>JAZAYU010000121.1:25000-625000 GCA_038501625.1 Corbicula japonica | reverse complement strand
GAAAGACATTGCACTGTTTTATTAATGTTAAATGTCAAGATCTTTGTAGACACAGGAATTTTTCAGTGGTCAGTTGGTAACAATATCGACAAATATTTTCACAACTGCATGAAAAAGGAACTGATTTTTAAATATTACTTTTAATACCATAAATATATAAAAGCTTGGATAACTTGATTATTAACCCATTACTCCATGAGATATGGCTGTTTTCCCAGGGATGAGCTGTGTACATCCAGATCAGCCAGCACATCTGAGCTGTCTGATCGGGATTTGATCTGTTTAGTTTTGATTCATTAGTTTATATAATAGACCAATAAGCGACCATTGAAAATTCAGATCAGATGGCAATGATGTGCAAGCTGATCTGGGCTTACACTGATCACTAAAACGATAAAACCTATAAATAGACAGTAAAGGGTTAAATTAATTGAAAGATGGTGGGCAAAGTGTACATGCAGTGAAACTTTAATTTCTATATGAGTGTGGCTTGGGAACAGCTGCATGTCCTAAGCGAACAAGCATCCCATATATCTGTATACATTTACCAGATAAGAAAAGATAAGAATTCAGTTTTGGTGTTCTGCCAATTTTACAATTTTTGACTAAGGGCCTCTCCCTTCCAAATAAACACTGTTAAGCCCTGATACTTTCTTTAATTTTATAATTGCATTATAACTTACATCACTATTTTCAGCAGTATAGCTTAAATATAGTTTGTTTTCATAACATGTACATATATATTCCATGTCCATTTTCGTACCTTAGCCATAGAACAAATATAATGTGAAATGTAATTGTTATAGTCTAGTTGAGTCACTATGGAAATCTTCACAATGACAAAGATCGTCCCCTCAATGGTAGTTACTCTTTACTCCATTTATACAGGTTTTATTTTGTGTGCAACCAATGTAGATCCAGATCAGCCGGCACATCCCTGCTGTCTGATTATGATCTACACTGTTTGCTTTTAGTATCATTTGGTTATTTCTAACCAAGAAGTAAACATTGTAGATCCTGAGCAAATGGGACACATGCAATAAAAACTGTTTATATGGAGTAAAGTGTTAAATAATTTGTTTACATAAACCTATGATGTGTTGCACCACTCTGATTATATTCTGAGTTTTTTTAATTTTTCATATCATTTTTAGCTCACCTGAGCCATAGGCTCATGGTGAGCTATTGTGACCAGTCTTTGTCCGGCGTCCGGCGTCCTTCAACAATTTCCTTTAAACAACATCTCCTCTGAAACCACTTGATGGATTTTAACCAAATTTGTCCTGAAGCATCCTGGCACTGATGTCTACAAAAGTTGTTCAAATCATGACCACAGGGTCAAGGTCACTGCTGCTAAAAATAGAAATTCAGTATTTGCTCAATTACTTGAGTTTGCTTAGGGTTATTGACTCCAAACTTGGTGTTTGGGTAGCTTATATCAAAAGGCAGCTTGGGGTTGCTCCCAGATGTCTGTGATCAAGGTCAAGGTCACTGTTGCTAAAAATAGAAATTCAGTCTTTGCTCAATTACTTGAGTTTGCTTAGGCCTATTGACTCCAAACTTGGTGTATGGGTAGCTTATATCAAAAGGCAGCTTGGGGTTGCTACCCAGGTGTCTGTGATCAAGGTCAAGGTCACTGTTGCTAAAAATAGAAATTCAGTCTTTGCTCAAAAATTTGAGTTTGCTTAGGCCTATTGACACCAAACTTGGTGTATGGGTAGCTTATATCAAAAGGCAGCTTGGGGTTGCTACCCAGGTGTCTGTGACCAAGGTCAAGGTCACTGTTGCTAAAAATAGAAATTCAGTCTTTGCTCAATTACTTGAGTTTGCTTAGGCCTATTGACTCCAAACTTGGTTTATGGGTAGCTTATATCAAAAGGCAGCTTGAGGTTGCTACCCAGGTGTCTGTGATCAAGGTCAAGGTCACTGTTGCTAAAAATAGAAATTCAGTTTCTGCTTAATAACTTTAGTTTGCTTTGGCCTATTGACTCCAAACTTGGTATATGGATAGCTTATATCTAGAGGCAGCTTGGGGTTGCTACCCAGGTGTCTGTGATTAAGGTCAAGGTCACTGTAACTAAAAATAGAAATTCAGTTTCTACTTAATTACTTGAGATTGCTTTGGCCTATTGACTCCAAACTTGGTATATGGATAGCTTTTATCTAGAGGCAGCTTGGGGTTGCTACCCAGGTGTCTGTGATCAAGGTCAAGGTCACCATTGCTAAAAATAGAAATTCAGTTTCCACTTGATAACTTGAGTTTGCTTTGGTTTTTTGACTCCACACTTGGTGTATGAGTAGCTTATATCAAGAGGCAGCTTGGGATTGCTACCCAGGTGTCTCTGATTAAGGTTAAGGTCACTGTTGCTAAAAATAGAAATTCAGTTTCCACTTAATAACTTGAGTTTGCTTTGGCATATTGACTCCAAACTTGGTATATGAGTAGCTTATAACAAGAGACAAATTGGGATTGCTACCCACGTGTCTGTGATCAAGGTCAAGGTCACTGTTGCTAAAAATAAAAATTCAGTTTCTGGTTAATAACTTGAGTTTCATACTCAGGTGAGCGATTCAGGGCCATCATGGTCCTCTTGTTTAAACATTTTTTCATTAATTCCATCTTTACTAAAGTGAACTATACCTTCCTAAACGTGTAATAAAATAAGTCAAAATGTCAGAAAGAGGAGTACAGATGCACTAGAAGAAGGAATACAGAATGGTGGATAATATATAAATATCACATCCCATTGGGGGAAACAGTACGAAATGTTAACCCGAGAGAAGTAATGTCAACCGAGGCGTTAGCCGAGGTTGACATTACCTTCTCAAGGGTTAACATTTCGTACTGTTTCCCCCAATGGGATGTGATATTTATTTTATTACACCGAACATTTGTTTTTTTAGAGATCTTGACTATGACCAAATTTCGTTTGGGAACAAAAACAAGCGCCGGAAGTCCAAAATCAATAATGCTCAATAAGCGGGTACAAATAATGATCAAAATGCGTTTATCTCCCTTGGTCAATTACGCATGCGTAGAAGTTAATTTGTAATCGGATTTCCAAGATATTTTTTTTAGATCCACGCGAGGGTGACATGATGCTGTCGCATATGTGACAGTAGCGATTATCTCCCTGTGACGTCACATTACGCTATATAAACTAATCACGTGAGGTGTAATAAAGGTTTTATATTGCTTAAAGTACATACCTGTAGTATGTTAGGCCTAATATAGTTATATATTTCTGCTCAGCTGATACTTCAGCGTATTCTTGATACTGTTGACAATTTTGTAACAGGGTGTGTTTTGTTGTCTCCCTTTTCATATTTATGAAGATGAGTATTAAAATGACTGTGGATGATTAGGAGAATTTGATGCATTATTTCTTACCAAGAACCAATAATTGTAGATCCAGATCAGACATACCAATGTGTCGGCTGATCTGGATCTACACTGGTCACATGTGATAAAACCAGTAAACATGAAGTTAAGGGTTAAATGTAAGAACTTTTCTTTGTCTTACACAATATTCAATCTAGTCTACATTATGATAATATTCAGCCTTTTATGTTTTTTGAAAGTAATGTAGTGATCTGTCTACTGCAAACATTTTGTGTTTTGTTGTTCCCTTAAACCCTTAAATGATCATTTTTTTCTACAGGATTATTTGTTAAGGACTTCAAATCAAATGTTCATCTTATATTGATGTATTCTATATTCTGCAAGTCAGAGTGTTAACAAAATGGTCTGTTTCTGACAACGAAATAAATGTCAGCATAAATAAACAGTTTGCTGAAAATGGTTTCGCAGAGATGTTTACCAATTTGTGTTAGCTGGATACAGTTTTCTGTCTTATTATGTTTATGACTTGTAAACTATGACTTGTAGAACTGTTCAGTAGTAGCCTGAATTGACTGTCAGTCGAGGGGATGGCATTCATTTCTGTCTTGAAGGTTTTTAATGAGCTTATGTCTTCTTCTGTGGTTCATGAAGATCTAGAACAGAAATTCAGCCTGTTGTATTAACCAACAGAGATACAATATTACTCACCCACAGTAGTGTTACTATATCAGAATTTGCACAATGCATGTGAGTAATCCAGTACAACTATATATTGGGCTAAAATAAAATACTGCTAGTTTCATCTCTGTTTATCATTATTCAGATATTTTAGTGATAGCTTTACAGTCAGTTGAATTTTAATTTAGAATTTGTAAAAAAAAAATTAATTGAATGTGTTGTTTGAGTTTGCTGTTATGAATTTATCAGTAAGAAAAGAAAAAGTGTGTTGAGCATAATCTATAAATTAGCTGCTTAAGATGACCCTTTTAATTACAATGGTTTACATTACTATCGACCTTCACAAAACAGTTGTCATAAATTGTTGTTTGTTTCATTACTTCTGTTTCATCAAACATCATTAAACCTTTCCTCCATAGCAGCACCTTTATTGCATGGGCGAACAGTTTAGATCCAGATCAGATGGCACATCCGTCTGATCTGGATCTAAACTGTTCACTTGTTGATTCATTGGGTTATTGCTGACCAAAATGCGACCAGTGCAGATCCTGATCAGACGGCAATCATGTGCCGGCTAATCTGGATCTACACTGGTCATACAGATGTAAAAAGGTGTATATATGGAGGAAAGTATTAAACACTTTATAATAGAATCTTTTATGGAGATATGTTTTTATGCATAATTACACATTGATGAATTCTCTTGAATCTGTTGTTGTGGCCTAAATACAGTTGTTATTTTTATAACACAGAAACAATAGGAAACTCCTGATAAACTTGTAAATTTCCTTGTTTTGAACATGGTGATTTTCAGCTTACAAGCTTTGCCAATAATTTCTCAGATAACAGAAACAATGGCAATAATCAGTCCAAAGGAAAGCTGCTAGTGTGTTGTCAAAGCTTATATTTGAAACTGAATTACTGTATATTTTCTACTTGTATTTAACTTATCTGTGTTCATAAGATATGTTATACTATTATTATATTGAAATGAAAGTTAAAAGTTATTAAAGTTATTAAAATATTTCTGCCATACTCTTGTTTTGTTTATGTTTTGAATGAAGTGGTTCCTATGTCATGTGGCATGTTATTGATAAGAAGACAGTCATGTGATATCTAAGTATGTTTTACAGACGTTTATACTTTTTTACACTTTATATTTCAACCCATTACTCCATAAAAAATCCCTTCCAAGACCATAAGGTATTTAAACGTGACAAAATTTTGACTTCCCAAAACCCGACCCTGTTTTACGGGAAGACGCCCAAAACGTATTTAAATGTATCAAAAAAATCGCTTTTCAAAACCCAACCCTGTTTTTTTGTCGGAAACCCGTCGATTTATTTTTCATTTTTAAAAAAGTCCTTACTTTGGTGGCTATTTAGAAGAACACGGAATCATCGATCAGTATTTTAAAACTATTAGTCCTTTGAACGCATCGCATATTTTCTCTCAAATATTTAGTAAGAAATTGAATACATGTGACTTAGATAATCTGATAAGAAAATTAGTAATTTTAAAAAGTTCAATTTTAAGAAAAAAAATCTAATTACATGTGTTGCTGTTTCTTCATCTTTCATAGTCAAAATAAAAAAGTGGCTCCAAAACAGTTATTCATTATTTTAAACAATTCCTATATCTACCTAGTAATAACTTAAAAATGACATTTTTTCCAATGGCATAACAAATAATGACTGTTAATTAGATTAATTAATTTACAGAATTTTACGTTACAGTCTTCCTGCGATAAACCGAATTTTTCACCCATTACGTAAAAGAGCGTTGAAATTCGGGATTTTAACACACTATTCTTGATATGCATTTTCCACCTTTTTTTACAGAAGAAAGACCGTAACATTAGATAACGTGTTATACAGTTATTTATAGGGTTTCTTACCATGTTGAAAATTCCGAATTTCATTAAAAGGTAGAATACCGGTAACGGACAAAAGCGTATATGCTTTATTCAAACATACACTTATCAACAGGCATTAAAAAAATTTACGCAGATTTACAGTTTTAAAATCGTGAAAAAAGCATACGTTTAAATACGCTTCGGGCGTCCTCCAGTAAAACAGGGTCGGGTTTTGGGAAGTCAAAATTTTGTCACGTTTAAATACGTTACAGACGTCCGTTCCGGAAAACAGGGTCAGGCGCGGAAAGGATATGTGTTTTAATGCATGTGTATATCCAGTTCAGTTGGCACATCCATGCCATCTGATCTGGATATGCACTGGTCACAACCTTATCAGAAGTAACCGAATGAATAGAAAGGGGAACAGTGGCAATCCGGCCGATCGGGATCTACACTGTTCACCCACATAATAAAAGTGTATCTAGGGTGTAAGGATTGATATCTCCTAAAATTGCTCAGTGAAATGAGTTGAAAATCACACACTGTAAAATTGTATCACATGACCATCTAGTTATCACATGACCATCTAGTTATCACATGATCATCTAGTTATCACATGACCAGCTAGTTATCACTTGACCATCTAGTTATCAATTGACCATCTAGTTATCACATGACCATCTAATTATCACATGACCATCTAGTTATCACATGACCATCTAGTTATCACATGACCATCTAGTTATCACTTGACCATCTAGTTATCACATGACCATCTAGTTATCACATGACCATCTAGTTATCACATGACCATCTAGTTATCACATGACCATCTAGTTATCACTTGACCATCTAGTTATCAATTGACCATCTAGTTGTTACTTGACCATCTAGTTATCACATGACCATCTAGTTATCACATGACCATCTAGTTATCACTTGACCATCTAGTTATCACATGACCATCTAGTTATCACTTGACCATCTAGTTATCACATGACTATCTACACTGTATATAAACCGATTGTATCCTATGCCGGGTATAGTAAGGTGATTGCATGGCTGCGATATAAACAATTCGTAAATAATACATTGAAAACGGAATTATTAAGATTTTAAGTACCTTCAACAAAAACAAGTATGTTATATTTTGTATAGTCCTAATTGGTTGTAATACCGTTTGTTTTTTTGCATATATAGGGATAAAAACTTGCAAAATTGCATTTAATCACAAGAAGGTCTGGCAAATGACCCACATAATTGTATCAAAATACTGTTGTTCTCTACAAATAAACGCTCTGATGCACGAATACATACTAGTTATATGACAATATGACATTAATATAAAGATTATTACATTACAATATTGCTTTAAATGTATAGATGTGTAAATTATTAAAATGTTTGAGGGGTGTGTTTCGTAATGACTGTATCATCTATAGCATTATCATACTATCATTTATAGCAAACACACCTATTTCTGTTGTATCATGTAGTGCCATCTTTGTTGAATGATTTTCCAATAATCTGTATCACTTATGGATATGCGCATTTGCTGATTTTATCAAGTGTATGCTTTTAGGTAAGATGGAGGAGTTCGTCTACATATATTGTCTATACAAATCGGGTATATTTGGAGAAATAATATATCATGGCGTACAAAAAACACGAAGAAAAGAACTTTAAAATAATAAAACAGAATAATACAACAATATGGACTATAGGTTATGGTTAATTTGGAGGCTTGTATGAAAATTAAACTGTCAGACACAACACAGCTGGGCGACCGTTTAATTTTTCATACAAACCTCGAAATTAACTATAACGAGTGACCATTGTATATTCCGATCAAATGACATGGATGTTCCAGCTGACGATGACCTACATTGGTCGTACATTGAGTAAAGGGTTTATCATCAGCTTTAAATATCAGTATTTAAATAATTTGCTTTGCCTTAGAATTTGTATGTCACGCCTACCTGCGTATGTATTTATAATCGTGAACCTTCAGTTTCAAAACTATGACTTTTAAAAACCTCAGACTATGTTTATAAATCCAAAACATTTTGGGACGACATTAATTATCACTTGTTGTAAATTGTAGTTCTCAGAGCGACCTGGGTGTTAACTAATGAAGACAGGTAGATCCAATTGTTTCGTGTCGCCGCAGTATATAAAGGCTCCTAGGCCCTTATATTTCATAATGTATCACATATCTCTGTACGAAGCACTTTTAATACATGTTTTTACATCAAGCAGTTGTTCTTAAATCTGATTTATATACTAAAATCATCTTTAAAAATCGCCATAACTGATACACATAGATCACTAGAAACATACAAATGATTGAGTTAACATGTTCAATAAATGATACAGTCCGGGTCGAAGCTACATGCATGTTTGGTCTAATGTTTTGATGTTTAATTGATCAGCTATGGTATTATTATTATTGTAAGAATAAAAATGATATATTTTATCATCGCTAGCATGAGAATTCCTCTCAAAACCTGTTTAAACATAAACATTTACGCTGATTTTATAACAGTACACAGTGCAAACGGTACTTTGTGTGAGTGATTTTAGCGATTTTTTTAGTCATATGATCGTGATTCAAGTGCTGACTGCTGCCCCACTCGACTATTCTTTATTCAATACCATAGTGTGGCTGAAAAAGGGCGAATGGTCTAATTCAACCTATTTTAGAGGGTAAGTAAAATTTGATTATTTCACGCTTTCTTAAAGTAATTAACTTCTTAGAAGTTCTACAGAATCTTGTTATCGTCATTATCGTTGACAGTTTTGAGGTGTTTATTTTTTTTAGAATTGTTACCTGATATACTTTCAAAGATATCAGTTTTATTGCGTATTGTTGAAGAATATGCTGGTTAAACGGCCAAAGATGCGTGAAAATGTACAAAACATTTGAATTGTGTCCGCTTTTAGAGCAGAATTAACAATTTCAAGGTGAGCACACATGTCACCACCAAAACCAAATTTGGACAATTAATTAAAATTATTCTATAAAATGCAAAGTGTTTTAATAACTATTGTGGTCCATATGGCACTTTGCTCATCGTCTCATAAAGGGAGAGTGTACGGCGTTGACTATGTGGTATTGTCAATTATCTGCCCTTCTCATCAGTCGTCAGATTATCGGAGATTAACGAAGTCTAGGGTCAATAAAATATGTCATTTGCGCCGGAGGGGAAAACCAATAAAAATGCAAAAATTGTTTAATCATTAAGCATTCGGTTCGTTTCATAATAGTTGTATCTTAAATATTGAAACTGGAAGGTACACGGGTGTTACAAGGGAATACATAATCTTTAAGTGCTGTAATTATAAGATGTTAGAAAACAAATACCACTTTTTGTTAATATTCCCCTATTACACGAATATTAGAAACGAACATATAGGAAGAAATTTTTGGCCAACAATTGATAAATGTAATAGATTAATGAAATCAGAAAGTAAAAGCAATATTTTCAAAATTACAAAAATTTTAAAGCTAAAGATTTGAGAGAAATAAATACGAAGAAATAAATAAGCAATACATTATCTTGATAATAAAAAATCTCTGGGAGTTTTATACATAACAAAACTAGTATTCAATAATTTATAATTAAGGGAAATTTCGAGTATTTAATGCTAATATAAGTTTTTCCTATATTACAAACGTTACACACAGGCTTGAGTAGACCGTATTAATATACGTTCTACAATGTCTTCGTTTTTATCAGTTCTGCGCAACTTAGTGCCGAGTTCTTTCATTTGGATTTGGGCACATCGACGTCCGATTATTGTAATTATTTTACAATCCTAAGCCCCGCGATATTTAACTTCTGCCTGTTCCATTCAACCTTATTATTGCACTAGTGAAGAAATTAATTTTGTAGGAAAGCAAGTTTTATATGTAAAACTGGTGGAACGGTGTGTAAACTTAATACATTAAAGAATTTACACATTCAGTCATTATAAAAAAGCGGCAGAATTGTGTAGCCTTTTCTCGATTTCTATATAGTATACACCTGGAAAAAAGTTAAGCACCCCCGTCTTTTTTTTCCGTTTATTTTTAACATATTAAATCAAAATTTAATAATTTTAGGTTTCAAATTTTCTTCACTATATTGTTAAAGGGATGAAAGCATTCAGGTATGAAATTCAATTAAAAGTGCGCGAAATCATACTCATGAAAATCTCGACCTCGTCCGTGCAAAACGTGCAGTTTGAATTGGAGCTATTTTACTGTATTTAAATCCGATTTTTTTAAATGCAAACTCATTGTACGTAAGCATGCCAAGAAGACGGTTGTCAGAGGCACTGAAATGGCAGATTATTGGTATGCACTCCACTGGTATGTCGTACAAAGCTATTGGACGTCAGATTGGGTACCACTACACAGTTATCAGCCGTTTGGTCAGGAAACATGCAGCGACACAAGAGGTTAGAGACCGCCCAAGGACTGGCAGACCTACAGTTACCACAGATAGAGAAAACAGAAGCCTTGGTAGACTGGTACGGCGTAATCCATTTGCCAACAGCACCTACCTGAAACAGCAGTGGTTGCCTGGACGGCGAATATCGTCAAGAACCGTGAGAAATCGCCTTAGAGATGACGGTCTGAGGTCCAGAAGGGTCATCCGACGTCCCCTGCTGACTGATCGCCACCGCAGAGAGCGACTGAACTGGTGTAGAGCAAGGCAGAATTGGAACCTGATAAACTGGCGTAAAATCCACTGGTCAGATGAAAGCCGCTTCCTTCTTCATGTCACAGATGGGCGAACGCGAGTGTGGAGGCGCAGAAACACTGCCTATGCCCAAAGGCACATTTCTCCAACAGTTCCGTTTGGTGGTGGATCCGTTATGGTGTGGGGATGCATCTCACATGATTGCAAGTTGGACCTACTGACCATTCACGGCAATCTCACAGGGGCTCGATACATCCAGGAAGTGCTCAGACCTGCTGTTGTACCTCATTTCGAGAACCACGCATTAGCCACAAGACCTGTCTTCATGGATGACAACGCCAGACCTCATCGTTCTCGGGAAGTAAGGGCGTATCTGGAGGCAGAGTCCGTGAACACCATACCATGGCCGGCAAGAAGTCCCGACCTTAACCCAATTGAGCACATATGGGATCAATTGGGCAGGCGTGTCTATGCCATGGAACCTCCAGCACAAAATTTGCAGCAGTTAGAGGCTCGGTTACATCAGGAATGGCGACGGATAACGCAGCAGCAGATCAGAAGGCTTACAGGCAGTATGCGTAGGAGGGTTGCAGCAGTTATCCAGGCAAATGGCGGATACACCCGATATTGACATTTATCTGTGATACGAATTTTGTTATGATGATAATTGATCTACTGAAGTGAAAAATGAATTAAATTCAGTGTTTATGAACTCTGTATGACAATACTTGTGAAGGACTGAGATATTGTGAAAAAGTCATATGAATTTCAATGATCTCATTTGTTAATAAAATTTTGTTATTTTTTTATGATATTGTTTTATTCTGACACATAATGATCAATATTATCCAAAGTAGTTCACAGAAAGCAAAAAACACATGACAATTTTACATTGTGAAACTTTGAATATAGGTGGGTTGAAAAAAAAGACGGGGGTGCTTAACTTTTTTCCAGGTGTATATAACACCGAAAAACAAATCGGTACACTTTAAAATTCACTGAATCGATGCATTCGCTAGGTTCATAGTTTACAGAAACCATTTACCTTGTTATGCACGGTACAGGAAATAAGCCATAAAACATATTTATTATTGATCTGTCATAACTTTGTTTTTACAACGCGCCATCTATTGGGAGGGGTACAATAAAATTTATGATCCATGTTTTCGATCAGTTAATAAAATCCCGAATTTGTTTCAATTGTTGCGCTCTTGTTTGTCAAAATAATTTAAGAATAACAGTTTATTGAATTATTATATTTCACTGAAAAAAAACTTACAATGTATTCTTGATACATGTTGAAGAGATTACTATAGTTTTAATTTGTTCTAACTTTAATTCCAATTGAGTACATCATTACGTGCTTATGTTTCAAATATGTTTAGAAATATGCCCTAAACTAAACAATTTCAATTTTCCGACTGCATTTTACGATATAAATTTTTGGATAAGATTTACATTTTAACTTCTAAATGTGTAAATAGAAAGCATTTAATTTTTACAAATAATTAAACTTGTAACATTTATTTAAGTTATCTTAATATATATGTGTTTTTTGTTTTAGATAGGCTTGTATATAGATGAGACTATACACTGTAAAAAATCCCCGTTAATTAAATATACGGTATTTCGGTAACGGGACGTAACCGTTTCGACTAAATGTTGTACAAATACATAGACTGGTACCGCGTTCGACTATTTGAAGTAGAAAGAGACCGAGGTACCAGTCTAACAAATACAGTACAGCACCGTTTTTTTATTCGGCGCCTTTCGGTTGGGTAGGTATAAAATACGCAATGGAAAAATGGACCGCAATGGAAACAAAATACGCAATGGAAATTTAAAAAAAAAAGTATTTTTTTGTAAATATTTTTGTTTTATATGAATAAATAACACTGATTGAATATTTTATAATCAAGAACATTATATCTTTAATATTAGCTAGGTGTCCGGGTTTTCCATTCGTCAATATTATTGAAATACCTACTTTAAACGCTGCGCAATGGAAATTCACGTGCGCGCAATGGAAATGTACATCTAGGATATTTTGCTTTTTTATTGTATTAGTTTGTAATTGCTCAGTAAAATTTATTTAGTTAAGAAATGAAACTGTAATCGAACATGAAACGAAATACATTTAGTAGATTGACGGTTTTAGAATATCGCCAAATGGAAGGTTACATGTACGAAATGGAAATGTAAAACTTATTTCTTCACTATTTTGAATGCATGTAGGATTAATCACACGTTCTAGTTATAATATAAATAAAGGAGTACCATATAAATTGAATAAATTTTCATAAAAACCACATTCAATTTTGAGGCTTATTTGAAGACCGCGGTTGTGTAGATATTTCGTGCGCAATGGAAATTTTCATGTACGCAATGGAAAATGAAAATCACGATCTTCAACTAACTTTGTGTTCGCAAATGCAAATGAACATATGCATAAGCATCAGGGCGTTAGTCTTATAAATAATCAAAGAAATTATTCGTACAATTATTACTTATAACTGGAATAAAAATATATTTCAAGACTACGCAATGGAAATGCACATGTACGCAATGAAAAAGAAATCACGATTGACGAGTGCAAACAAACAAAACTATAATAAACAATACATAAATTTGTAAAAAAAAACAACAGTCTTATTTCATATGTCGAGGCCTATTTAAGGACCAGGTCCGATCATTGTAATAATGATCGCCCATCCGATTGTGTAGATATTTCGTGCGCAATGGAAATTTTCATGTACGCAATGGAAAATGAAAATCACGATCTTCAACTAACTTTGTGTTCTTAAATGCAAATGAACACATGCATAAGCTTAAGGGCGTTACTCTTATAAATAATCAAATAAATTATTCGTACAATTATAACTTATAACACCTCAATGAATAAAAATATGTTTCAAGACTACGCACTGGAAATGCACATGTACGCAATGAAAAAGAAATCACGGTTAACGAGTGCAAACAAACAAAACTATAATAAAGAATACATACATTTGTAAAACAACAGTCTTATTTCATATGTCTGCGCCTATTTAAGGACCAAATTCAACACCAGAGAAATTAAACCATTTAACAGGGTCTCTTTAAAGGAAAACACAGTTGCGCGAATTCATTCCCCCGCGAATATGTTATTTTCGGGTTTTGCGCGGAAATTCGTCTCCGCGAAATCAAATGATGCTACAGTATAGATAGTCGGGACCTATTTAAGGTCCAGGTCCGACCATAATGGTCGTCCATCCGACTGTGTCTATAATTGTCGTTTTGCCTTTTTTATTGGCGTAGTTGAACGTTCTGCTCTTTCTCTTTTAACCTGGTTTGGTTTTTTCCCGACCGTTGGAGTTTTCATTGATGTTCTGGTATGGATCGCAATTGTACTATTTAATGGTGTAATTACTGAGTTGCGCTCAACCCGGGGCTAGGCGGCGTGGGTAGTAATATGCATTCCCATTACTGCTCATGAACAGGCTAAATCAAACCGAGCCTGCAGTATTTTCATATTTGTCGTGTTCGGTTTCTTTCAAAGTTCCCCTTTCATCTATTTCATTAAAGGTCTGGCGTCATTACTTGAAATTACAATTCCACTGTTTTGTCGTCCTTTATCCTCGCGAAACTTTTTTCTTAAGATTCTGGTTGTTGTTCAGTTAAATTTGACCACGCGTATATGTCTATCAGATGATGAGCAAAATCCGGCGCCAGTTTATAGTTGCCTTTATTTCTTATTGCGCGACATCGTTCGATTTTTTTTCTCCGTTGATCACCTCGTACAATAGTTCAATAAATTTAGGTATGTCCGTCGACTTCAAAGTTTTAAGAATATGGTTAGCGCTTTCGCTATTGTTGTTCGTCCAATTTTGTGTTATGCGATTTTTTCGCGACGGCTCAATGACATGGCTGACTAGAAGGTGTATCAGTTTATTTTCAAAGTATGGTTGGAATTTCTTGTCTGTGATATTATTATCTTTGTTGGCTATGAATTGTTTCAGGCGTTCAACTCGGGTGTCGAACAATATATTCAACCAATGCCAACATTGTCCGGTAAGTATGCGAAACTGTCTGGTATATTTCCAAACCATGTCACCCGTCTTTTAAAGTGTTGTGCACCTTTCGGAGAGGCTTTCAAAGTCTGATACATCGGGTGTATTACCAGAATATGTGAATCGAGCGGCTGTGGTTCTAGAGGTATGTAATTCCTTTTCCTGCTGTCATCTTCTCTGTGCAATATTCATTGTTTCGCTTTATTATACAAGCTACAAAACTTATTAAAGAGAGATAGACCGAGGAAGGTTTCATTGTCAAACATTCTATTGGAAGTATATCGGTATATAACTTGTAATTGGGGAACTAATTTGCACAGCACGAATTATGTTGATATTATAATTATTCTGACGTTTCTATATAAATTTATGTAAATGTATATATTATAGAATACTACACCGCCGTGGTAACATCATATTTCGCGTGGGACGAGGTTTCGCGCATGGTAAATGCGCAAAAATTACACTACATAAAATTGCACACATCACATGTTGAGCTAGAAATATAAAGTGGCGCAAAAATGCGTGATTATATCTTTAGCGCGAAAATCTTTCCTGCGAAACATAAAGATATCACTCATGAAAACTGTGAGAGAAATGAGTTTATTGAGAATCACATTTCATTCTGTTCAGGATACAAATATTCTAAACTAATTTACACTTTACAATGTTCTTACTACACCAGTCATATTTTTTAATTTCTCAGCAAGGATTCGGGATATACACTTCAAACTTGAAATATTATAAGTTACATCATTTTCACTTGTTTGCATGAAACATTTATTAAATTCTGTTCACGCGTTTAGAAAACACTTGACATTTAATCAATGAGTAAAACCAAAAGTCACAAAATTGTTGTTATATTCTCCGTAAACGAAAATTCATGTCTCATTGTTTTTTGATCGATGTAGTTAGAACATTGGTTTTAAGTGTATTTATATAAAAAAATAAAACACCCTTAAGAGAAAAAAAGGGTTTTGGTACAAAAATGTCTGATAAAATAAACTAACAACTGTATAATATTCCCATAATAGGTCTTATCAAAATATTTCATAAGGTCTCTTATCTAATCCATTATCTGTGAACGCCCTTAGACATATCAACTATCAGGGTCCAAAAAACAGCTTAGCAGGATATCAATTAGGGGGCCGTCCAGTTACGATGTCTAAATAAAACGATAAATGCCCCTTTTAAGCTCCGCCCTTTTGAAAACGAAGCTAGCAAGCCGCGCCCTCTTGCCTTAATACAATAAATGGGGGCCTACCGATATACTGAGTTACCTCCCATTGAGAGTGGTTTCCCTTGCTGATTGGGTAGTTCCGGTTTAGAAGCGGTAATAAAGCATAGCGTTTAAAGTGTAAATAAAAAGTCTCGAAGTGCTTTTGAAGTTAAAATGCAATAAACAAAAAAAGTGAAACAGACATATAAATTTAACCATCATCTTTTTAAATTGATTTTAAGTTAATAAGTAAATGCAACTTTACCTGTTTACGTAACTTCACGTATTCTTTATGACATTTTTTGCTGGCATGGAAATAATAGCTTTTTTAAACTTTCACTTAAGTATTCAGCCAATCACCGTTAAGTCATCCAAACAATGCTTATTAAGAAAAGGGCCTGGTGTTTTATGACCATGTTACGTAATCTAATTAGCAAGACTGGGTTTTACCAGCTGTAGGTGTGATAAAGACCTTTTGAAGTTCAGTTGTAGGTTTGTAAGAGTATGAAAACGTTGCTTTTGGGGGTAAAATTGTTGTTTTAGGAAACTGACTAGAGATTAACTATTCTAATTAATTTTCACGTTAATGTTTGAGACCCGAGACATTGATTATATGATATTGGCAACTTGATGCGCTCCGAACTGTATTAAGTTAAACTCGGGAAGTTTTACCCAAACATATATTTATTTATATAAAATTGATTGTAAAACTAAAAGAACTAAAAGTTTTCAGAAATAAAGAGATAAACGTGAAAACATTATGAAACAATGTTTGAATATGTTCTTAATTTTATAAGAACACGAAAGAACTTATAGAAAAAAAGAACAGTATATTGAAAAATACGTCAATACGAACATAGCACAAATCTATTAATCGAATGGTGGGCATACAATTTGTAGGATAAGGTTCAGTCATTTAAAAAATCTATTAAATATCTGGCCAAAAAATGTTGCATCGACATGAAAGAACATTTATAAAAGTGAACGAGCGTTTCATTGGCAGACGTCAAACTTTATTTTATATCATGTGTTATAAATTTTACTACACTTTTTTAAGGCTTTCTAACTTTTCATTTCCTCAAATCTGCAATTTTTAAGGATAAGAAATGTTTAATTTTTTTTTAACTCTTTATTAGATAGGGGTTGAACACAACGATGTTTAACAAAAACCTCTCCGACGTATTAAAATGGTTATAAGAGAAAATTTAAATATTATGCGTTACACTATAAAAACTATCTATTTTCCATTCAATGATAAAAATCAAACGTTTTTATGCATTATGCTGATCTCTAACCAACCAGACCCTATTAAAATGTATTTGAAAGGACCTCGGATGATTTCTGCAGGTCTGTTTTAATTGTCAATCTCAGACCGGAACTACCCAGTGACAGGTGCGCGTTACAAAGGGAGGTAAATTATGACAGAATATTAAGATAACTCTGTATATCGGTAGGACCCCATTCAAACACTCAATTTATCAATAATTGTTAAAAGAACCCGATTTATATGTTTTATGTATCTGCAAGACAGCTAATGATGAATCAGTGAAATATATAACATTGAATGAAGATATATGAAACTGTGTCAATTAACCATTCCAATTTTCATACCCAAATTCAAGTTTGATATCACATATATGCAGTTTCAGCATGTTTTCCATATTTTATATAATAGCACTTTATAGCTAGATCCCTTACAATACATAATAGGATTAAGCTTCTGGGATTATGCATTACTATTTTATGTGATTTTCATTTCCCAAAAAACAGATAACAATACAATTTAAATAAGCAACTAAATAATCTAGAACAAACAAATGTAATTAACTTTTACATAAAAAATTTTAAACGTTTTTGCTCGAAACAATCACAACACAATTCACTGAACAGCACTTTTTCGCTATTGAGATTTTTATAATTTTTTCCGTTATGACGATGAACGTGCAAGGAGGAGTGTAGTGGGCCCTTAAATTATGAACAATAGAAAGATAATGAAATCAGATACTGACACAGATATATCGTTATTTATTAATTATTCATTGCGAATTTGACATGCAAGAACAAAACAAGTGATTTTAATGAAACCCTAAATTCGATGATTTATATCTTCAATTATAAAATTATGTTACAAAATTTGCGCCGCCCAAATATTAAATCCTGCCTACACCCCTGATAATTGTTAGTTAAATTCATTTACCTTCAAACCATTATCTACCAAATCCTCATTATAATAAATAAAGGGACCCTTAGTTATCTACAAAATTATACATTATCACTAACGGTTCCTTTTTATAATTAATTTTGTGGTAGCAAATTCTTTTATCTTTCCTAATCTGCCAGTAATCTCGGACCCCTGGTGGGAACAAAGACGCCTAGGTGTGAAATGCAATGGTGTATTGGCATTAACGTGTCATATGTGTGCTACTGGTTGCACTGGACAAACTTTTGGCTAAAAGGCCCTTCTAAAAATCTGATGTCCACAAGTAAATTGACACAGTCATGTTGGTAAAATTACATATAGTTAAAGTAATAATTAAAGTAAATGCGACAAACGAATTGTGATCCTTCTTCTACGTGGTCCTTTTTCTACAGATTTATATTAATTTGAAATATTAAAAAAATCTTCTGATATATGTAACCCAATCTGGGTGAATGCATTAACTTATCCGTTAATTTAAATAAAGTTAAACGTTAGAGTAATAAGCTCAGCTCCTATGTCAAAATGCTAAATTAGATTAAAAGACTTGTGAAACATTACTTACCTCACAGAGAAGACAATCGTCCACACATTTCTTCTGGCACGAACCACACGGGAACCTGCGCTTTCGTGGCATTATAACAATTAATGTCTTCGTTATCACACAGAGTTCTTTAAAGTAACTTGATATTATATCACACTGCACAACACACAATATAACGAAGGAAAGCTTTTAGTGATGTAAATGTCATGTCAGAATTAACTTATTGCCGATCCATTGACTGCCTGTCAATGGAAATTATTTTTGTACGTCATTTCTTGCGAAAACTCTTTTGTCAATAGGGAAACGGCACTGTTTGTTGTTGGGAACAGTAGTTTTGGGGAATGGGAGAGGTGATTGAATTGGGAAATGTTAAATATTTTCAAAGAAGTTCTCGAGTATGCCCGTAAAACACGGTATTTATTTCCATTGCGTGCACGGGAATTTACATTGCGCAAGATTTATCATATGTTTTTCAATATCATTTCCTATTATAAAACTTGGACACTTGACTAAACGTTTACAAAATGTTTTTGATTGATAACAAATTCAATAATTGTTGTTAAATCTTACAAAAGGCAACCAAATATCAATTAAAACAAACTCTTTATTTCAATTGCGTACACGTGAATTTCCATTGCGCACGATTTTTGAGGATTATTTCATATATATTGGAAACCTGAACACTAAGACATTATTTAAAAAATATGTCATCTTCATGGCCGATGAAATATTATTGAAACATCATTTATAAGTCAATTTTCATTCAAATATTAGAGAAATATTTTTTATTTCAATTGCGTACACGGGGTGTCCCTAAACTGCTGACCAAACACTGCTGACCATGCTGACCAAAGACCAAAGTCTGCAGACCAAAAGTCCCTAATCTGCTGACCAGATATTGCTGACCAATATTAATTTGCCCTTGGGGATTAAGTGTCAAAAAGGGATTTATTGATAATGATATTTGGAGTTAGTGTACCATGAAACTAATATAAAAGACAATATGTTTGTCCAATAATTTAATTTGTTTTATATTTGAATTCATAGCATGCAAATGTATACATGTATAACAAATACATGATAAAACAGAGTTCATTTATTCAATTTATTAATTGTTTTTATAAATTGACGAACACCATATAATAAAGTGGATATTTATCTAGAGAAAAGAATTTCATGAATATGAATTACAGTGATTTTTTTATGCCAAATATTGGGAGAAATAGGGCCCCATTTCCCCCACAAAATAGTATATATTTTTCCCCCATGTCCGATAAAAAATTCCCCCTTTGCTGGAGTCTGTTACAGACCGTACTGAGTCAGGATATGTTTGATGGATACCCCACTGATAAACAATACATTGACAAGAATAATTGATAAAATTGCAGAGGGAGAAAGAGACATTTCACTGTAGACCACTGACTTTCTTTGAATTAAAAAATCAGTGAACCCTTTGTTTTGTTGTGTTTGACAGGCTGCAAGTATATTCCAAATATTCCCCCTTTCCTTTGTTTACGTCGCAATTTTCCCCCTCCAAAGGGCTGCGACCCCCTTCCCCCAAAAGTGAAAAAAAAACTCTGAATTAAATGATTATTTTGATTTATTTAGTATTGACATTATCTGTTTTGAATAAATTATGCACTATTTACTTTCTAGCAATATATATTAGTTCAAAATAATATTTAACTTAAATAGACTAAGTGTACATGTCAAAACTAATGAGTGTAATGTCTTCATTTCTTGTAGAATACAAGCTGCATTCATCAACAGACAAATTACAACATTATTCAACAATTTATAAAAAAAAAGAATTAGGTAAACAGAACAGGGGTAATTTTTTTATTTAAACCTGAACATAATTCTAGAAGTCAAATATCTTTTACTCCATTAGACCATTAAATTTTATTTGAAAAATATGGTAACGGTACACCAAGATGATGAGAAAAAATCTGATAAAACTGTGAAACTGTAAAATAGTATTTTTAAGCCTTTTGATTCATTAGTTTATTTCTGACTAAAATGCGACCAGTGCAGATCCTGATCAGCCGGCAAACTGGTCGAACATGCATAAAAATGTGTATATATGGAAGAAAAAGTTAAGGAAAATTGTCACAGTTATAAACATGGTGATAATATTTTTTTGTGATTTAACACTAACGGGTATTAATTCTAATTAAGTTGTTATTCTTGTATCGATCTAAATACATGCCGAGAATCTTCAGTTATATCATGAGGAAAACGTTATATAAAATTAATGCTATGGTTTATACATATCCATGGAAACTAGAGAAGCAAAATTTAATGCACTCATCCATTTGACAAATTGTTTAAACTATCAAGTTGCAAAACAGAAGATTTATTAATTTATCAGTCACTTACACTTTTCTGTCAATATTCTGTACAATGGGAAAATAACTCTTAATTACAAAATTATTATTTAATTAAAACATAGAGATGAAACCATTTAATAATTATGAAACTGCAAGTGTATTTACATGACACTAATTAAATCATTACATCTCTCACCTTTACTTTTTTCTCTCTACTTAAATGACTTGCATGAATTTTTCAACACTTCAGGTACCGTTAATGGCATAACGTGCTCCACTCATGAGTTTGACAACGATATTATTAGATTTATGAAATTATTTATTCTCTTATACGCCGATGATACAGTAATACTAGCAGACTCGGCAAGTGACCTACAATCCGCATTAAATGCCTATGAACAATTTTGTGATTTTTGGAAACTTACCTTAAATACGTCCAAAACCAAAATCATGATGTTCTCTCGAGCACGAAATATCCATTATGATTTTAAATTCAAAAACCAGACTCTCGAAATAGTAAATGAATATAAATATCTCGGTATAATGTTTAACAGAAACGGTTCCTTTAGCAATGCAAAAAAACACATAGCAAATCAAGCAACTAAAGCAATGTACGCCCTTCTACGTAAATCAAAAACTATGTCAGTACCAATCGATCTCCAAATAGAACTTTTTAATAAAACTGTTAAACCAATATTATTGTACGGTTGCGAAGTATGGGGTTACGGAAACAATAGTATCTTAGAAAGAGTTCAATTAAAATTCTTAAAATATTTGCTAGGACTTAAATCTACCACCGCTACATGTATTGTATACGGCGAAACAGGAGTCAAACCCCTCCATATTGATATAGAAACAAGAATGATTTCATACTGGTCAAAATTATCATTACCGCAAAATGACAAACTTGCTAGCTCTATATATAAATGTGTTCTTAGCAATTTAATACATACCCCAAATCTACCACGATCAAGATTCAGTTGGTTAAAAAATGTCCAAAACATTTTAATTAAATGTGGTTTAAATAATGTATGGGTTACCAATAATTATCCCAATTCTAAATGGCTAACGGAAACAGTAAAACAAAAGCTTTCTGATTTATTTCTCAATGAATGGTACTCCGATCTTGAACAATCAGGTAAATGCAGAAATTATAAATTATTTAAAACAGAATTTAAATTCGAAAAATATTTGATATATACAAATTCAAAGCAACTCAAGTATATGATAAAATTTAGAACAAGAAACAACAGATTACCCGTCGAAACAGGAAGCTGGAACAACACAGCCCTTCATCTAAGAGTATGTAATCTTTGTCATAGATCTATAGGTGACGAATTCCACTATATATTTGAATGTTCATTTTTCAGTAAAAGTAGAAAACGGTACATCAATACAAGGTTTAGTTCAAGACCAAACATACATACATTTAGTTTTTTAATGAATATAAACAATGTAGACACAAATGAATATCAGAAACTGTGCTTGTTTGTTAAAGAAATAATACTTAATGTCAGGTAAAATCTAGTGTACTATATTCTTTCCTCTTAGGGTACTCTCTCTTTGATACGTTTCTTTTTTGTTCTTTTTTTTTAAATGTTTTCTTTGTTTAAATAACAAGATAGCTACTTTATTACGTACATTCTCTAAATCATCGATTGATCAGTTATGTTTTATTGTTGTCTCGTTTTTGCTTTGAATATTTTGCTGTACCTCATGCTATCATGTACCATGATCTGAGAGAAATAAATTGTATTGTATTGTATTATATCTAATCTTGTTTATTGCATGTCATTCCATGTATACCAGATTAGTAATAAGCAAGCACAGTAGGGGTCCCGCATAGTAGTGCAGTGATGCCACTGCATATAAGATAATTAAATCTGCACAGTTATGTTAATTGCCCCTTACAATAAACAGCTACTGGTCAAAAGATGATGTTTAAGCAATCAGCATCAATCAGCATAAATCACCAAACTAACAATATGTATCAAAACAGAAAATAATCCAATAAGGTATTCATTTTACAAGCATTTATAATATTTACTACCATAAATATATATGATTATTAGTTCTCCTACCAATTCCTTTTTTATACACTTCTTAATTTGTAAAATAGGAAATTAATAATATATAAATGAAGTACGATATAAGAAGGTTCAATCTGCCACCTCTAGATTACTAGATTAATTTCAAGTCTCTACGAAAGAGCCAAGCATAAGGGGAGAAATTTTATCTGGGCTGAAGATTACAAAACCGAGATCTGAAAACAGTCCAAAATCTTAAGTATCTGATTGGCTGAAATGGAGACAATTCTCCATTTGAGCCAATCAGACCCACGAAATCCGAGACCAGTTCCCAAGCCCAACCTTACGTATACAGCCTTGGAGCCAGTTAGTAGCATGTAGTAAGATTTTACGAAAAGACAAAAATTAAATTCTACGAGATTCTTTTAAAAGCATATATTTCCCTCAGAAAAGTTGCATTTATAATCATAAATTTCGTATATCTAGTTTAGTGAGATTTTCAGTTATTGTAAGTTTTTTTATTTCTAATTTGAGCAAAAAATTAAATAAAATACTTAAAGGCATTATAAAATATAAAATCTATCTATTTTGATATTTTGTGAACCATGCCTGTGTATCTAAAAATATACAAAGTTTCAAAAAATCTGAAAAGATACACAGATTTTAATTAATTGATCTGTAGCAATTATTTTAATATAATTATATTTCTACTAACAAGCAATTATACTACCAAAACACACTGTAGAATCTTACTACTATGTTCTATTGATTTTATTTGTATTATTCTTCTGATTTTGAAGTACATGCATTTAATATTGAAAACAGTTAGCGAGTATTACTCACATGCAAGGTAATATAGCATACTTCAATCAAAAGGATCTGTTTTCAATATTTCATTAAAAGAGGCTGTGAACACCAGTGACATCAAACAATTCTGACATCAAGATGTAAAATTGTACTATAATGATAAAGTATAATGTTGTTAACTATCAATTATATAAATTCAAACAAACAATTTAAGTAACAAATAGGTGTCAATAATTAAATATTTTGACCTTTCATGTTTCCTTTGATTTCTACATTACACATGTAGTTAAAATTTGGCAAATTCAGCAAGGAGTAAAACTTTAAAATCTCCTATAATTCAAAATTAAAATGTATTATTACAACATAAACAGTTAAATTTTTTTCAATTTTTGCCAGGTGTGCGATTTAAATATACTGATAACAACACACTTTGATAATGTATTCTATTTGAGACTTTTTTTTAAATTAATTATCAGTTATAGTATTATTGGCCAATAATATATTTAAATAATATATTTATTTGATTTAGTTTTATGAGATTTTACTCATTAAATATACCTTTTATCAGCTTGAATATTTTGTAACTTTTGAATTTAAGTTTAAACGTAAGATTTTTAATTTTAGTTAAGACAGAATTTTTGTTATAAAAATTGCTAAATGATTGTTTGCTGTAAGACATGTTCTCAAGATAATATGTATACAGATTAATTAACATAGCAACATCAAATACGAGGGTTGATCAAAAATAAACCGGATTATATAAATAGCAAGTAGAATATTTCATCAGGATAAATAAAAATACATATAACAGTTTGCGAAATCAATCCGCTACAGAATACAGCAAACAGTTCTCAAAAACATTTACAAACAATGGAAATAGAGAGTTTTACGCGAGCATATGTCTAGTGTCACGGCGCACGGTAAGATGACACTGATGACGTCGTTGACGTTGCACGTTATTACAGCGTCTCGACTGTGACCGGGTTTCTGGGTCATAGAACCATAACCAGGTTTTGTCCGTCGTTATGTTGTGACTGAGGAAGTCGTCCCCTTCTCGGTTCACTCTACGAAGAAGGCTGGTGAATCCTGCACGCGACGGACCATCTCTGTGTCTTTCAAGAGACCCGGGACCCAGCGCGCGTGCACCTAGTGTTAGTAATCAGGTATGGTTAAACTTAAAAAATGCATTTCCGTTTTAGAAACATATAAAAAAAAATATTCAGATAAAAAAATAAGAATTCACCATTAACTTAATTGTTAAAACATGTATTTTTCATTATGAAAATGCTCATTTTGCAAGGTTTGGAACGTTGATATTCGATATCCTAAGTTTCAATTATTCAAGACATCGTGTAATTGAAAAAAAAATTAAAGTGTTATGATAAAAAAAAATTTCTTATCGTTCACATGTTCAAATCCCATGTAAGAATAGTCTGCACGGTCCCGTAGCTTACATCGAATTTTGCCATCAACGCCCTAACCGTTAAACGCCTGTCGATTTCCAACGCATTCGCCATTAACGTCACTTACGTCGTTGTTTCTTTCTTCTTTCTTCCTCTTCCTTCTTTGTCGGTGATGCCTTCTCTAAAATATTTGTGCCAATCAAAAAACCACTGTTCGGCTTACTGCATGCTTCCCGTGCATAGCTGCACTTTTTTCAAAAGTTTTAGACGGAGTGTCGCCTTGCTGCTGGCAAAAATTAATTATTGACCGTATTTCAAGTTTTTCTGTTGACGCCATTTGTAACGCAATTTGCATTCAGCGTACGATATTAAAAATCCGATTGCTACCATATGCGTTTATGCAATTACGTCATATTTTGCGATAACGTCAAAAAATAACGGCACGACGTTTTCGTGGATTTTTACGTATAAAACATGATTGGAAACAAAAATAAATAATTTTAAACATCGGACGTAACAGAAAAATGATGCGCTGCGCCGTGATGGCGTTACCATGGTTTCTTAATTCGTGATTATGAATATAAGTATGTGTTTTTCAAATAAAAAGTTGGATCAACTGTTTGCATTTAAATTGGGATTTCTATCGGTGTAAAGATTTGATTGTTTGAAAGAAAACTTTTTATTTGAGAGCAAAAATCCGGTTTATTTTTGATCAACCCGTATATTGAAATATGTGAATAAATCCCCTTTTGACACTTAATCCCCAAGGGCAAATTAATATTGGTCAGCAATGTCTGGTCAGCAGATAAGGGACTTTTGGTCTGCAGACTTTGGTCTTTGGTCAGCATGGTCAGCAATGTTTGGTCAGCAGTTTAGGGAGACCCGCGTACACGTGAATTTCCATTGCGCACGATTTTTGAGGATTATTTCATATATCTACATCTACATCTACATTTGACGACCCAACAATCGATCACCGATTATGACTGGTCGGCGCTGTCAGAGAGACAGTTGTTATAGAAAAATGAGTATGATACAATGTTACAGTGTATATACTGGAAAACTGAGCACTAAGACATTATTAAAAAATATTTCATGTTTATGAACGATGAAATATTATAAAAACATCATTTACAAGTCAATTTTCATTCAAATATTAGAGAATAGCAATAAAATCACGATCTTCATTTCCATTGCGTCCACAGGAATTTCCATTGCGCAAGAATTATTAAGGTATTTCATTAATATTTACGAATCTGAAACCTGGACACTTGGTTTAAATTAAAAATAACATGTTTTTGGTTGATAAAATATTCAATCTTTGTTATAAATTCTAATAAAAACATATATTTACACAAAATAAATATTTTCTATTTCCATTGCGTATTTTGTTTCCATTGCGGTCCATTTTTCCATTGCGTATTTTATACCTACCGTTTCGGTTAACATCCTGTCGAGCATATTGGCGCATTTTGCAAAAAATAACAAAAAAAACAAAACGGTTTCTTTGGAAAATTTAAAGGTTTAAGCTGTTTGTGCACAGATTAAGTTGTGGTATTGTAAGCTTAATTGTTTTTCAAATTGTATACTCCCTTAGCCAGTCAATGCTATAGGCTAAGGTCGTATTATAACGATGTTTTGATATTTACCCCACCCACCATCTTTCACCATTACTTAAGTTACGGTCAGCCAGTAAAAAATACACTGTCCAATTTTATTTAACGGGAAGACGGTAACTGTCTGTCAGCCCGTATAATTTACGGGACTGTCCTGGTAACCAGCTGCCAGGACTATCCCGTAAAATTTAACGGGAAATTTTTACAGTGTATAATGACGATTTTAATTTCTTTATGCATTTTCTTATGATTGACAATTTTTTGTGACTCAATGTGACATACAAAATGTCACATATTTCTTACCTGTTGATTTACCTGGGGTTCATTGTAATTTGTTACAATTATCACCTTTTTAGACTTTCGTCTGGGTTCATCATATTAATCGGATTTTAATTCACAACAATACAATACAATACAATAAGATTTATTTTGAGTCGGCAAGACAAGTACAATAGAATAACATAAGCTCTCAGGAGCTTTTTAACCGACTATAATAACAAATGTAAACAGGGTAAAAACAAGTGTAAAGAGGCTGTAATAAAAGCATAGTTAAATGTTAAACAGTGTGTCATAGTATAAAAAAAAAAAAAACACATTCTAAGTTAAATTCTGACAGTTAAAAGCTAATGAACATTAAATAGTTAAGATAATACATTCATTATATATATAGGATTTCTAAAATGTGACATGTCTTAATAGTTAATAAAAGTTTCATTTATCACAGAAGTTTTACTAACTTTATCGAAAAGACATATACTTATTTCTAAATGCCACGAATAATTTAGTACGTACTTGTTTCCGCTTATGAAATTTGTAAAATATTGACGGATACGCCAAAATTTAGTATTTCTACTTAATTCAAAGTAATATCACAAAATTTCAAAACAATACTCCAACTTCTACAAATCAAACTACTAAGGCTCTATATTGTTTTCTGCACTTGACTGCCGAATTAAACAATCTTCCGTCAATGATCGTAAAATATCGGGAATGTTCGCAAATTTACGGTGACTTAAATTTTCACTTAAAATATTCGATAGTCGTGTTAGAAAAAGCTAAAAAGGACCAAAATGTTTTAAATTTAATTTAATAAAAATTAGTTTAAACAAAAGCTTAATATGTTTTTGCAAAATATGTAACCTGGGTTTTTTAAAACTTATAATTTGGATAAAAGATATTAACAATAGAATACGTAAGGATAAGCGAAAAAATCCCACTTTCTCTAAAGTTTCTATGCAAATAAAAGGGAAAATAGGGTGGCTATATTCAAAGTCAAAAAGGACCAAATTATCTTTAAGATAAATTACAATAAAAATAACCATCTTAATCAACAGAAATTTATCTTTAATATGTACTATGGGTTTTTTCGACTGTTTAAGAAATAAAAATGTAGTAAAGAAAAAACTTAATTGTTCCTTCATAATCTATTGAGAAATTCGTTATCGATTTTTGCTAACCGATGATGAGCAAAGTTGGATATGGGAGCCTGAGATCAATATGAAAATTACTCAACATGGCATATTGAGCAACATTTTAGAATTTCAAAACGCATTTAACTTTGTTTCTTTATGTTTGATTTTGTTCAATCACGTTAAGTTCAAACTTGAAAGTTGAACTTGAATTTCCATTTGAACTTTGAACTCAGAACTTGATTTTGGTCTGTTCGTCTGCAATGTTGTATCTCCAAGAAAATTGAACATAGATAATAGATTATAAAAGCAAACAATTTGTGATATCAATGAAATTTGGAATTTTTTTTAAAGATTTTAAGCCTTCGTACAATAACTGTCATTTGTGTGTGGCAGATTGCAAAAGAGAAAAAGTATGAAATCACCATCTCGGTAGATCCAATGCTACAAGTCGATTATCCTTTAAATACTGCAACCGTTTCTTATTCTTGCGTGGTAGACTCCTAGGCTGAAGGTTATAAAACTGAGATTGGAAACTAGTCTCAAATCTCAAGCATCTGATTGGCTGAAATGGCGACTGGTCGAAAATACTGAATAGGCCTAAAAGTTTTCCCATTCTTTCATTTAAAATTTTCGGACACTTGTTCTTTATCACGAAAAATACAGAATTGTTAGATAGCCTAAGTTACATCTTTAGTTCATGACATAAACTATGGATGTAACTTACGATATCTATCGATTCTGTATTTTTCCTGATAACGGACAAGACTTAGTGTCCGAAAATTTGAAATTAAGGAGTGATAATTTTGTAAAGTGTTTTAACTGACTTCCATTTTGGAAGAATTTGCGTAATTGTAAAAATTCCTTTTAGTATACCGTGGTATCATTATATTTCGCGGAAGTTTACTTTTCGCCTATTTCGCGCTAGGCAAAATGCGCGAAATAAAACCCATAGCGGAATCACACCATTGAATATCTAGTCTTATTAGAATAATACAAGTGCTCGAATTTAAACCCTCGCGAAAATGTCAATAATGATATTTGCGCAAAATTTGATCCCCGCGAAATTAAATGATACCACAGTATTTAATGACCGCCTTACTGAGCTTGAATGTATTTGTCGAGAAGGAAAAGAGGGCATGATTTAAAAATCAGTCAATTATATTTTATTTAACAATAACACTTAAAGTTATATAAAAAATGCGCGACACATCGATATGTTTCGCAACAACACATGCAAACGGTTGTTTATTGTGTGACCATTCCGTACATTTAAACTGTTCAATTTGTTTCAGGTGATGTTCCTTAACATAACCAACGATGGCCTTACAAAAATGTAAAACAAACATCATGCAGCTGTTGAACCTCACTGTAGATGATGCTAAAAAGATTGACGACGCCTTTAAAGAATTACAAAAGCGGCAAAGAAATCTGAGCTATATATCTGTACTGGCACACCTTGTAAGCCCTTTCGGCATAGATGCGAGACCGTTTCTTCGGAAGAAATATGCAAAGGCTCTATCATTTTGTAGAATAATTCCGCTTATACTTGTATTCATACAAATTTTAAGAGTGTGGAAAATTAAATTTGAAATTTGCGGACTGAAGAGAGAAGCTAAAAGAAGGATGCAGAGCCTAGTAGACACCCTTTACGGTGATGAAAAGAAAGACGAAAACAATGAACAAAATGGAAGCGATGAAAGCAATGAGTTGCCATTACAAAAACCAAAGTGGACTGAGACAACGTTTCCAAAATCAAATCTTTTTTATGAATCGTTTGTCGGAATACTACATCTGATCAGTTTTTATTTGATTTTTCGGAAACCAAAACCTAAACAATCTGATTATGATATTCCATTTGATATAGATCAACGAAGACACTTATCAAATGCACTGTGGGAGCTAAATGCAGGTTTTCTTTCTAAATTTGGTGATATACATAGTAAATTTCAAACCTACCAAACGTCGTTTACGGAAAAAGTTAAAACACAGATTCGAGATCTGATGAGCAATATAACACAAAAGAGCAGCAAGGATACAAATAGATATGTTGTTCCAAATCTTTCAGCTAAAGTGGACGCAGCAACTTGGAGAAAAATGAAGCCATATGGGGAAAAGATCGACCAAAACACAAACGATTTAATTCAATATTGTAAACATTGTTTATCCTTAATGTTGCTCTATAATAAGTTGTTTTCATTGCAAGAAAAGGACGCTTTATTTAACCGGATGTGGCTGTTCGTTAAAGCTGGAATAAATTTATCAAAGGAAGCTGAATCTTTGTCTGACATTGTCAAGGAAAGAGCAAATGGTCATACGGGTAAAAGGAACGCAGATGATGTCGTAAACTTTATCAAGCAAATGAAAACCTTTGCCCAAAACGCCGCTAAACTCCAGAAAAAGGCATGTAAAATATCTACTACTCAAAAGGGGTTACAAGGACTAAAAGATATTGTTAAACAGATAAAATCATATTCACCTACTGAACAGTTTCACATGACAATCGCAAAAAATGAAGTTAAGCAAAATAGGAACGCAATTGAAAAAATATGGAATGCAAAATTTAAGAGCTGGATTTTTAATTGTCCGATCGAAACTGACTGGGTAGATGATTGGATTTTATCAGCAGAAGCTATTTCCAGCGTTCTTGGTCAAAAATCTTTGCCTATATTTAAAGAAGGAGTTGAAGCGATGACTGATGCGTTAGGACTAGCATCTGAAGAGAGGGAGGAGAATAAAGTGTTAGTAGCTGCAAAGAACATCGGGACAGATGTGCTGAAGATTTACAAAGAGGCTTTATTGAATGTAGAATTAGAAAGACAGGGTCGAGAAAGAAATCAAATTTCTACTGAAAGTATCGAGCCCGTGCGAAGGAAACTACGTGGTGTCTTCGAAGACGCGAAGAAGATTGCATATTTTTTGCAGATTGACGTTTCTTTGAATGAAGCATCCCAAAGAAGAGCACAATGGATTTTCATTAGAAAAATTGACACTTACCAATACCCTGCCTTAGTTTTAGGTATCGGAGTAGACGTTCTTTTCTGGCGCACGTCTAGTACAATAGTGTCGCATCCTTTTTCGAATTCGTTGCGAAGGATTAAGGGGAAGATAATGAATGATTTTCCCGATATATTTCAATTATAACGCAACTCGACGTTTTTCCCACTGAATTTACAGTGATAAAACAAAATGATACATCACCGCGCGTGGACTTACTGTCTTCACCGGTCGGTATAAACTTATTACATGACAATTGTATTTATTGCAGGGATTTAATTTCGCGCATTTACGATAGCATATACGCAAAATTTTAACCCGCGCGTAACATGATGATACCACACTAATATAAAAATTAATAATTTGTATATTTACATAAAATATATAATATCATCATCAAATGGTATTTACCAAAATGGGCTCTGACATTACGCTTGTTAATATAGTTCTCTACTAGTATTTCTTAACAAGTCAGTGTATTTCAAATAAAACAGTTTTGATAAGACCAAATTACAAACAATTGTTTGATAATATATTACGTAAATTTATTAAATAAAAAGAAAAATATAGTACAATGGAACGTAACTTGAAATATAAATTATTTACAGCTATCAAAGTTACATAACTTAGCTCCAGTGTATATAACTTCGATGTTTAAAGAACTAACATATAGCAATGACAGGCAATTAAGATCTATTTCAAATGGGAATCTATTAGTTCCAAAATTTAACACTATAATACAGTAAATCATTTTCAGTTGTTGCTCCAAATATATGGAACTCTCTTCCCCTGGTTGTAAAAACATGCAAATCAGTAAAATCATTTAAAAAAATGTTAAAAAATCTTAGTTGATAATATGTAGTGCATTGTCAAGACAATTACAGTTTAGTTATGTATAAATGTTAAAAATGTTTGGGTAATGAATCTTTTGTTATAATTGCTTTGTTAAATTTTATCATTTAAATTTGTCTGCTTTCATCTTTTTCATATTGTTCTTGAAATTTTAATTGTAACTTTTTTCTTTTTTTTTTCAATTGTATTATGAGAATGTATGTATGTATGTATGAATGTAAATTTGTTACTATTTGTACTTGTTTTAAGAGGACCATATGTAAGAAAGGCTATGCCAAATATGCTATCCTCTAAATATAAAGAAATTTTTATTATTATTATTATTATTATTATTAAAGTTTTCGATAGAAAACTACCTTTCAAACAGATCTCAAAAAGTCTTGGTTGAACAAAGTAAGTCAAATACACGTACTAAACCAGTGTCCAAAAACTGTACTTATGCGGGTGTTCCCCAAGGCTCCATAGTTCGGGCCTTCATTTTGGTTTACATAAATGATATTGTTGGCAACTTCCTCAGTTGTCTTTGTGCGGACGATACCTTTCGTGCTTAAACCACATCGAATATTGACGACTTGGACGAAACTATAAACCACGATCTTCAGTTTATTGCACAATGGTAAAAACAATCACCGGTTTAATTTAATTGCGGTATAACCGAAGTTTTAGTTATTTCAAATACAAAAATGGTTTGTCCTTTGTTAATATTTGACAACGTCCACGCACAAGCATTAATGTGAAGTCTGAAGCGAAGACCGAAAACTGCACGAACATATAAACACTGTGCATAAGCCGCAAGAGTTTTACATGTAGGTTTAATGCGTTCAATGAAATTAAAAGTGTATTGCATAACATTAAATTAGCTTTTTCTAAAATACGAGGAGTGTCCACTAAATCGTTGACTATGCATATAGTGTGTTTTTTTTTCATTTGACGTCCGATCATGATAATGTTCTACAAATACCTACCCCCCCCCCCCATTTAATTTCAGTAAATATTAGCTAGGATGAAAGAAATAATGTACAACTTGTAAATTGTGCAATTAGGTCTATTTATGACTATCCAGCGCAACCCAAATTAACGCATTTAGATGACAACCTGCATGCTCGATAATTTTTTTCAGCCATGCAAGTGTTTAGGGCGAAAAGATATCGTCTGCTTAAAGCATTATTATTTTGACGTGATCATAAACAGATTTTGAACTGAAAATTTTATTTGTTGTTAAATGGCAGACATTTAGATTTTTTAACCGTTGAAAATGACGACGTTAGAAAGCGCGCCGAAGTGCAATCCACCGTGGGCAGTCCGGTATGACACCAATTGACAATAAAAAGGAACTGAAATGAACAGGCAGATATAGTGGAGTCCAATGGACCTAGCTTTTAAATGGAATAGTCGATTTAGTGAAGTTCCCCACTGGACTTTGCCTACTTTCCGCAATTGAAATTGCATATAATTGGTAAACAGTTTAAGGACAGAGAAAAATTAATGTATAAGATACAAAAGTTGAGTAGTTAATTGGAAACTTGAAAGTAAACAGTTTTGTGATTCGTATTTAAACTGGGTAAAACCACATCAGAAATGTATTACATGTACCCACAATGGTGAATACTTTGAAAAAGGGTCAGCGTTATGTGCATGACGGTGACGGGAAGAAGTAGTCGACGTCGTCGGCGTGCGCCGGGTCTACATACATATAGTTTTGTATTGTGTATTGAAATGCTATACTTGTGTATATTGTATTGAAATTTTGCGTGTACACCAACAATATAATATACTACAAAATTGTAAACAACCAGTGAAATAAAAGTTTTTATACAGCCAACTCAGTCCACGATTTCGTTTCGTAGCTTCCTCGTGTTAAGAAACGGTTAAAATGCCATTTTGTTGTCAAGAAATCAGTTAATCGCTGTCTGTTCAATGTTGTTTTTTTAACTGAGGAAGCTAAGAAACAATCGTTAGAATTTTGGGTGTTTCCAACATTTTCTAAAAAATACTTAATTATTCCCTGAATGAAAGACAACAGTGTGTGCTTTGCGGGTCGTTGAAGAACGATCTGTCTCTGCAATCAAGATTTCCTGTGTCTATAAACGTCCATTCTCACAATAGGTGCCTTTAGCTTACGTTTGGAAATATAACACATATAATTACAAATTATTTTGCATGTTATTTACCTACTTACTTACACAGTTCTCGTAAAACTGGATTATTTTTTTTTTGGGGGGGGGGGGGGGGGGGGAACCTTTGCCCTATGAAAGTGGGGATCGTAAATTTCATTTCAATAATGACGCCATTCTAGTCAATTACTGGCATACCATTATTTCATCCAGTCAATTTTTAGATGAATTCAACTTGTTATAGTACGTATAGCTCGGCGTAAAGTGTAACTCTTTGCCCTCACTGGGAACGTTTTTAATTTCAACTTTTCCAAACACGCTCTCCTCATAACTTGGCAGGTCTGTAAAAGAAATTATAAAATTATAGTTATGTAAGAACTTAATAATTATTGTGAAAATCGCAAGTAAATACTTAATTTTGAATTTATTCAAATTTCGCGTTTATCACTAATGATGATTGTTTCTCTTATATTTGATTTATAGCTGAACTCGTGTTGGTAATTTCAATAACATCTGCTCTGCAAACAAAACTAGAATTATAGATTTTACTGAAACAAAAGATTAAACCTTTCTGAGGTAAAACTATTTGACAAGAAGAGACTTTTATAGAGAACAGACTCGAACAAATCTCAAAAAAATATCAGCGGTAATCGCAATATTCGTTTTAAAATTTTATCATAGGCTAGTTTTATTTTAAAGGAATACGTTTGGCTGCTTCTAACATTTGTTTAAATGATTAAACATCTTTTGAATAACACGATTATCGTAATCAATTGATGACGACGAATATGATAATTGTAAAACTTTTTTTTAATTACACTGATAATCGTTTTTTCAAGCGTAGCGTTGTCTCGCGAGAGATAAAAGACGAGGCGTGACGTCATTTACACACTTCCGTTTCATTTTGAATATACGAACAGATGAAAGCAGGCAAAATTAATTATATGAAAACATTGCTATTTGCGGGAAATCATTGCAAAGTAGCATAAATAATAAAATTTCACATTATAGTTTTAGTGTATTGTGTGTTCTTACCTTCTTATCTTACATTTTGCCCAAGTAATTGCATCGCTCACTATGATTCAATAGACAATATGTTTTGAGGCTCCGATCGCTTAATTGAAATATTTCCTTTTAGTATAAATTAACATTGAGTTTATTATTGTCCCCTCACGTCAGTTAAGATGTTCACACCTTTTAAATATGTCACCCGATCTTCTTCGGAGCAAGCTAGCTAGTGAGATTAACGTATCAGCTAGTGGCTATTAACGGGCGTGTTAAAACTTGTACCACTTAGTGTGCAACATCAACTTTTATTTTCTAATTTTATAATTAGATTTAAGAAAGAAATATACAATTTTACAGTAAATGTTCGTATTGAATTATCGAGTTGCACTCAACCCCAGGCTTAGCGGCGTGGGATTAATATGCATTTCAATTAATACCCATGAACAAGCTCAATCAAACCGGGCCTGAAACATTTTCATATTTGTCAGGGTTCGGTGGCTTTCAAATTTCCCTTTTCATCAACTTAAATTTTCAAAAATACATTAATTCAATTCAGGGCCTTCCCCAGGCCATTATGACATACAGGCACCGGTATGCCTGAATTTCTTAAACTTTTTTCGGGACGATTGATCTGCCGGTATGCTTTTAATCTTGATCGCGATGGCTTCATATTCAACAAATGTCCCCTAAGCCATTTACACTTCCAACCGTTTACAACTCCAGACAAATATCTGACAAGCTCTAAATTCGCCGACATCCGTTTATTCAAAATCGTCATGTCATTAAGTTGTTGTGTATTTCACTGTCTACATGTCGCAAATCAAATTTGCAGGTCAAAAACGTTATGGTTAAGCAAATTAGCCAATGACGATCGATTTCTCTACTTGTTTTCTCGGTAAACTCCGCCTCCCGAATAGTAAGCATGTTGGTGTTTTTTGATAGCGCGACCCACCTGAAGTCGAGTAACGGTTAAATATTACGCAAACAATATGTATAGGTTATAGTTTATTTTGAGGCTTGTATGAAATTTAAACGGTCAGGCCCAGCTCAGCTGGGCGACCGTTTAATTTTTCATACAAGCCTCAAAATAAACTATAACGTATATAATGGTCGAAATTATTTTTGTAACTGACAAAACAGTCGCCGCCTAAATAACCATATATGGGTATGCAAAAATCAATAGTCAAAGTGAAAATAGCTTTGTGATTCAAGGCCCGTAAACATACTGAGAGAATATTTTAGAAAGTGAATTATGAAATTTCTTTATCAGAAAGCACCATGTGAACATTACTGATTCTCAGGAAAAAAACCTGTGTAGCAGTCTATCATTGCTTTGAGTAACAAGGTTTCAACCGTGGAAGTTCCATTTTACCCTTTATTCATTAAGAAAAATTTTATAGCATGGTAAAATAGTTTTTTTCCGGATCAACGGGCTCATCCGTGTAGTCTGAACAATAGTTATAAACAATGCAAACATGAATGTCAAATTTTCCTTTTGTAGTCACTGGGAGAAACATGTTTTGCTATTGTTCTAGTAAAGTTTATTGAACAAAATTCTAAGAAAATTGTTAACCTTGATATAGACAACCTTCCTGTGACTGTAGTTTAATACTATAGTGGATAATTTGGAAGTTTGGACTCCCGGCAATAAGGCTACACTCAGTGAGAGAAATTGTTTCATATTTCTATTTTTTATAATTCCTGATTGACCTGTAACATTTATATGCCCTATAAATGATATCTGAAGTAATAAGAATATTTTTAATTATTAAATAACATGAAATTTTATGAAAACAGGAAACCACACTCTCCCCAACTTTAACAGTATATTGTGACAAATGATACCACCTTAACTTAAAATCAATGTATAAAGATGATGGTTATTCCTGATATGCCTGTTTCATTTTTTGCTAAGCCGACAATGAATTTTAACTTCAAAATGCACTTTAATAATTTTTATCTACACTTCTAACGCTACGCTTATTACCGCTTCTAAACCGGAACTACCCAATCACCAAGGGAAGCCACTCTCAATGGGAGGTAACTGTATATCGGTAGGCCCCCATTGGACATAAAATGGAAAACGATACGAACCGGAAGTCTGTAAATGACGTCACCAGCAGGTGCGCGCATCGAAAAGGATACAAACATGGCGACGATCATCGATGCCCGCCGATTTCGCAAATAACGGATCTTTGACAAGAGATAACTTTGTCAATATTTAACATAAAATAAAGTTCTATACGTCAAAATGATGCATTAGAAACGAATTATAACATAGTATTGGTGAAATCCAGCCGAACGTATTCCTTTAATGATAACAATTATTTTCCGAACAATTCAAACATCAAACATTTACGGTGTTCCCTTGTGGCCATCGTTGTTTCGCCGTTTCGACCTCTTGGGCTAGACCATGAAAACGCGAAAACATGATGCAAGATTTAAATATCGTGCCGTTGCATCGTACTTCCGCGACCTTGCATCTTTGTTTCACGTTTTCGCACCATGTTTTCGCGTTTTCGTGGTCTCGCCCTAAGTAGAGCGAGACAAAGAAAACGCGAAAACACGATGCAAAAAAAAAACTAACGCGAAAAAAAACAACAAACAAGATGCAAAAACGTGAAAGTACTATGCCATTGTACGATATTAATATCGCGCCCTCGCATCGAACATTTACGATATCGCATCGTCTTTTTGCGATATCGCATCGTGTTTTCGTGGTCTCGCCCAAAAGGTCGAAACAACGATGGCTTAAACGCTACACCTTAAATATGCGATAATCACACGGATGCAAACGACGAAACTCGCTTAACACGGTCTTGGGAAAATATGGGATCGTTTGGGAGCGTTCTTATTGAGATCGAACAGTTAGGCTCATTAGTGCGCACTGTGTTGCGATGTTGTCATGCTTTGAACGGTTATGTAAACCTTACGAATGCCCGAATATTCCATATCTGACGGTCCCGCTGCGGGCGCTGAAGGTATCAAGGGAGGGTCTGGCGCCGGGGCTGATGGCTGAAGTGATGGATGTTCCCTTTGCACAGCCTGGCTGAGAGGTATTGTTCCGATGATTATTTCCAGTGGTACTGTTAGATTAATCGCTGGTCCTTCAGGTTCAACCTCTAACTGGAAAAAAGCATAATTTACGCACAGAAGCACGCACGCACACAAGCACAGAGTCGCACGTGCACTCAGAGGATATCATCTCAATTGTAACCATCTCCATTGTGAATCGACCTACTAAATGATAGGGTTTTACAAATTACATTTCAATTAACAAGTATTTTAAATGATTTATAAGAATGCAATATTTTCGGTTTACAGTTTTCACACAATAATTCGGTTTTAATTCTGCCAACAATAAAAAATAAAATTGTACAAGATCTTGCCTTGTTGAACTAAGAATAACAAAATGAACACTTAAGGATTTTTTACAATCAGTTATGTAACATTAGCGATCGACAGTCGACAATCTGCGATAATTGGGTTTATTAAAGTTTACCTGAACGAGATATCGGATATCAATAAGATTGCAGCCAGATAAATAAGATGGTGGAACAGCAGGAATGGTAAGTGTTTTCTGAAACAACTGGGCTTTCTTGTGACCCGTGATTTTTCCAAATGAGAAAGATGCGACTGGGTAGTAACTATCGCGCGATTTTCTTGTTGCGTGATACGTCGAAACCTGTAAAGAATAAAAAAACAAGATGGCATAATATAACAGATAAACTTTAAACAGAAAGATATAACAATGGAAAGAGCCTGCTGACAGTGAATGCATCAATAATTCAGCAAATTGAAATAAATGTGCTTTATTAAATTATGACGATTTGGCTTTCTCTGTTCGTGTGTGAAACAAGGTTTAAGACTTTATAAGAACATTTACACCATTCTGGAATTTTGAATGTGTATCAAGCTCTTAAAATTTGCATACTGGTATGTGATCAATAAACTAAGGCGTTACAGGTGGACTATGTATATTTTTCCAACAAGCATTGGCATGTGAAAGAAAATTGCGCACACAGACGCACACAAGCAGTTGCAGGATTGGAATGTGGGGGTCGTCGGCATGGCTTGTGATGGCGCATCAAATCTCTTTTTTTTTCATTCTCTTCTTTTAAATCTAAATTTACGTTTTGCTTAAGTTTGCTTTTTGTTTTTATAATGTTACGAATTGTTAAATTTCCCTTTCTCAACCATTTCTGTTCATGTCATTAACTCTAGGCAAAATTTGAATATGTTAGAATAATGATAATGTTGTACCATATTTGTTTGATGTTAATAGTGACACAAAGGGACGGGCTGTCTGCTAATGTTGGAAAAACATGTAGCCCAACCCATTTGCTTATTTATTGTAATATTCTGTAAAACAAATTAATTGTTCCAAAATTTTCAATGTTAAACTAAAACTACTACTGTACTAGAGAACTACATGTATTATTATAACCAATAAAATATGATTAAACTAAATTAAACTAAACAAGCACGCACGCAGGAATGAATCTTTATCATTTTTTGATAAAGATTCCTGATAAGATGGACGAAAATAGTATGCCGCCCATTCATGAATTACTTTGAATAAGTGACAAACGAAGTATTTTCCGTTAAACAAAGCAAATATGAAAATGAATCTTTTCTAATAATTATATAAGATTAAAACCGTGCGGTGGTGTTTCGTCGACTGTGTGATGTAGGCTTTTCTTTTCAGATAAAATTTTAAACAATCAGAGGAAGCAGTACACTGGCGGCTGGCGCTAGACTAGACACTCGTCCCCCTATGCTGCTACATATTTGCCCGATTAAAAAATGTTAGTCACCAATGATTGTTTTCTTTAACTTATAAAATATACGTAACTTTATAAAAGCAAACTAATTATTTTCATTTTTTTATTTTTCAATAAAAAGTACTTGAATTTATTGTTTATTATCATTTGACCCGTATAAGATTGGAACTCGCTTGGCCAATAATGGCGTAATAATAACAGAAGTGGATTCTGGAAAATTATTGGCGATACTTATAAATTGATGGTAAAAATGAACGAACATTCGGCATTTTTGATAGATACATCTTTGTATAAGCACAGCTGCCAATTTAAAATAAAAATGATCTTGGGATACGGGACCCCTGTCTCTGACAGTTGGTGACCAAGGATTAATCAATTTATTTTTATGCAGAAGTTTAAGGATTGATGAGTTGTTTTAAAAAAAATGTAGGAAAACGCATGTTTGCGATAGATTTATCTCATTTAAATTCCTTGACGAATGAATGTGTCAGAAACAACAGTACTTATGTGTTACCATTATTAGCTTGACCATGCAGTCCTTCATGGTCCTGGATGTCATATTGGACACGACAGCCTGAAGATTGATAGACTCCCCAGGGACGTAGCCTGTACGGTCTACATGAAACACCGCACTGATTGGTCCTGATTCACAACAAAAGCAACACAGACTTTTCTGTCGTGCTTCTGTTAAAGGCAACTGAAAGAGATTTTACATTGAGTCATAGCTTTTTTCTCTGTCATATAAAATTTAAATGTGAAAATCAACGGTTTTGAAACCATTTATTATCATGTATCATGTTTATTTGAACAAGAAATTTTATTGACCTCCAGAAATGACATTTAGGACTGTTTAAAATAAAAACTGAACTCCAAATATTTTTATTTCAATAGAAGTTCGTTTCCTCGACAAACTGCGCTACCATGAAGAAGTAATGTAGCTTTTTATCAGCTGTTGATGTCTTTTATTTTAGAAACTAGATGGGTGTTGAAATGAACACCTGTGTCGCCCTGCTGTGACTGTTTGAACCAACGTTTAGATTTGTGACAAAATCCATGAACAAAAGGGGCATAACTTTATCAATTTTAACCTAAAGATGTTAGTTTTATCATGTCATTGTTGTCAAAAGCACCTTTTTCAAATTTGATGAAAACATATTAAGAAATAGAAAGGTTATATGAGAAGCCAACGTTAAGTTTCCGTGACGGACCGACGGACAGACAAAAGCGATCCCTATATACAAGTAAAGGTTGCCCTGTATCTATGTTGAGTGTCATTTGGTTGTTCTCAATATGGCGACAAAATAAGCTCCTAAACGGTATGTAGTGGGATTGGAAACAACAAAGCACATACTTTTTAGTAGCTTATTTTGTCGCCATCTTCAGAACAACCTCAGAGCTCTCCAAACTCGAACAGGGCAACCCTTACATTTCAACAATAACATAACTCACTGCTGCGGCGGGAAGTTCATTTAAATCCAGCGGCGATATAACGGTAAAGAATTTAACGGCCATGTCGTTGAAACCAAAAGGTTTGTCGATTATTGCCGAAGCCACGTACCGGACATACCCGATGTTGCTCTCGTAAGATGAAGGTGATCCTGGTGGTATTGTAAAAATAAACGGAAACTGATGATATCCCGGCTGTAATACTGATGTAAAGTTTCCTGAAAAAAAAACATGCATAAATGTTGTTAACATGCATAAATGCTGATAATCAATTTTATTTTTGAAAGAAAAAAGAAATATTGTTCATGAAGGTATGACTTTTTTGTCATTGAATCCAGGTACACGAGAAAATAAACATTTTATTTTTATTTCGTGAATTATAAAGTACATCAAAGTTCTGTGAACTGTTACGTGTAAAAACCTGAGTTCAATGCACATCTCACGAAATAAAGAAAACAAGCCACTGCTTCGCAGAGTTGTCGTTCCTTACACTCACTTTAAATCTCTGCGAAAGCACGGTATGTACCCAGATAATGAGAATCGCGGATAATGATAGATTGTGAGAATAATGATAGATCGCCAGGTCGGAGAAAACACCATGGAGAGGTTAGTTATTGTATGAATTTCATGTTATTGTGATCTAATACTTATCTTTTGCGATAGATAACAATCAAGCGATGTCCTAGCCTTCCTCTCATACCCATACATTTGGAATCGGCCTTCAGATAAAGTAAAACAAAGGAAAATGATCACGCAACATTCCAGATTTCTACAAAAACTACGTATTATGCCCATTTAAAATAAATTTAAACATGCTTTTTTTGTAAACGACACTGCGGTTATCAAATCCCAAACATCGACAATCAATATGTCACCCAGCTTTTGCCCGTATTATGAGTATATTCCTTAACAAACATCTTTTTTCTGAGGCACGTGAAGCAAATTGGATAATGGGAATTCGCTCGGTTGATAATGGGAAATTCAAATATTCATGAAATGGATAATGGTGGAGTTTTAGTGTTTCTCCTAATTGAAATGTTCAGATAAAATTATTTTATTTTAATAACTCTTGTATATAGTCCATATATATGTAGTTTTTGCTATCCACTGTGATCATTTCAAAACATATGCATCTTTTCATTGTATTTATGACGTTTTTGGTCGTAGCTTTAAAATCAAATTAAAACGTTACAATGACAAATCGTATTGTACGGTGTTCCGTTGAGGCCATCGTTGTTTAGCACTGTCGCTGTCAACATCTTCGGCGAGAACACGAAACAACGATGCGAGATCGCGGAAACACGATGCGCGGTCGTGAAAGTACGATGCGAGAACGCGATATTTAAATCGGGTCTTGGCAGCTTACTTTCGCGACTAAGCATCGATGTATCGCGTTCTCGCCTGCTTTTTCACGTTTTTGATGTCCAGCCCTTAGGCCGTCAAGACCACGAAAACGCGCTATTATATTATCATCGCGTCCTCGAACTTTCGCGACCTCGAATCGTATTTTCGCGACCACGCATCGCCAAAGCGATCTAGCATCGTTGATTCGTGATCTCGCTCAAGAGGTCGAAAGGAGAAACAACGATGTCCCCAATAGAATATCGTAGTATCTCGCAATTTAATGTCTAAAATATATATTATTTATCTTCACTTTCATGAATAGATCTTTTAGACTCTAGCAGGTGATGTGGTTTTTATCTCGGGCGTTGCTTTTGTAACCACCAACACTAGCCAAATCATTTTCCTGCTCAGTGCTATTTTAACTTAAACACAGACAAACAGACAATTTATGCATGCATAAAATTTACTATTTATTGACTATCTGTTTTATCTACTAGCTAATTCTGACGATGCATTTAAACTTAAACAGTACTTTGATGTGTAGTATCTTCTAACACAATATTCAAATAACCGGGTAGGAGTAAATTTTCATTTAAATCCAAACTTGTTAAGCGTTACTCAAATAAATTTCTCTCACACCAGATCATGACATGTACTGATTAGACTAAACTTTCTGCGAAATTCGCTCTTTTTCAGTCAATTATAGGCCTAAGTTTTGCATATTGGCACAAATAACATAAACCACAACTAAATCATGCTACTTAATTGATACAGTTTTTTAACAGTAACTACCCAATTGGCAAAGGACGCCACTCTCAAAAGCGTTCTTATGTATAACGGTTGGCTCCCATTACGTGAATACGCATCTTAGACCATAATAGTTATAGTAATAAACTAATGTATTTATCACCAAAAATACAGATTCGTTTAACCCGGGTATTAAGAGGCTTTGGGTTAGTTCTTAGTTGATGCCTTCGGGACAGAAAGAAATTATGCTTTTTCGGGAGATCATTAAGATAAATGGGTCATTTATCTTGTCACTAGAGCTGGTGGTATTGTTTCATATAGATAGCAGTTTGCGGAAAGAGATGGAACATGCAAAAAAGAATAGAATAAATAGTATTAAGGTTGAAATAAAGGAAACTATACCATTATCCAGTCAAGAATTTACATTATCCCTTCACTTTTTCTAGGCGAATCTCCATTATCCAATTTGCTTCAGGTGCCTCAGAAAAAGATGTTTGTTAAGGAATATACTCATAATACGGGCTAAAGCTGGGTGGCATATTGATTGTCGATGTTTGGGATTTGATAACCACAGTGTCGTTTACAAAAGACATGTTTAAATTTATTTTAAATGGGCATAATACGTAGTTTTTTGTAGAAATCTGGAACGTTGCGTGATCATTTTCCTTTGTTTTACTTTATCTGAAGGCCGATTCCAAATGTATGGGTATGAGAGGATGGAGGCAGAACTGAGTGCGGTGTGTTGCTGATGTCAAATGGTGAGATCTTGGTTTGTTTGTTCGATTTCCTAGTGGTACACTGATACGAATACATAAGAATTTGGTCTGTTTGCAACCAATTTTCTATCAGGCAGGATTGGTCTTGACTAATCCACGGGCAAATCATACTAGAGCTGCACACTCGTTTCATCCCTCCGCCACGAGAACGAATCCATTATGATGGCTGGAATATCACCTATTCTTTAAGTTTGCTTTGATAACTAGACAGTCACGTGACATAAAGTGTGTGTATCAAAGGTAATTAGTAAATACGAAACTGAGAAAATTGCTGATTGTAACGACAAACGCAACTGCATCATCTTTGGTATCACTTGACTGTCTAGATATCAACTAAACCTCTCCTCTTAAGCAACTAAACCAAAAGCAACTGCCTTAATCAGTAAAATTATCGTTTTATTTATGTTGTATAGATGAAAACAGTCATATGGGGCGAAAAACAACATCGTGATTTGATTCAAGCGCATTTTCGATTGATAAGATTTAAAGAAATACAAATGGTCTTTTTTGTAAAGATGTAAACTATATTATAGATCAAACATTAACAATATATTTTGGCAAAAAGTAAATTTTAATAGCTTGTTTTAATATATTTCTACCGACAAATATGGTTTTTGAATGTTTGCGTTACTGCACAAATAGAACCAAATATTACACTGTGTAAGGAGATTGATTAGGCCTTGGCACTTTTCGCACAATGAATATTTTCTACAAGCTGGCAGGTGAATTTCAAAATTAAGCAGTTGATCTATTAACACAATCTTGTAAAAAAAAAGGTAGAAGGTGGAAGCACATGTGTAAAGTTTCACTGTCACGTTTGTCACTCTTGTTTGTAAATTACTAATCACTGTAAGCAAAGGACAGCTATTAATTGTTTAATCATCCAGCATGTTTATAGCATCACCGATACCAAGCCTTTGCGATGGTAGCATTCTGGCCTCATTGATTTTGTACGCATATTGCGAACGTACGGGTTGCTCCCCACGAAGTTCTCCAGACGACGTTGTTGGCTTATATGCTTTCTGAACTTTGTGGACACGGGCTCTCTCCGAAGTGTCAAAGAAGTGGTCTCTTAAATAAAGAGCGATGAAATTAGGCTGTTATCTTACAAGCGTGTAATATACTACTCAAAATTTGATAAGGATCACTGAAATAATGTGTGTATTCCTTACACAAGGTTCAAATGAAAACATACTTGCTGTGGTTCTGAAAATTTATTGAATACAAAAGCGAACTATTCTTCTTTTAATCAATCCCTGTCAAAAGCTTGTATATTGCGGAGAACAAGAAAACTTAAATGAATGTGGGTAAAACAAATAAAAACGATGCGATGAAATCGAGTATATAGTTATGTTTTCGCTCTGCCTCCTATGATTTCGCTCCACAACAAGCTCTTTCGCTCTTACACCTTGAAAAATGGGCATAAATCGTTTAAATGGACGTTACACCATCCGAAATCTGTACAGCAGTCACTAGAGACAGGTACTCGATTTACTCGCAACATATCCTCCTTACTCATCCATCCGTGATCACCCATCGATCCGTGACGTAATTTCATCGACGGATTACACGCTGGTGCGGCCAAAACTTCAATCAGATACTGTAGATATTTATTTGAAACAATATTTTTCAGCAGTATTTGGAATAAAAAGGCTACAAAAAGCGTAAAAAATAGATAAAAAACATTTAATTGAATTGATTTTATCTTATTATTAAAAAATATATCCAAAAATCCACCATTTTCCTCCAAATTTCATCATTTCCTCTCCCATTTTGACACGTCACTGAAAGCTGTGGTGCAACACTGTCAATATCGATCGGATGCTTGGTAATGAACTAAGTATATTGCCAAACAAAAGTTATTTCCCAAGTTTGAAACCTGAGTAAAGACCAATTAAACTGTCATCCATTTTTGTTTTTGATATGAATTATGAAATGGAAGACTACCTGTAATGAATAAATTTTACGACTGCCTAGAGATGGATTTGTGAATTGTTAAGATTTATCCATTTTAATTACTTAAAGTTAAAACATTGGAATCTGAAATTACTCCTCTTACAATTTTTATATTAGCATAAAGGTCAAGTTTTTGTAGTTCCAAACTATCAAAAATAGTAAAACAGTACAGGAGGTATGGCCCTGATCCCATGTTATTTTATTCTTTGCTTTTTCAATACTTGATCAATCTAGATCATGACATTTGCATGGAGTCTAACTGTTCTGACTCAAACTTTCAGTAAGCAGTGTATCAAGTTAACAAATTGCAAATTTAATGACGTCGTCAGCCAGGCAATGAAATGTCACGGATCGATGAGCAAGCTTCCAGACGACCTAGAACATTACCCTTGTGTTTCAAATGTTAGAATATTTAATTCTATCATACTTTTTATGAGATATTTCAGTTAGTAATGTATAGTTATGATATTTACCTACAGATTTAGGTAAAACTAAATAAGATGAAGACATGTTCCACTGCGCATGCGCTGTTCTTGTAAATAAGAGTTACGGATCACGGAGTAAGCAGGATATAAATAATTTGTAAAAGCTATCAAAGAACAAAATTTAGTCGAAATGAACATTGGTAAAAATATGCATCATTGTTCGCTGGGAGAATAGTTCTAGCGGGAACAATATCCATGTTTAAAATACTAAACCGTGTTTTCCGTGAAGCTTCATCATCCTTACACGGCACCACATTCTCAGATTTTTGAAAAAATCGTCTTTTTGTCTGATAATGAGAAAAAAATGTTGGTCATACTCACTTTCTGTCATCAAATCGACACTTTCGCTCAATCCCGGAAGTGGCTTTCGCTCATTTTGTTATGTTCTCTTTTTGGTTGTGGAGCGAATGTTTACCGGGCGTGTTTGAAGCGACTTTCAAAACAACGTTTGCAAAATGACGTCACAACGTCATACCAATGTCATACAAAATTGGACTAAAATATCTTAATTAAAAATTGTAGAAAACTTGGTTTATTATTTGCAAAGAAATTTCCTTGAATTTGATTGGATAATTTGCCGCTGATGTATATCCGTATTTACGGATCGGCCGTAGATATGCCTTAATTTCCCCGTCTGGCCTCCCACCTTTTGTTGTCGTCCGCCATTTTGTTCTGAATTTCCGTAAAAATGCATAATTTGAAGCCGATCTTGAAAATTATAAAGCGGTATGCTTAGGGATTACTAAAATTGTTACAGAAAATATTTCTGTTATGTTTTTAACATTGAAAACGATCAGATTATTCTGAAATTTTGTGAATAAAAATCAAATGGATAGTCCATTCAATTTCTATAGAAGTGACGTCATGCAGGTAAATTAATGACGTCAGACGTAATTATTGAGGTTCTCAGAGGGGAAATAAGCCGTTCGGCATTAAATAAGCGAAATAATCGAAAAATCGATGTTTTATTATTAATTTTGTATGAAAAAGTCTTTTCAGTATAATAAAACATTTATTTGGTTCCTTGAAAGGGTATGTGAGGATATATTGCCGGTCTGGGTGTCATATTATCCCTCGCCTGCGGCTCGGGTAATATGACACCCAGACCGGCAATATATCCTCACAGTCCCTGTCAAGAAAGCAAATAACTATATATTATTTAAGAGATAGTAACAATAAATAAATGCTCCCCGCTTTATTTGCTATGTGTTGCTATGGTAACGTCATTTACGGCTGCTAGGTTTATTATGGTAATAATAATAACTACCATGCATTTCCTTTGTTCTGAACTTCAATTCTGGTGAATTATTCAATTAACGGACTCATTTTTAAAAGTAATAGACCAATTGTACGAACTTCTGGATCAACCCTCGTATATCCTTCTTAAAACAATGTTAAATACACTGAACAACAAAATTTCAGTTAACAAGGTGTTTTTTTCTTAATAGTACTAATAACAATAGTACAATGTAGAACAGAATAGAATAGAATATAGAATAGAATAGATTTATTTCCAATCAAGGGTCATATACATGACATATTAATCACAATATAAATATGTACATGAGCAATAGCATCAAACTAAGGATATTAACATAACAAAAGCTTGATTCGAATTGGTTTAAACACAATGAACACAGGATATGCATAACTAACCAAGAAAAATTTATTATCAACCCATGGTCTAACATACTACAGATTAAGCATTAAAGGGTAGTCAAACAATCCTATTTATTTATACATGTATAAAAGTTATCCTCCCCTATCAGTTGTTAACAAGATTTTTCTAAGAGATCTGTTCTTTTGTTATATATATTGTATAAAAATGAAGCAAAACTATTGACCACATCACAATCTTCTGAGGACATAAGCCATACAAATTTCTGAACACTAGTTAAAGTTTCAAAGTTACTATTAAAATATTTTATTTTATCAAAAAAATATAACAATGTAACGCAATAGTACAGAACGGCGACGGAAATTTTCTATTTTGGAGTTTGGCATGTGCCGGAGAAAACCGGAAATATAGAACACAATACAGCCAATTGCAGAGAGCTTTCATTTTTCACATACCTGTACCAAACAGCAGCATTTCAAAGTGAAAGTAGGATTCAGATGCACTGAAACTAACGGTTTGACTACTTTGTTGTCTGTTGAATTCGTCCCACTCTACTTGTGCTGAACCCAGAAACTCAAGTTTGATACCTGCAGTTTAAAAACTGACAACAGTAAGTTAAAAATACAATTTAAAAATCATGTTTTGGACAACAATTTTCTAAGATCTCATTTCAGACGTGTAAAGAAAAGATCTTAATCGTCACAACTGCGAAAAATCGGATTCCATTTTTCACACAACTCGGCTCGCATTCCTTGTAAAAACTCTAATCAGTAAAGGCATTCGTTATAACAAGAAATCACATTCTTCACGTGTTTCATCGGAAATATATTTTTACATGTAACAGATTTATGAACTCCGAAATAGGCCTATAGGCCGTTAGTCCTATAAATATGACGTCGTAAATGCTTATTTATCTTTTTTTATGGCAATTACGGCAGTAACGCTTGCCAATAAATGAAAAATATGAAATGTCCAAATATTAAATGTTAAAGGTTAAAGAAGCATGCGTTCCTCTAAATATTTGGAGTAATAGGCCGTATGATTTTAGGTTCATTTCCAGAGAAACGGATACATCATAAAGGATAATTTATTTTGAACTGTATGTATTTTAAATGGATGTTCTACTACCGCCAATGATTGAAATTCGTTTTTGCAATCACTTATGATTATCTGTTAAAGATCCGTTTTTATTTTCCGGAACATAACATGATGGGATCGCTTACCTCTCATTTCCATGCTGTCATCTATATCGACAACAACAACACCTTCCATGATTTCTCCAGTGGAATACACTCCTTTATCGGAATTGGTCAGTCTTATATCGAAAACGTTTAATTTCCCCATGGTTTAGTAAGCGTTTCCTTTTAAACAATCAACACGGAATACGGCTACAGTACAGTTTCTCTAGTCCTACAGTTTCTCATTCACCTTTCACGCCGAATACAATTTAAAGATAAATAATTAAAAATGACGTTAAATGCCGCATAATTGGCGCGGATTTCGAAATGACGCCCTAGATGTTTGTTCATTTAGTTGTCGCTCGAGTGTTACTGCTTTTACACAAGAGCTTAGATATTTTCATTTTCTCTTTTTCAAAATGTAGACTACGTAAAAACTTTTCTGTGATAAACGTGACGTCACATTTCATTGAACTGGCGCGAAATCGTGAGTGACGTCGTTAATAATATTAGGCCTACACGAAATCGTACAGAGAAGGAAATAGAGGAAATTTGTTTTTACCCACCGAGTCAAATCGTTCACTATAGGTCCCAGAAGAAGAACGCATGGATAGATCGGATCGGATTTTCAGGAGGGAATAGGGTACAGTAAATCGTCTCCCATTTCTTTGATAATGCATATATGAGGCACGCCACGGGAAAAATGTACCTTCGGGCAGGTGACGTCAATCATTGAAACGACGTCATAAAGTTGAGCAGACGACATTAATTAATATGCAATTCGCGGTAAAAATATCATTTTATTGTCAAAATGTGTAACAAAATCACTGTTTTGTTATGAGAAAATAATAGAAATTTGAAAGTTCTTTATAAATATAGTAACAACAATAATGACAAAAAAATGACCGAAGGTACCTTTTCCCGTGGCGTGCCTCATATCAGATCAAGATCTATTGCCTATGCTGATCTCCTATATTTACTTTAAATGATGGTCATCGCAAATAAGCCGAAGATACGGTAACTCTTGAGAACATTCTCAACAACTGCACTAGAAAATCGCAAAAATGGCAATATCACACTTTAAAGTCAATATTTTGACAACTAAGCATACTTCTGGGCATTTGTTTTGTCGTAGATGTTCGTTTAAAACATATTTTCACATACCATAAGCTTCTCACATACAATAAGGCTCCACTATTCACCGCTGTAATTTTGATTTATACCACAAGTTAGAAAATTTTCAAAAGGAACGCATGGGTAGAAGTTTTCATCTATTTTCAATATGAACGCATGGGCAGGAGGTATTTTTGACACCAACGTTGTTTTTTTTTTCATTTATATCTTACATAAACTCGACTATGATCGTCCCATACCCGAATATTACATCTGAATGGCTAAAACATCACTTCAAATCAGTCTCCACTTTCGTATCTCCCAGAAGCCATTGCTAATAAGCAGAGCTGAAGGTTATAAAGCTGAGATTGGAAACCAGTCTCAAATCTCAAGCATCTGATTGGCTGAAATGGCGACTGGTCTCCATTTCAGCCAATCAGATGCTTGAGATTTGAGACTGGTTTCAAAGCGCAGTTTTTTATCCTTGGACACAGTACTATATATACTTGGTAAAATTAATTTGTAATTATTCATCATGCAAAATCTCATAACTCTCATTAATGCTATTGGAGGCAGCAATTTTGAAATGTGACCATTGACATCATCTAATTCTTGTGTACAGATATATAATAAATTGGGAAAATCTCAACATCAAGTCTTCATCTATTATTGGAAGTTTATTTTAAATGTGAATTTAAGTATTTTCTGTAAATTGATATTTTTTCTGTAATAAAATTTGCGTGAATTTGACAGAAAAGTTGTAAGAAATGGCTCCAAAACCGCTTGTTTATGACTTGACGACATGACATCACATATACACATTTGAGCCCGTTTTCAAAACGTTCTCATTTGGTATTTTATGTGCGTTCGGATACCAACGTTTAAAAAATCAGTAAAAACATTAAAGTACCGTTTTTTTCACGGAGAAAATTCTTTAATTCACTCAAAAGCATAAAAAGAGAATCTATCATTGGTATTCAGCAAAGATCAAGGTATCTCAACTCATTGGTAATGCTTTCCAGACGGAAACAAGGCTGTACCGAGTTTCCGTCTGGAAAGCATTGCCCGAGAATTGGGATACCGTGATCTTCGCTGAATACCGATGATTGATTATTTTCATTTTATGGGTTTCCGTGAATTATAGAATTTTCCCGGTGAAATAAAAGTGGTATTTCACTGTCTTCTAACAGTGGAATATCGTTTTTATTTTCACTGCTTTTTTCACATTGGTACCCAAACGAACATCATCAGATGCTTGAGATTTGAGACTGGTTTCTATGCTCAGTTTTATAACCTTGGGCACGGGAAACATGTCACTTTCTCCTCGTATTTTGTGCCAAAATGTTCTCACTATAATTAATGTTTTTGTTTCTATTTTTAACACAATATACTTATATTTTTTATTAAATTTTGTTTACAGAAGACAGTATTGCAGATAAGCAGATCAGTCACTATCATCATCGTATGGATGTTTCAATTTGTTCAACATTCGCATCTGGTCGACCACCAGTGTATTCATCCCTGAGATGTCCAGTTTGTCATCGTCCATTCTCAGCCATCTGCTCTTCTTCATTTCTTCTATATCATTTTCCAGCAGTGTTCTTTCCAGCTGTCGTCTCCGCAGTCTGTTCCTCCTGTGTTTCGGTTTCGGCTTCTCTTTTGGTTTTGGAACTCGTTTGGCTTTCGCGGCTTCTGGATCATACACGTAATTTGGATTTTCTTTAACGTATATATCTACCTTTTCTAAGAAGTGATCGATTTTGTCTTCGAGATACAAGCTTGATGCCACTTCTCCCAAAAGCAAGCCTTTCTTCATATCTTTGAATAAGTCGTCACCCATGGTGATATCAAGAAGATCATTATCGCCAGATATTGAACTTAACACCCCGTCTCTTATTGACCGAAATGGCTTTATCGTATTAAAGTTCCGGTCCTTTTCATGACATGAAAATGGAGATGTTGTTTTGCCTTCTCTCAACAAAGCAGAAGCACGTTTGATTTCCATAACTGATTTTTTCCTAGTTTCAACTGCCCTTTCTATAGCCGTCATTGGGCGTTTCTGTGGTTGCTTATTATCAGTATCCGCAGTCTGCGCTACTGGTGCCGTCTTTGGTCGGACTAATGACGTTGATAAAGATAAAACAGAGTTTGATGTATTCTGATATTCCCCATTTAATGACATTCCTGCATTTTGAGGTATTTCTAAGAAAGACAATGATTTGTCATTGCATTTGTCTTGATTTGCTGCTCCATTCAAGTTAACAGAGTTCGTAGCCAAATTTTCTTTACCGTCTGACTGATTATTTCCCGCACTATGACTTGTTTTATTTAAACATCTAGACATTGTCATGTTAGGACTCTCACGTTGTAAAGGTTCCGGAGAAGTTGGTACAGGTATGACTAACTTGTTATCCCATTCCCCGGGTTTACATTGACCTTGATCTTCATCCGAAACCTGAATTCTGACCTGCGGCACAACCAGCTGTCTACCGCTAACAGCAACTTTCGGCGATTTAGAACCGTTTTCTTTCAGGTGTGTTGCATTCACTTTACTTTTAGAAACATTACTTCTTGGCGAATAAACTGGAGATTTTGTCATTTCTAAATCTGCGTTTTTGTGATTTCTTGTTTCATTCAATTCATTCAGGCCGGATAAATTGATGGACATTCTTCTATCTTCTCTCACAGATCTGGGAACAGGAAAATTGCTAACTTGTTCTTGAGCCTCAATAAACCTGGCAGAAGAAGGTCTTCTTGCTGAAGTGGACTGCCTCGGTGAAACAGGCGTTGTGATCAGTGTCGCGACGGAGGAGGAACCCATTGTATTTATCTTCACTGAAGACGGCCTGCTGGTACAGTTTGATTCAGCAGTCGGATACTGAACAAAAGCGTTGGAAACATGACCCCTTTTTGTCGCAGGTCTGTTTGGAGAAATATTTTTTGCCGATAAAGAACTACTTTTGGAAGTACTGTGTGCAGTGGATGGTCTGCGATCGGTAACTTGTTCTCGTGTAGACCTTGGTGTTGCTGATGAAACTAGCCGAGTGGTTCCCGTCCTTACAACTCGTGCTGCTCTCGGGGTATTTACAGCGTCTGCGTCACTTTTACTGCTCTCTAATCTCGGTACCGCACTTTTTGCTCTCGGCATTAACTTTAACCTTCGCGCCGCCGCCGCTATTTTCACCTCAGATTCCGAAATCTTATCCGCACTCTTATTTAATAGTTTCCCATCTTCCTCCAGTTTTTGAAGCTCCTCAATTTCTTCCCGTTTAAGATGAGATTTTATACGAGCAACTTTGTCTTTTAACTTTTTGTAATGCACTTTGACAACTTTTTGGTTTAGATTAATTAGACGAACGTTGAAGTCTTTCTCCAAGTCTAAAGCCTGCACATTTTTTTCAAGGCAACGTAATTCCTTGAAGTTCAAGAATATTGCACGAGTTTCTTTGTCACTGGCATCCATCTTAATGCGCTGTTGTGTAATATGCCTCTATGTATACACGGTAGATCGCAACACCTAGAAAGAAAAAAAAACAGTCAAGCAATTAATCCATTGTTCTAACATGCACTTTTGTTATCAATATGATCGTTTTATCATGCTAATAACATTTGCATTTACATTTTTGCTTGCCACTCATACAAAATGAAAAATATTAGTTATTAATTTTAGACACCGATACAAATCAGCTTCATCTTATTTAAATATTTTAGATTGGCTCCCCTTAGGGTGAATACTAATGTGACGAAATCACAGTCACAGAATGCCAAATATTCCGCTAACATCCGTTATTACCGGTAGTTAAATTGAGCTTATAGTTTTAAAACTCTTTCTCTCCCGGGAACCAAGATTACTGCCAGTGACTTGGTTCTCAAATTTTCGACGAGAACCAAAGTTTTATGTTATGGTTCTTGAGAGGTTATCGAGTACCGTGGTTTCTTACCTAGTAACTATATTTCTTGTCGGACGGTTGTCTTAGAATCATGCAATATTCATTGCAGACCATGACTGCAATCTGATTGGTTGGAATAAGTACAGAATCGTAACTGACCAGTGGCAAGCTTGAGATTTGTCACAAATTTCAATAAAAGTGTGAGCAAAAGTACATTTCAGACAAAATGAATATAAAACAATATTATTGATTATTAGAATACTTGTAACTAAACAAATGATGATAATGATCTCCTGATTAAAAAACACAGAATTAGTTTTACCGTCTATGTTTGTATACAGGAGTATTTGTTCACTTTTTATTGCTATAAAAAAATCTTAATAATTTGTAATGTTAATTTTAATTATTCACATTAGTAGATTTTTTTAAATAAAAAAAGGTTACTTACTGGAAATGAATATCTCAGGTTATCACGGCTTCTTTCGTTCCTTCTTTCCTTCCGTCTTTTACCAATTCATGATTATTTGTTCCCATGACACACACAATGAATATTTAACACACGGTGTATTGATAAATATTTTATACAAGAGAAAATATATACATTATTTACAGTGATATAATCTGTGGAACCCTTGATTAAACTTAATCCGACCAAAACTAGTGCCCGTCCGAGAAGAAAATCGCGTTTAAGAAGAAAATCGCGTTTAAGAGGATTTGCAGATTTGATTTTTAAGAAGCAAATATAAACACATTTAGTGTTTAAATTGCAATGTGTATATGGGATAATTTAATATATATTAAATATATGCATGTTGATATATTTTAAGTTTCGGTCCTCGCAACCGATGATGCTTTAAATAATTTATTTTAAGTGTGCAATATCAGACCCGAAGCAAACGAAGGAATTGTTCAGGAGTCGGATAGCCCGATTTTCACATAAAAACGCAGCTTATTTCTTGCTTCTTCATATACGAGTATCAACTTAAAACTTCCATATTGTATATAATTTTTAAAGGTAAATGACTTGGTGTGAATGTATCATATTTATGAACTTTGAAATTTGAGTTTCAATGTAATAATTATAAATTTACATTTTAAAATTTGTTCAAACTATTATAATTCGTCTTTTCGACTAGATTAAGATTGAATTTTTAATAAGCCAGTGCGATATTCTAACACACTGAATTCGAACTTCTATTGTATAAAATAATAACAGTTGTAACAGTTATTACAGAAATCCTGTTAAGTAAGAGAATTGAAAATTAAGTCAGTTTCATGAATTTCATAGTGATTAAGTTGAAATTCTAAGTCTTATACTTAAAATTCAACGCTGTCCAGAACAGAAACGTATTGATAAATTAAACAAATATCTTGTAAACAATGAAAAAGCAATGTAATATTGTCATGTTTTATTTTATAAGTATGCTTTGAATTCTATTATATTAGAAACATTGTTGGTGCCAAAATGAAGCTCGTCTTGATTTCAGATTTGGGGTCTCCCCTTCATGCCCCCTTCTGTTTCCGCCCCATCCTATAAATGTTGACGAATGGATATAATGGCGGTTAACGCTTGGTGAGATCGTGTTAATGTGTACAAAGACTTTAGGCTCCTGAATGCGGTTTGAAACTAATAACATATCAATATACCGTCAATATGTAAAAACAAAGCACAGCCAATAATCACACATTGTTATACAAGTATGCCTTTTGTTTTAAGCAAGTGTTATCAGTCGGGGATTTTTCAATTAGCAAACATTTATGAATACCTGTTCTGTTACACGGATTTACAAAATGTGTTCACAATATTTAGAGGATATCTGTTTTAACCAGTGCAAGATATAAATATATTTCACAGAGCGAGCGCCGGAATTCGTATTTTCATATTGGCGAAGCCACGAGTTAAAATACATGTACATAATTCCAGAGTTTACGAGGGAAATATATTTCTATCTCTCGCTTGAAAAACAAACTGTCTTTTTATTTTATGCTTTTAGTGTACAATTTGTGTGAATTTTACAGAAAATTTCATTAAATGGAGCAAAAAAAACGTTTGCTTATGACGTGACGTTCTTGAGCCGTTTTCTTAACGTTCTCTTGAAAAAAAAACAACAGTGAAAATAAAAGTGATATTCCACTTTTGAAAATAGTGAGAATACCACTTTTATTTCACTGAAAAAATGCTATATTCACAAAAAAGCAAAAATAATAAATAGCAATAATTGTGTAAAAATCTAGTTTTGTAAGCGTTTATTCCAATTATGTTGATATTTTGACAATATGCTCGTTCCATATGGAAGTGTTTTTCTGGTCGGTACGCCGCCATCGCGACAGGTAACTCTTCTACTTTCTTTTAAGTATTTTTCTAAATCCTTGTGTGTGTAATATTGGTAGGCCTATTGGTGAACAGATCGAGTTCAATGCAAAATCCTTAGGCAACTAATGTCAGCACTTGAACCCATCCCTACGGAAGCCCTGGAGGGCCACTTTTGATTTTCGACTTTTGGATTTATTTTACCGCTTTCTTTTGACTTTTGATTTATGAATTTTGACTTTTGATTTGTTACTTATGGATTCCGTAATTGTCCCACGTGCTTGCCGCATCATTTCCCAGGAAAATGGCGGATTCTAACGACGTTTTAGACGATGTAAGTTCATTTACCTAATCTCATATTCAAGAACAGTATATTTTATATTTAGACCTTTTTATTTAATTCAGAAAAAACATATTTTGCTTGCATTACATAGTATTTCATTAGGTATCCTTTTTTTTATCTATTTCTAGAACATGGAATCATTGCTACATTCGTTATCTCAAATTGACATACAGCGTACAGCGTATAAATCAAAGCTTCATTTAGACTAACATTGTTGTTTATTTGTTGCAGTTTCATTCGAAGGAAGAGATGGTATATATTAATTTTTAACCAAGTGGAGAGAAACACAAGGTACAAAATGTTATTTGTCATTAAAAATATAAACGTCAATTTCAAAATTTGCAGCTTTTCTTGTCAGCGCATAGAACATGTAAAATGTTGTTAGAACAACAAACAAACATAAAACTAGTTACATATGAAATTTTATGGCAAAATTTAATAATAATATACTAATGGTTTTCTATCCATTCTTATTATAAGGACCACAGCCCATCATGATAGGTTCAATACACATTGTACCTCAAAAGGTCTACTCCTACTGTTTAAAGAAGGCTAAGTTATAAGTATACTTTAACATGCAATATCCCTTCTACTACTGCTACTGCTGCTACCCTACTACTACTACTACATGCACTACCTCTTCTTCTACAACAACATCAGCAACTACTACTACTACTACTACTACTATTACTACTACTACTACTACTACTACTACTACTACATTTTTCTTATTTAGGATGCAGAAATCATGGAAAGGGAAAACAGAAAGGTAGCGGCCGTCATACTATGTACAAACTGCATATTGGAGGAAGACATTATCGTCAAAGTGAATATGGACAAATTTCATCTAGACGAGGTGGGGGCATTCGGAAGACAGCCTCAGACAGTGGAATCCAGAACTGAAGTCGAAAAACGTCTTTTTTTTTTCATTTTATTATGTTTAATATATTGTACATTCTACAGGTACATTGTTGCTTTAGATAAAAATTTCTTATGCAAAATAGCACTTAGAAGATTTAGAAATATTTGGTGTTTGTTATCTGTTTAAACGAATTTATTCCAAAAAGTGTTTGCTCTAGGTTTTTCGGCCAATCACATGCCCAGAAATTAAAACTTTTTAACATGTTATTTCACATTAACAGTTGATGTTGAATGTTCACGTGACACAGATCAACTATGACATGAACATATGAATAATACTGATAATTCTATAGCAAACATTAAACACTTATTAGGCTAGTGGCTAAATGAACCAACATTATATGACTTAAATACCAATCTCGGCTTCTGTGCTTCTTTGCGTTTTGATTATTTGTTATTTAGCCTTAACCTAAAACATGTAAAATGTAATGTTTGTACCAAAGCAAAGAGTAACAGCAAATACAAAAGTTATAAGTTAAAAGTCACAAGATAAAAGTCATAAGTAAAAAGCTTTAATTAAAAAGTAATAAGGCACAAGGCAAAAGTCATAAGTGAAAAATCATAAGTGAAAAGTCATAATTCCCAAACCGCAAAAAAGCGTAACATAAAGTCAGCATCAATCAAAATGATCAATAAATATTTTTGCATCAACATTTTATATAACTTTTCCCTTTTAATTCCATAATGTTGATTGAATGAATTACTCGTTAAATCTAATAAAACAGACTTGTAAGAGTTTATGAAGGTTTATGGGGAAATCTTTTCTGAAAAGAACCTAGATATATTTCATACAGACCTGATGCAAAAAAAATGCAAAAATTGAATTGAAGCAAAAATTTTAATTTTCACATTGTATTGGGTCTAGTTCATTAAATATAACTGTATTGCGCAAGTCTTTGAAAAAAATCCACTAATGGATTCCATTTTGTCGTAACTTACACCACATTTTTTATACGTTGGTTAGATGTGATTTTTTTCAACTACAATGTTTCGAGCTCCAGCAAACGGGTCTGTAGAATCGTGTCAGAATTATTACTGCAATAGTAAATAAATGAAGTTTTCTGTTCCACCATCACGGCGATGTAATCGAGAGCATTTTGATGTTCATTCAATGAGTCTGAAAAGTACCCGTTCTTTTATCTGGGGACCATACGCCGCTGAACATGGAAAGGTATTAATCTGAAAATACTGCATTGAAGGTTCACCGCCATATGCATACGATCGTTTGGGATGGATCAAAATTGTGCTGTTTATTGGTGCAAATATTGAGTTGCGCTCAAACCGGAGCTTGGCGGCGTGCGCAGTAAAAAGCATTTCCATAACTGCCCATGAACAGGCTCAATCAAACCGAGCTTGAAATATTTCATATTTGTCGTGGTCGAGGGTCTTCAAAGTTCCCTTTTCATCTATTGCAATAACCTGTGGGTCGTTATTCAAGTCCGAATCATCTAAGTTTTTACCTAACCCATCTACAGCACCACGGATACAAAATTCATATAGTGTTTGTTTGTCATAACCATCAATATGCCATGTAAAACTGGGTGCTTTGGCGCAGTATACGCGCTGGAGAAGACGATGTGCTTTGCCCGGCTCTACACCAATTGGATCAAGCGTTCTCAAAATTTCCAAGACGTCGTCCATTTTGACGTACACATGGTGATCCAACATTAACCTACGCCACATTGTACAGTAACCTATGCATTGTCCACAAAGTTATGTTTGCTAAAGATGTTGAGAGGGAGTGCCTCGGCGCAGTAGCTTGGGTAATGCCGAACAGTATAGTGATGAAGACACAGATCGACATCAAGGTTTTCATCCTCATTATCTTTCATCCAGTAGTTGTGTCTGAAATGCAAGTTTATATTCTATATAAATCTGTATAAAGTTGTGGTATAAAATAGGTAAATGTATTATCTGCGTTTCATAAAGACTATTGAGTATGAAAAGTTAGATGCGAAAAGCTTGTCACTTTGAAATGCTCTCAAGATAATTTTTACTCTCGAATAGTTCTATATCTAATTTTGTTCTCATGTGTTCTTTTCTAAAATTTCGGAAAATACCACAAAATGAGACATAAAAGCTAAATGCAAAATGAAGCTCAATCACATTGAAAAGACAGCTTTGTACGTGTATTCTCTGTTGACCTACTTGTTAATATACAGTTTAAAATTGAATAAAACATACAGTCACTTGTGGAATTACAGTCTGTGATAAATACTAACCTTATAAGCATATATAAAATAACATAAAATCTCCCCTCCTAATGACATCCTCTTCTCAATGACAAATCTCAATAAAATTAATATAAAAAATGTTTAAAGTTTGGAAAACATACCTGAAACCAACGTTGCTGCTCTCAGCTTCTAGAACACGTGTATAATGGGTTTGCCAGAAGTCATAAGTCGCAAGTCGAAAGTCAAAAGTCATAAATAGAAAGTCAGAAGTAAAATATCCATAAGTCGAAACTCAAAAGTGGCCCTCCAGGGCTTCCGTACATCCCCAACAATGCCGACACCATCATTGGCAACGTGATATTTACTAGCAGATACAAACACTTTTGCACACATATATAGTGATGATGATGGTGCTGGTGCACGTCATGATGATAAGGATGAGGATGACCATGATCATATCATCAGCATCCTCGTACAAACCTATCAGTTTGTGATAGCAATCGAGTTTTATCCTTGCTATCATAACATACAGAAATGAACTATATCTTCATTGCTATTAGCGTCTTATATTTGACATATCTGTGTGCTTTTGCACGCAACATTGTCATGCTGTTGTGTGGTTTGGAGCCAATTCACCAAGACAACTTGTTTGTTTGTATGAGAATCTGATTGACCGAGTGTGTGGTTGGTGCAACCGAGAACATGGTTTAAATCTTCAGTAGAACATTTTGCCACTGACCGTTCCAAGACGGTAATCCCCATCCCGGGGTTCTCTTTTTCGTTCATTGTTTGTGGTGTCTATTTTGAAATTAGTAATTTAATAACATATGCTCTCTTTTCCTCTCTACATTTTGGCTGTATGGGGAGGCTGTGTCTTCTGGATATGACCATTCCCGATATGCATATTTCTTTTTCATATACGAGATCTTGAAAAATACATTTTTAGGATACCCTTAAACATTATCAAAGGGATGGGTGGTGTGTTGGCAGATCAAGTCCAAAACATAAATTGGGATTCGTTCATCCTGAAGGATGATGTTTTAAAAGTTGTAACATAAGTCATTCCTTTTTGTTGTATTTTATACAATTATGTGTGATGATTGTTTCTTAATGAGTAATTTATTCTTCTTCTTCTTCTTCTTACTGTAATTATTATTATTATTATTATTATTATTATTTATTATTATTATTATTATTATTATTATTATTATTATTATTATTGTTATTATTATTATTATTTGCATATGTCTAGATTTAACTGTTCTTCTTAAGGCGTATGCTACATTGCACAAATATTAAACAGCTATTTGATTCATAAGCAGTGCATTAATTCACAGCGAAATATTTAAATCACGTTTAAATGGATATTCGCGTCGATTTGATAATACTGATATTGATTAGCAGATGGCTTAAATGAAAGGCAAACATGTACCGTTTGTTCGAGTGTTCCGATTTTAAAAACATGTCTGATGTGAAGTTTAATAATGGGGCTGCTATCCATAAATCTTTGATTGTATATATCAAATATAATATTAAACTTGACATGTTTACAGAATCATTATCAAGCATTACCGTACATAATGTAAGTGTAGACCTCCGCGTAAAACAAGCCAATCCAGGGGCGGATGTCTGAACCCACAAAGAGACTGATCATAAACTAACATGATTGTGAGAGTCGGGCATCTATCTTTTGACAATCAAATCTGCGTCTGGCTTTAACTGATATCTGAAAGACAACATTTCTATTTTATAACTTTACATAAACAGTAGCTGATACTGTTTAGAGAGTAAACGTTTAGGTAGAGTTGAAACGGTTTTAAGTTCAGTATTTGAGTCTTATACAAATTATTTTTACGTATTTTCATTTTGTTTTAAGGGGATTTTTGTATTTCTAGATGTTGTAAGCACAGACATACATGGTTAAAACACTAAGAGAACAAGTGTACTGGAAACTAGTCTCTAATATCCAACAGCTGATTGGTTGATATGAATCCAGTGTAAAATTGACCAGTCATATGCTTAACTGGCCTCCCATGTTTTTCGTTTCACTGATCTTCCGTATGTGTTTTTATTTTATTTTTCTTAAGGGCTTATTACACTCCTACCCAACACGTTCATCGATTATAAAAAAAATCAAAATCTCAATGACGGTAAAATGTCGTTCAATGATACTTTGCACAAACGAATGTTATTAATGTATCTTTATTTTGCAAACAGTAAGACACGTTAGAAAAGTAAAGAAAAAAGGACACACCTAAAAATTTCTTAAAATTCAATTTACATAAATTCACAAAAACTAAGCAATACAAAACATAATTTTAAATTCCCACGTGGATGTAATGATACTGATAAGAAAATGTTGTGTACTTTGTATAGAACTTTCAACAACTAAAAGAAAAATCAATGATTGTCATCCGTTTACCAAGAAGCGACAAGGAAATTGAAGGTCAAACAAACTTTTACTAATATCTCATAAAATTTACATATGAAGTCAGGAGGACCCAAGAAATTGTTTTCGGAATCATATTACACATGTGGGCATTTAAAATAATGTTGGGTGTTGTTTAATTTTGTGAATTTATGTAAATAGAAGTTTAGGGGATTTTTAGATCTCGCTAATTTTCTTTACTGTTCCATATGCAAAATAAAGATACATTAGTAACACTCATTTTTGGAAAGTTTCATTGAACGGCATTTTGCTGTCATTGAGATTTGGATAATTATCTTTTTATCGATGAACGTGCTGGGCAGGAGTGAAGTAAGCCCTTAAAAAGGAATTTAAAAACAAGAAAAAAAAACGTAATACAATACATCTAGCCTCGTTATTGCTTTCTTTGTTTTTGCGGGATATGAAATATGAAACGTCTCTGCATAGAGCGTTTATTGAAAAAAGTAAGTGGTTTATACAATAAGAGGATTACCTTCATGAATATTTATTATACTTTATTTCAGTATTATAAAACATTCAATGAAAATCGAAAGTCTGTAAGAAATAAAGACCCGTTCATTTGATTCTTTGTGATAAATACCATTTATGATACGAGCCTAAACATTGAATAACGACTTAAACAATTTGGTTTAATCTGCAGTGAGATGACGGATATGTTGTCAGAGGTATTTTTTGTTTAATTTTTTAATTTGATTTTGTGTTCATATTCAGGTTTCCAGGATTACTTAATCCAACATTTTCCATTGTTTTTATATAAAACCGAGATGCAAATTGCCAATTTTTATCAAATTTGGCGAACATTTAAATTCAGGGTAAAGTTTCAGCTGAATTGTTATGTAGATATATATGTGCAATAAATGTGAAAAATTCCATTTATAAGTCATTACATATTAAAATATGTTTCTAACAAAAAACATGGACTATGTAACAAATTAAGTTGAACAAAGCCAGTTGCCGACAAGATCATGTTACAAGAAAAAGCTTAAATTACAAATTCTAATACGTTTTGTTCCACATGATTTTCAATTATTGGAATAAAATGGCATTCAGGAATGATCATGAGAAGTTTAATAACGTTGTCTTACAAAGTTGTAGTTAATGAACCAAAATATAGCACCAGCTCGTAAAAGGCAAGGTCTGTTTCCATGACATATTATAAGGAGTTTCCTTACTACGGCATTGGACAATGTTTCTGCACTCTGAGGAGATCTGTGTGTTGATGCGATGACCTTCACTTTATTTTTCAGGGGCGGAGTTCGAGTGCCCTTGGACCGTTCTCGAAGGATCTCGGCAATACACAGACCACTGTACACCCCGTTATTCCGGCTCTTAAACATTTCAGAGAAAATGATAAAGGTGTGTTCGACTTTCCCCGTTTAGCCTGCTTGTGAATGTATGTTTTACTGCGTTATACCTAGAAATAAGAAAGCTGAGAGGTTAGAGTTCGCTTTGCAACTGATATCGGCGTATGCCCATTTACAATGTTTGCATCTCCCTTTTACTTATATTGTAAAATATATTTTAAAACGGAGATAATATAAAATCAACCAGAGTTTTACTTGTTTGACAGATGTGATGGGAAGTATACAGAAACCATCGAGCCGCTACCAGAAGCGGAAATCTATAGACGACAATGCCTCAAAGTCAATAACACTGCCTCCGCTACAGCGTAGCATCACAGACCTAGGTGAGTAACCTTTATTATGCTTCCGCTACTGCGTAGCATCACCGACCAAGGTAAGTAACCTTTATTATGCCTCCCCTACAGCGTAGCATCACCGACTTAGGTCAGTAACCTAGGTTATGTTTGCCCTACAGCCTAGCATCGCAGACCTAGTTAAGTAAACTAGGTTATGTCTCCCATACAGCGTAGCATCACCGACCTAGTTAGTAACCTAGGTTATGTCTCCCCTACAGCGTAGCATCACCGACCTTGATAAGAAACCTTTATTATGGATCTCCTACAGCGTAGCACCACCTACCTAGGTAAGAAGCCTTTATTATGCCACTCCTACAGCGTAGCATCACCTACCTAGGTAAGAAGCCTTTATTATGCCTCTCCTACAGCGTAGCATCACCGACCTAGGTTAGTAACCTTTATTATGCCTCTCCTACAGCTTAGCAGCACCGACCTAGGTTAGAAACCTTTATTATGCCTCTCTTACAGCGTAGCATCACCGACCTAGGTTAGTTACCTTTATTATGCCTCTCTGACAGCGAAGCATCACCGACCTAAGTTAGTAACCATTATTATGCCTCTCCTACAGCGTAGCATCACTGACCTAGGTTAGTAACCTTTATTATGCCTCTCCTACAGCGTATCATCACCGTCCTAGTTTAGTAACTTTTATTATGCCTCTCCTACAGCGTAGCGTCACCGACCTAGGTTAGTAACCTTCATTATGCCTCTCCTACAGCGTAGCATCACCGACCTAGGTTAGTAACCTTTATTATGCCTCTTCTACAGCGTATCATCACCGACCTAGGTTAGTAACCTTTATTATGCCTCTCATACAGTCAGCATCACCAACCTAGGTAAGTAACCTAAGTTATGTCTCCCCTACAGCGTAGCATCACCGACCTAGGTTATTTACCTTTATTTTGCCTCTCCTACAGCGTAGCATCACCGACCTAGGTTAGCAACCTTTATTATGCCTCTCCTACAGCGTAGCATTACCGACCTTGGTAAGAAACCTTTATTATGCCTCTCCTACAGCGGAGCATCACCGACCTAGGTAAGTTACCTAGGTTATGTCTCCCCTACAGCGTAGTATCACCGACCTTGGTGAGAAACCTTTATTATGCCTCTCCTACAGCGCAGCAACACCGACCTAGGTAAGTAACCTTTATTATGCCTCTCCTACAGCGTAGCATCATCGACCAAGGTTAGTAACCTTTATTATGCCTCTCCTACAGCGTAGAATCACCGACCTAGGTTAGTAACCTTTATTATGCCTCTCCTACAGCGTAGCATCACCGACCTTGGTAAGAAGCCTTTATTATGCCTCTCCTACAGCGCAGCACCACCGACCTAGGTAAGTAACCTAGGTTATGTCTCGCCTACAGCGTAGCATCACCGACCTTGGTGAGAAACCTTTATTATGCCTCTTACAGCGTAGCATCACCGACCTAGGTTAGTAACCTTTATTATGCCCCCCCCCCCCCCAACAGCTTAACGTCACCGACCTTGGTAAGAAACCTTTATTATGCCTATCCTACAGCGTAGCATCACCGACCTTGGTGAGAAACCTTTAGTATGCCTCCCCTACAGCGTAGCATCACCGACCTTGGTGAGAAACCTTTATTATGCCTCTCCTACAGCGTAGCATCACCGACCTAGGTAAGTAACCTAGGTTATGTCTCTCCTACAGCGATGCATCACCGACCTTGGTAAGAAACCTTTACTACGCCTCTCCTACAGCGTAGCATCACCGACCTAGGAATGTCGCGTTGCAACCGTTATGAAGAAGCAACACTGATATAGGCCGATCAATGTCGCGTTGCAACCATTATGACGAAGCATAACTGATATAGGCGAATGAATGTCGCGTTGCAACCGTTATGAAGAAGCAACACTGATATAGGCCGATCAATGTCGCGTTGCAACCGTTATGACGAAGCATTACTGATATAGGGGGATGAATGTCGCGTTGCAACCGTTGTGACGAAACATAACTGATATAGGCGAATGAATGTCGCGTTGCAACCGTTATGAAGAAGCAACACTGATATAGGCCGATCAATGTCGCGTTGCAACCATTATGACGAAGCATAACTGATATAGGCGAATGAATGTCGCGTTGCAACCGTTATGAAGAAGCAACACTGATATAGGCGAGTGAATGTCGCGTTGCAACCGTTATGACGAAGCATTACTGATATAGGCGGATGAATGTCGCGTTGCAACCGTTGTGACGAAGCATAACTGATATAGGCGAATGAATGACGCGTTGCAACTGTTATGACGAAGAATCACTGATATAGGTGAATTAATGTCGCGTTGCAACCGTTATGACGAAGCATTACTGATATAGGCGGATGAATGTCGCGTTGAAACCGTTGTGAAGAAGCATAACTGATATAGGCGAATGAATGTCGCGTTGCAACCATTATGACGAAGCATAACTGATATAGGCGAATGAATGTCGCGTTGCAACCGTTATGAAGAAGCAACACTGATATAGGCCGATCAATGTCGCGTTGCAACCATTATGACGAAGCATAACTGATATAGGCGAATGAACGTCGCGTTGCAACCGTTATGAAGAAGCAACACTGATATAGGCGAGTGAATGTCGCGTTGCAACCGTTATGACGAAGCATTACTGATATAGGCGGATGAATGTCGCGTTGCAACCGTTGTGACGAAGCATAACTGATATAGGCGAATGAATGACGCGTTGCAACTGTTATGACGAAGAATCACTGATATAGGTGAATTAATGTCGCGTTGCAACCGTTATGACGAAGCATTACTGATATAGGCGGATGAATGTCGCGTTGAAACCGTTGTGAAGAAGCATAACTGATATAGGCGAGTGAACGTCGCGTTGTAACCGTTATGAAGAAGCAACACTGATATAGTCCGATCAATTTTGCGTTGCAACCGTTATGACGAAGCATTACTGATATAGGCGGATGAATGTCGCGTTGAAACCGTTGTGAAGAAGCATAACTGATATAGGCGAGTGAACGTCGCGTTGCAACCGTTATGAAGAAGCAACACTGATATAATCCGATCAATTTTGCGCTGCAACCGTTATGACGAAGCATAACTGATATAGGCGAATATTTACATTCCTATTGATTTCTTCCTTTAAAAAAAATCGGTTCATTTTGCATGAACCGCATGACCCGTAATGACGTCAGTAACGTCATGGCTGTTACTATTGAAAACTCCCACGTATTACTCCCCCTTTTCACTTAATACTAATTTTTGAAAGCGTTCAACTTAAGTTTATTTAAAGAAAAAAAAATGAATAAAATGTAAATATAAGTAATGATTCTTATTTTGGTGCGGTTCATGCAGATTGGACGTGCACGCGAGAGCTGGCAAATCCATAAAGCGCAGATTGGACGTGCATGCGAGAGCTGGCAAATTTGCCAGCTCTCGCGTGCACGTCCAATCTGCATGAACCGCACCAAAATAAGAATCATTCCTTAAATAAACGTCGCGTTGCAACCGTTGTGACTGCGAAGCATCACTGACATAGGCGAATGAACGTCGCGTTGCAACCGCTATGACGGAGAATCGCTGATATAGGCGAATGAATATCGCGTTGCAACCGCTATGACGAAGCATCGCTGATATAGGCGAACGAATGTCGCGTTGCAACCGTTATGACGAAGCATCGCTTATATAGGGGAATGAATGCCGCGTTGCAACCGTTATGACGAAGCAGCACTGATATAAACGAATGAATGTCGCTATGCTACCGTTATGACTAAGCATCACTGATATAAGCGAGTGAATGTCGCGTTGCAACCGTTATGACTAAGAATCACTGATATAGGCGAATGAATGTCGCGTTGCAACCGTTATGACGAAGAATCACTGATATAGGAGAATGAATGTCGCGCTGCAACCGTAATGACGAATCATTACCGATCAACCCGAATGAATAATAAACGTATTTACTATTTTAGGCAAATTAATGTGTCACTGCAACCGGTATGACGAAGCATTAAAGAAATGCGAATGAATGTCTCACTGAAACATTTACAATAAAGCATCGATGTATTCGATTAGATGTAATATCACACTGAACCTCTTATGTCGGACGAATGTCGCATTGCAACCTTTATCACAAAGTATCATGATTTGGGCAAAGAATGTCGCATTACAACCTTTATCACGAAGTATCATGATTTGGGCAAAGAATGTCGCATTGCAACCTTTATCACGAAGTATCGTGATTTGGGCAAAGAATGTCGCATTACAACCTTTATCACGAAGTATCGTGATTTGGGCAAAGAATGTCGCATTGCAACCTTTATCACGAAGTATCGTGATTTGGGCAAAGAATGTCGCATTGCAACCTTTGTCACGAAGTATCATGATTTGGGCAAAGAATGTCGCATTGCATCTTTATCACGAAGTATCATGATTTGGGCAAAGAATGTCGCATTGCAACCTTTATCACGAAGTATCATGATTTGGGCAAAGAATGTCGCATTGCAACCTTTATCACGAAGTATCATGATTTGGGCAAAGAATGTCGCATTGCAACCTTTATCACGAAGTATCATGATTTGGGCAAAGAATGTCGCATTACAACCTTTATCACGAAGTATCATGATTTGGGCAAAGAATGTCGCATTACAACCTTTATCACGAAGTATCATGATTTGGGCAAAGAATGTCGCATTACAACCTTTATCACGAAGTATCATGATTTGAGCAAAGAATGTCGAATTACAACCTTTATCACGAAGTATCATGATTTGGGCAAAGAATGTCGCATTGGAACACTTAGTATGAAGTTATGTTTTATCTTCATAAGAAGAATGATTTCGCATAACTAATAGTTACTATGAAAGATTTGCGTAATTTAGCACCGATAATCATTCAAAGCCCCTAATGTAAGACAATAACTTTTAATCAACCCAATTTAGATGAAGATTATTTACACGTTGATCTGGCTGACATTACTTAATATAGGGCTGTGGTTAGTTCTTTGAGCTAATGAGCCTATCAACAAGGTCAGCTAGAAGATATCGACCAACTTATGATGAAATGTCTTATACTTTTCAGGTGGACTCATGATTATGAACAAGAGACCTAAAACTCCAACACCAAACTACACGATGATAAACCGCCGAGACTCAAGCCTGCTTAAGACGCCAAACATTAGTGCTCTCATCACTATATCTAAACCCATACCCAGCCTTTTCGACAAACCAAAGAAACGAGAGGAGGAGGAGCAATCCAAGAAAGATGTTCGAATCTGGAAAGACGAAGTGAAAAAGTAACATTAACCAGATTTTCTTTTCCAAAAACATATACCAGTAGCTGTAGCCAGTTTGACTTTATTCCCATAATATTTAAATGTCTTACAAACAGGCGAACGATTAAAACATACAATATACAGCAGCCACTGTCTGTATTAATAGCTCATTGAGCATAGTTACAGCTATCACTGTCCGTAATTAGGCTCTGAGCTTAGTTACTGCGCTGCCATCGAATGTCGGCTCTCATGGCTGAATGAACTTGGTTACTGTGCCACCACTGAGCTCAGATACCGTTCGATCGAAACTAATAGGGCTTAGATATTAATTGGCTCGTTCAAATCTCCTATATGGAACCGGGTTTCAATGATGATAATCGAAGACATCTTTACCTTCCAATTATATGAACCACCACCTTGCCCTGTATTTGTCTTGTGCGATCATCGGGCGAACTCTGTTTAATACCCTTAATAAACAATTTTGCCAACACCGCGAAATATTCGTTATTTCATAATAAATCTTTAATAATTTCGATTGGACACTAGCATAAGTGGCGTTGGTTTTTTATACGCCCAAATGAAATAGCTGTAAATGACTCCAAGAAAATAATGTCAATATTTCCTGTTTTGCAGAGTTGTACCGCCCCGTCCTGCTATAGCGATTCATTCAGACTGGAAGGCACCGCCGGCAGAATGGGACGACAGGGATCAGTATATATATGGACCCAAACCTATATTTTACAAGAACATCAAATACACAGAACACAAAGACTTTGTAGTTAACCCTGAGTGGCTCTCCGAGTTCATGACCGTCAGCACATATTCCCAGGCCTACCGCACATGCGCACTCAGATATGGATGGTGCGCTTGATTAAAAGCTGTTTTTGCAGCTGCTGTTGTTTTTGTTATAACTTTGTTGCACTGACTCACTTGTTAATTTTATATAAAATAACCAATCAGTCATTTAATTAATCATTTCTGTTAATTTATTATAATCAATCACGTGCAAACTAAAATGATAGGGTTCCGGTCCGGCTAATACGGCATTCCATGTGATTACTGCTGTGATATTAGGACCCTCAAAGGGAAATTTTTGATTTTGATTTATTTGCTATAAATTAATGTTTAATTTCCTGCAAATATTAGAAATAAATATATTTAATATGTAAAACTCATGGTTTTGGTGACTACCACTATGCTACCTCCAGGCTTAAGAACTGACCGGATTACACTCGTCTTTCATCGGTTTTCAAAGTTTGATTTTATTAAAACTGATGTTTCTTTGGCCGGAAGTTTTCAAGAGGACTGTTACCATGCTATGAAAATCATAAGAGTCTTATACTGTGTGTTAAAGCTTGCATTTTACTGAGAAATTTGCGATTTTAGTGAGTAGCGGGAGGAGGCAATTGGGGCGGATGAATATCAAATATCATTAATCTTTTTTTTTTCTCACTACGGTGATGATCTTTGTTTGTTTTTTTTAATCTTTTATAACAGAATACTGACCAAAAAGGTCAAATATACATATCAGGAATAGCCACAGCCTCCCCACAGAGCCAAAACAGGAAATTGAAAACGCGTTATAAAACGATCAGTTTCAAATAAGACATCACACTCAGAGTCTGGTGTAAACCCGGTATGCGTCTTTACTCCCCAGAAAAGAACATTACGAATCTTTAAACGCTTTTATTCGATCCAAAGTTAAGACTTTCGTCTATATAACTCTTAGAAATACCGAAAATTATGATAAGTGTTTTCGCTATTTCATTACATAAGAGACTGGCAAGAAGCACGCTGTGTGATTTAATATTTTACTCAGCAATTAGCAAATATTATTCTATAAGTAATTTCTTCTATAATTGTTTGTAAGTTTCTGACAAATTAGTTCATCTTTAAACAGAATGGAGTTCCGTCTGCTTTAGCGATAATCAACTAATTTTATACTGCATATCACATTTATCTGTAAAATGCAACAATTCTTTAAAATCAGATGGATTTTGGAAAAAAGATGTTAAATAACATTCGTACTGAGTTATTACATGCTTCTTTTAATGAACTATGCATCTCAAATATAATTAAGCAACACGACACAATAATGGTGCAGTGGTATTTAAATTATTTGTTAAAAAGTTTCTTCGTACATTCAATCAGTGCTGTTTTCAGTTACGCCATTTAAAAGCCGTTGAGCAGGATACGTATATCTGTGAATATTGAGTTTCGCTAAACCCAGAGCTAAGCGGCTTGGACAGTAATGTGCAATTCCGTTACTGTATATGAACAGACTCGGTTAAACCAAACCTGTGCCCAAGATCATAAAACAAAATCTGGAGATCAGTCTCAAATCTCAAGCATCTGATTGGCTGAAATGGCGACCAGTCGCCATTTCAGCCAATCAGATCCTTGAGATTTGAGACTGATCTCAAAACTTAGTTTTATGATCTTGGGCCCTGTATTGTTTTGATTATTGGTCGTATTCGGTAGCTTTTAATTTTCCTTTTTCATCTGATCCATTCAGCAGCAAGTCATTCATCATAACAACATGAACAAGTCGGTTTCAAGGATCAGCCTGTTTGATATACAACTTCCAAACATTTGAACATACATGTTTTAATTCTCACTCGTGGGTCATGGCAAAATATTACTCACTTATGTATCATAGTAGTCATAAATAAATGATGAATGTCAATTTCAATATCGAGCTGCACTAAATGACGTGTTTCCATTAATATCAGCGTTTAAAGCTAGTTCAATAATTCCATTCACGATCACATTCAACTCATTATATCTGTTCATAGTTCATTTCTTAACTATAAATGAGTTTGGATTCTTCTTGTTTGTCATTTGAACGGATGAAAGCGAATTGGTTCTAATTGATATTTAATAAAGAAGCATGTAGAACCATGATATTAATGTTTGGCATGTTCTGTGCAATATCAATAAAAAAACTAGCTTCGGATTCGTAACAAAAGAAGCTTGCGCTGGCTCGACTGCACGTGCTGATGTTTATCTTCATAAACTTGATATAAGTAAAATAAGAAAACCACTGTCAGTGGAATAACGCTTCGCCCAATTTGTGAAAGGGAAGCCTTACCGAGTACATGTATATGTGAAGAACCGGGGACTGTAATGGTTCCTCTACACGAGAATAACAATTTCATTTGCCGTTAAAAAACCTCAAATTAAGTGACTTTGTCTTGCAAATTTGCCGTTAAAAATCACAAATTTAGGAATTTTCGCTTGCTAAATAGTGTGTGTTATAGAATGCTTGTACGATAATAAAAGTCGATTGATACTAACAAGTAAAAATGAGGAGAACAGGTTTTGTTAATGTACTAGTTTTCGACATACGAGTGTACTGGTGCACATTCAAGTAAATGCATGGATAAAAAAAGAAGTTGTTCTTTGTAGTATTTGTCGCTATTTGTGTATTAGGATTTTAAGGTCACTAGGTTGGTTAGGTTCAGAAAAAAAGATTTTATTGGCTTAATCGAGTAGTCAATGAAAACAAATATGGAAGTATATAGGACTTAAATTAGTGGTCTTTAATCAACAAACAACAAACTACGTGTGCTGTCGAAGTGTATTTCATCGAATAATAAATAACACTTTGTCAGATTTTCTTCTTTGCATATCACTTCTTCTTATGGAAAACCACACGTAACAAATGAACCAGTAAAATGTACAAATATTCTATGTAGGAAAAACTAAACAAACGTTCCCATATCCTTCAACTTATATTTAGTCCTTACGTCTACATGACGATGTACTTTGGAGATCCCAAATTAGAAGGCGGCCATTACAAATAATAGTTCAACCGATTTGCTCCATTCACTCATTCACTTCTGGACATGTCTCATCGCTGGTATCAGACTCTAGTGTTAACAAATCTAGGCTACTCCTTGTTGTGTATAAATCAAGATAAATATTGAAAAGTATGTTTACCTAAAGTAAAACATTTATAACAAAACACCTGATTTCCAGGCTGTATATATTACCTAACGTTTTGTTGTTGATGCAATTTTAGAATTGTAATAATTTTAAGTATTCAATTATTTCGTACACTTGTCAAAAGAGAATTACAAGCGTTTGTACACATTCAAATGAAATACAATATAATATTTCATCTAACTTTGTACAAACTTGTACTTGTTTTGTGATATCAACATCAGCGTCTCGTTTCAGTACAAGCAAGCAAATAATACCCTGGTAATAAATTATTAAAAGAAAAATACAAAATAAATCAATGAAATAGTGCTTATGCTTAATACCTCCAAAAAATTAAAACATAAGTATAGAATTCTAATTATCGAAAACCAATAGGCCCCTATCTAGAACATTTCAGCGCAATAATCTCACAAATGAAATCTCAATTTCCCTTTAACAATGGTTACGACCAACATAGCCGAAATCTTCCGAGTGCTAATGCAATCGTCGCAGAGTTGTCGTTCCTTACACTGGTAAAGTGCAGTTAAATTGATAGTGGACATTTAATAAATTGCAAAGATGCCGAAGCTTCAGAGACTGGAAATTGTGCTGGATAATCCCCAGATAATCTACTTCCCGGGACAAGTCATACAGGGACACCTGATCGTAGAACTGAGAGAGGACATGAAAATGAGAGGTAATTAAATCGTTGTGATAAAGGGATCTGGGGATACGGTGACTATTCGAGCGTTTGCAAGGTAAATAAATTTTTAAAAGGTATTCATATAAAAGCGACAAAACAACAACCGTAAATTTCATTTTTTAGCTCACCTGAGCACTTGTGCTCATGGTGAGCTTTTAGGATCGCCCTGTGTCCGTCGTGCGTCGTGCGTCGTCCGTCGTGCGTCGTCAATTTTTGCTTTAAACAACATCTCCTCTTAAACCCCTGGGCCAAAGTTGATGAAACTTGCCACAAATGTTCCTTGCATGAAGCTCTTCCAAAGTTGTTCAAAGAAATTAATTCCATTTAAAAGCCGTTGAGCAGGATACGTATATCTGTGAATATTGAGTTTCGCTAAACCCAGAGCTAAGCGGCTTGGACAGTAATGTGCAATTCCGTTACTGTATATGAACAGACTCGGTTAAACCAAACCTGTGCCCAAGATCATAAAACAAAATCTGGAGATCAGTCTCAAATCTCAAGCATCTGATTGGCTGAAATGGCGACCAGTCGCCATTTCAGCCAATCAGATCCTTGAGATTTGAGACTGATCTCAAAACTTAGTTTTATGATCTTGGGCCCTGTATTGTTTTGATTATTGGTCGTATTCGGTAGCTTTTAATTTTCCTTTTTCATCTGATCCATTCAGCAGCAAGTCATTCATCATAACAACATGAACAAGTCGGTTTCAAGGATCAGCCTGTTTGATATACAACTTCCAAACATTTGAACATACATGTTTTAATTCTCACTCGTGGGTCATGGCAAAATATTACTCACTTATGTATCATAGTAGTCATAAATAAATGATGAATGTCAATTTCAATATCGAGCTGCACTAAATGACGTGTTTCCATTAATATCAGCGTTTAAAGCTAGTTCAATAATTCCATTCACGATCACATTCAACTCATTATATCTGTTCATAGTTCATTTCTTAACTATAAATGAGTTTGGATTCTTCTTGTTTGTCATTTGAACGGATGAAAGCGAATTGGTTCTAATTGATATTTAATAAAGAAGCATGTAGAACCATGATATTAATGTTTGGCATGTTCATATATATGCTCAACATAGCCGAAATCTTCCGAGTGCTAATGCAATCGTCGCAGAGTTGTCGTTCCTTACACTGGTAAAGTGCAGTTAAATTGATAGTGGACATTTAATAAATTGCAAAGATGCCGAAGCTTCAGAGACTGGAAATTGTGCTGGATAATCCCCAGATAATCTACTTCCCGGGACAAGTCATACAGGGACACCTGATCGTAGAACTGAGAGAGGACATGAAAATGAGAGGTAATTAAATCGTTGTGATAAAGGGATCTGGGGATACGGTGACTATTCGAGCGTTTGCAAGGTAAATAAATTTTTAAAAGGTATTCATATAAAAGCGACAAAACAACAACCGTAAATTTCATTTTTTAGCTCACCTGAGCACTTGTGCTCATGGTGAGCTTTTAGGATCGCCCTGTGTCCGTCGTGCGTCGTGCGTCGTCAATTTTTGCTTTAAACAACATCTCCTCTTAAACCCCTGGGCCAAAGTTGATGAAACTTGCCACAAATGTTCCTTGCATGAAGCTCTTCCAAAGTTGTTCAAAGAAATTAATTCCATGCAGAACTCTGGTTGCCATGGCAACCGAAAGAAAAAACTTTAAAAATCTTCTTGTCTGAAACCACAAGGCCTAGAGCTTAGATATTTGGCATTTAGCATCCTCTAGTAGAACTCTACAAAGATTGTTCAAATTATTTCCCTGGGGTCAAAATTGGCCCCGCCCCAGGGGTCACTTCATTTTATATAGACTTATAAAGGAAAAACTTTAAAAATCTTCTTGTCTGAAACCACAAGGCCTAGAGCTTAGATATTTGGCATTTAGCATCCTCTAGTGGAACTCTACAAAGATTGTTCAAATTATTTCCCTGGGGTCAAAATAGGCCCCGCCCCAGGGGTCACTTCATTTTATATAGACTTATATAGGAAAAACTTTTAAAATCTTCTTGTCTGAAACCACAAGGCCTAGAGCTTAGATATTTGGCATTTAGCATCCTCTAGTGGAACTCTACAAAGATTGTTCAAATTATTTCCCTTGGGTCAAAATTGGCCCCGCCCCAGGGGTCACTTCATTTTACATAGACTTATATAGGAAAAACTTTAAAAATCTTCTTGTCTGAAACCACAAGGCCTAGAGCTTAGATATTTGGCATTTAGCACCCTCTAGTGGAACTCTACAATTATTGTTCAAATTATTTCCCTGGGGTCAAAATTGGCCCCGCCCCAGGGGTCACTTCATTTTATATAGACTTACCCGGTATATAGGAAAAACTTGAATTCTGTTTTTAACCTTTGATTTTCTACAGTTATTAACCAGATTTTGACACAGCCATTATACCATCTTAAAATTCAATCTTTCCTGAACAATTCATTCACTGGTTGTTCAGGGATAAAATTTGAAACAAAAATTTTAGTAGCAGAGTGAAAATTTCAAGTGTCAAAATTTCAATAGTTCTACCTGTCTTCAGCTATATTAAGATGTATTAGGATGCACTATCAAGTTCATTGCTCCAGTTGCTGGTCAAATGACCTACTGAACTTTCCTGCTTCAAGATCTGTGTTTTGCAATATTAAGAACTTTGCTCTGGAAGTTTTTATAAGGTAAATTTTGACATCTATGGATACTGACCAAATAAACATTCTTAATACTTTATAGCACTGAATATCAGGCTTTTCTAAATATTTTATTTAAATTCATGAGTAAAACAACAACAACAACAACAACAAATTTGTAGCACTTTCTCAAAATGTTCAGACTATATTAACCCTTTCGTCCATAGACACAAATTTTTGCTTGGGCGAACAGTGTAGATCCAGATCAGCCGGCACATCCGAACCATCTGATCAGGATCTGCACTGTTGGATTTTTGATTCATTAGGTTATATATAACTAAAATGGGACCAGTGCAGATCCTGATCAGATGGCATGAATTGTCAAAATCGAATATTTCTACCTGTCTTCAGCTATATTTAGGTATGATGTTTACCACATATAGTTATATAGGAAAAACATGAAAAATCATTTTTCTCCAAAACTAATAGGACTAGATCTTAGATATTTGGTGCTGAGTATTGTGTAGAGACCCTTTATCAACTTTGTTTAAAAGTTGGCCCTGGGGTCAAAATTGTCCCCGTCCCAGGGGCCCTTAATATGTGAAAAAGGCAAACTTTTAAAATCTTTCTACTTGAAATCTCAATGCTTAAAGCTTAGATATTTGGTATGTAGCATTGTCTAGTGGATGTCTACCAAGTCTGTTTAAATTATGTCCCCTGGGCCAAAATTGGACACACCCCAGGGTTCTCTTCATTTACATTGATTTATATAGGAAACATGAAAAATCATTTTTCTCGGAAACTAATAGGACTAGACCTTAGATATTTGATGTTGAGTATTGTGAAGAGACCCTTTACCAACATTGTTTAAATGTTGACCCTGGGGTCAATATTGGCCTCGCCCCGGGGGCCCTTAATATGTAAAAAAGGCAATTTTTAAAAATCTTCTTACTGGAAACCTCAATGCCTTAAGCTTAGATATTTGGTATGTAGTATTGTCTAGTGGATATCTACCAAGTTTGTTCAAATTATATCCCCTGGGCCAAGATTGGCTACGCCCCAGGGTTCTCTTAGTTTGCATTGATTTATATTGAAAAACATAAATAATCATTTTTCTCTGAAACTAATGTGACTAGACCTTAGATATTTCATGTTGAGTATTGTAATTTACTAAGAGACCCTTTACCAGCATTATTTAAATGTAGGCCCTGGGGTAAAGCTGAAAGTACTTTTGTACTCAGGTGAGCAATACAGGGCCATGATGGCCCTCTTGTTTAGTTTAACAATGTATTTCTCTTTCACCTGACTGGACAATGATGATCTTGCTGTCAATCTGTTGTATCAGGGTTTCTTTCTTGGATAAATTATACCTTGTTGTATTTATATGAAAAACCCTGACCACTAGAATAATCCTTACATTAACCTATCTATCTCTCTATTTATACTGCTTCACTTCCCTTTAGGGTATAACTAGCAAGTGCGCGTCAGTGCAAGAATAAAAGTTTTTAAGGTATCGCAAACATTGCAAATGGCGAAAACATCAGAATTTGTGGGAATGTTCATGTAGTACATTTGTTATCCCCCACTGATGAAATCGGTGGGGGATAATGTTTTGGCGTTGTCCGTCACGCTGTCACACTGTCACGCTGTCCGTCCAAATTTTGTTTCCGCGCTATTTCTCTGCAACCACTGGATGGATTTCAACGAAACTTTGTGATAAACATCAGTACCAAGAGGAGATGCACATATCGTCATCTTGTTCCGGTCAGACCATTTAACACAGAGTTATCGCCCTTTGATAACTTATGCATTATGCATAAAGAGCAGTATTTGTTTCCGCGCTATTTTTCTGCAACTACTGAATGGATTTTAATGAAACTTTCTGGAAACCATCTATACCAAGAGGAGATGCCCATATCGTCATCTTGTTCTGGTTAGACTGTTATAGACAGAGTTATGCATATAATGTAGTATTCGTTTCCTCGCTATTTCTCTGCAACTACTGAATAGAATTCAATTAAACTTTCTTGAAACCATCAATACCAAGAGGAGATGCGCATACCTTCGTCTTGTTCCGGACAAACTGTTTAACACAGAGTTATGGCCCTTTGATAACTTATGCATAATGCATATAGAGCAGTATTCGTTTCCACACTATTTCTCTGCAACTACTGAATGGATTTCAATGAATATTTCTGGGAACCATTAATACCAAGAGGAGATGCGCATATCATCGTCTTGTTCGTGTCAGACTGTTTAACACAGAGTTATTGCCCTTTCATAACTAATACATGATGCATATACTGATGATATAGAGCAGTATTCGTTTCTGCGCTGTTTCTCTGCAACTACTGAATGGATTTCAATGAAACTGTCTGGGAGCCATCAATACCAATAGGAGATGTGCATATCATCGTCTTGTTCTGGTCAGACTATTTAACACAGAGTTATTGCTCTTTGATAATTTATGCATTATGCATATAGAGCAGTATTCGTTTCTGCGCTATTTCTCTGCAACTACTGGATTGATTTCAATGAAACTTCTTTGAGAGCCATCAATACCAAGAGGAGATGCGCGTATCATAGTCTTGTTCCGGTCAGACTGTTTAACGTAGAGTTATGGCCCTTTGATAACTTATGCATTATGCTTATAAAGCAGAAGCTATTTCTCTGCAACTACCAGATGGATTTCAATGAAACTTTCTGGAAGCCATCAATACCCAGAGGAGATGCGCATATCGTTCCGGTCAGACTGTTGTACCAAGAGGAGATATGCATATTGTCTTCTTGTTCCAGTCAGACTGTTTTACACAGAGTTACGGCCCTTCGATAACTTATGCATTATGCATATACAGCAGTATTTGTTTCTGCGCTATTTCTCTGCAACTATTGGATGGATTTCAATGAATGTTTCTGGAAAACTTTAATACCAACAGGAGATGGGCATATTGTCGTCATGTTCCAGTCAGACCGTTAAACACAGAGTTATGGCCCTTTGATAAGTTATGCATATTGCATGTAGAGCAGTATTTGTTTCCTTGCTATTTCTCTGCAACTACTGGATGGATTTCAATGAAACTATGGAAACCATCAATACCAAGACAAGATGCCCATATTTTTGTCTTGTTCTGGTCTGACTGTTCAACACAGAGTTATAGCCCTTTGATAAGTTATGCACTATGCATATAGAGTAGTATTCATTTCTGCGCTACTTCTTTGCATCTTCTGCATGGATTTCAATTAAATACTGCGCTATTTTTTTACTACTGCGTTCTTCATTTCAACAACTTGTCGATTTTACGTCTCATTCTTATATTCTGGTGAGCTGCTTTTCACCATCTGAAGTTTTTTTCACTGTTTTTTCCATGATAAATATATAAATAAAGTATGTCTTCAGCTGTTGTGTTAGTAATAACCAGTACTCGGCGGGGGATATAAATTCAACGAATTTTCTTGTTTTATATAGTTTTATTATGTGCTGACACCATGTTTCAAAAATAAATAATAAAATTGTTGTTTTAATAAATGAGGATACATTGTAATAAATATTGTGTTTAATTCTATTTTTTATTAATTTTTGCTTAATTGTTCGCATTAGAAAATTCTGCTAATAATATCAGAATCACCTGGAATTTTGAACATAATCCCCTAAAGTGCTTTCCAAAAATATGGCACGTCTGAAATCAAGTTAAGTTTATTTTTAAAAAAGATCTCTATTGTATGCAACTCCCACACTTCAGTTAAAAAATTCCACTGCAGATTCAAACTATTCAAACAATTAGACATCCACAAATTTTTAAAGGCATTGAATGCCTTTGTGTTTTTAAGCATTTCAGATGTTGCATTTGATTACAAAATTACTCTTGTAGCTATACATGTTTCAACTCATTAGTGCTGAGGCGAGTGTCCGAGTACTCGGATATCCACGAATCATATCAGAAAATCGGGTACGAATATTGGCCATTGCAAAGATCGTTTAATCATGATCTTTTATTTTAACAATTATTAACAAATATATACATGTAGTTACCAAAAATTATTTTTAAAAGTGATTTAATCACTGTATTTCAAAGGCCATAACCTTTGCTTCAATAATTTAATAATGTATGGCAATACTTCGACATTCAAATAAAAGAAAGATGAAGAAAACGGAATAGCTGTGGCTATCTGGTAGCTAAACTTGTCAAATCATATGATAAGATGCCACGGAATCAACCCTCTGCCTAAAATTTTAACTATGGATTTGTAAATCAATCTGTGAATTGTTAGGCCTGAACCATGGATGGGATCGGATCCCCACTCGCCTGACAATCTACAACTATATCTTGAATTGACGCTTCAAAGTGACTATTAAAACCAAAGCCTTGACAATTAACACCTTCAAAGTAATGCTGCTTGACCCTTACTCAACTGTATTCAAAAACTGTAACACTTGTTACAATTCCATTGGTTGAAAAACAGGCATTTAAACACCTGTAAACAACCTGTACAACAGTTAAACAAATTTGTTTAACAAATAAAGTAGTCTAGTTTTTTTAATTAAATGCATGATGAATGACAAAAATATTCGATCAATACAATGAACATAAAGTGAGAATTTCCAGAATTTCACATCCTTAGCCGATCCCTGGATAGAATTAATACATTTATCTGCTTTTGTATTACAGGAATCCGGGTGAAATGTAGAGGAAAGGGTCATGTATACTGGTCAGAAGGGTCAGGCGACAATAGGCGTACCTACAGCTCATCAGAAGATTATATTGATGTGGTCCTCATCGTCTATGGAAACGGTAAAGATAGTCTTACTTAGTGTGTGATCTGACAGAGTTTGGACTTCATTTCATTCTTCCATGGTATTATATAGTTATTTGGTTTCTTGACAGGGAATGTGAGGATATATTGCCGGTCTGGGTGTCATATTACCCGAGCCGCAGACGAGGGATAATATGACACCCAGACCGGCAATATATCCTAACATACCCTTTCAAGGAACCAAATAATTGTTTTATTATACTGCAAGGACTTTTTCAGACAAAAGTAATTAGAAAATATCGCTTTTTCATTTATTTTGCTTATTTAATGCCAAACGGCTTAATTCCCCTCTGAGAACCTCAATAATTACATGTCTGACGTCATTAATTTACCTGCATGACGTCACTTCTATAGAAATTGAATGGATTATCGATTTGATATTTATTTACAAAATTTGAGAATAATCTTATCGTTTTCAACGTTAAATACATAACACAAATATTTTCTGTAACAATTTTAGTAATCCCTAAACATACCGCTTTATAATTTACGAGATAGGCTTTAAATTAAGCATTTGGTCCGGAAATTAAAAACAAAATGGCGGACGACAAGAAAAGGTGGGAGGCCAGAGGGGGAAATTAAGGCACGTGCGTTCATATCTACGGCCAAGCCGTAAATACGAATATACATCAACGTCAAATTATCCAATCAAATTCAAGCAAATTTCTTTGCAGTATAATAAAAAGCTACATTACAAAAAATAGGTTGAATTTGTTGCACACTGGTGGCTGGAGTTTAAGTGTTATGGAAGGTTTAAGTGAAACCACAACAATAGGACATACTATGATACTATTTACTATGAGTATGTATATACGAAATGGCGTTTGCATACTTTGATAATTCCGAAAATAAAATAACACAAGTTTTAAAAAACATTACTGACCTGACACTTATAACATAATCAGGTCTCCAAAATGTCTGTGGCAGTAAATTTTTGAATTGACAGGAAAGTTGATATTTATTAAAACATACCTATGGTTTCCACTAGCAGCTGAATTTAAAGTTTTTTTAAAAATTATTTTTAGGGGATTATGCCAATTATTAGCCAAAATACCTCTAATTTTCAGGAAAAAATGACTGAGAAGCTTAAGTCATAGGGGTCAAAATGAGTCTTTTTGGAAATTACAAGTCAAGGGGTCATCTCAAGGGTCAAATGGAACCCCTTACACCATTATAAATGTAACTTTGATTAGCTGATTGTATTAAATAATAATGAAATAAAAGCCAAACCTTTTGCTTAATGTCTGGTTCTTGTTTCAGCTCCAAGCTCCAGTAGTGATGTGATACTTAAAGCAGGGAACCATGTGTTTCCTTTCCAGTTTGTACTTCCAATCAATCTGCCTGGTTCCTTTGAAGGAAAGTCCAGTTGCTATGTACGTTATTGGCTGAAGGGAACTATTGATCGGCCGTGGAAATTTGATCCTGAATACAAGATGCTGTTTTCTGTTGGATCAGTGTTAGATTTAAACACTGTACCGAATGCTCCTGTAAGTGATCAACTTTCACTCAATGTCAGTTATATGGAATCTGACACAAGATCAGCTTTTCACTCCTTGTCATTTATAAAGGGTCTGACACATGTTGTTATGTAATACAAAAAAACTACATTAAATAAGTTCAGAAAAATTGAGCCTTGGTCTCAGAATTTCCTGGACAAGATCTGCCAGGTAGTTTTCATTAGATTTGATTGTAAACAAAAATTATTATTACCTATATCTTTGTTGTTGATAAGACATTAAATCAAGTCAAACTGTGATTACTCTCTTAACCCTTTCCTCCATAGACACACCTTTATTGCATGGGCGAACAGTTTATATCCAGATCAGCTGGCACATCCGTGCCGTCTGATCAGGATCTAAACTGTTTGCCTTTTGATTCTCTTGGTTATTTCTAACTAAAATGCGACCAGTGCAGATCCTGATCAGACAGCACAGATGTGCCAGCTGATCTGGATCTACAATGGTTGCACATGCGTAAAAATGGGTATATATGGAGGAAAGGGTTAACCCTTTACTCCATTATATAGGCCTTGTTTTAGATGGGTGACCCAATGTAGATCCAGATCATCCAGCACATCTGTGCAGTTTGATCAGGATCTATACAATAATCTGTTATACATGTATCATAATAAACTGTTCACTTCTTGGTCAGGAATAACCTCATGAATCTAAAGGGAACAGCGCAAATCCTGATCTACACTGTTCAGGCATGTTATTATGTCTCCCACCACGTAGTGGTGTGGGAGACATTTTGATTTGCTCCTGTCTGTCCGTCTGTCTGTCCGTCTGTCTGTCTGTCTGTCACACTTGTCCGCTCTCTTAAGTCAAACAGTTTTCATCGGATCATCACCAAACTTCATCAAAATGTTAGTGGCCATAATATCTCGATCAAGTTCGATAACCAGCCATATTGCCCAAGGAATCTCAGAATTATGGCCCTTGAATTACCAAAAATAAGTTGTTTGAGGCTTGTCCACTCTGTAACTTGAACAGTTATCATCTGATCTTCACCATACTTTATGAAAATGTTTGTGGCCATAATATCTCGGCCAAGTTCGATAACCAACCGTATTGCCCCAGTCATGTCGGATTTATGGCCCTTGAATTATCCAAAATTGGCTGTTTAAGCCTTGTCTGCTATGTAACTGAAATATTCATCAACTGATTTTCAATAAACATTATGATAATGTGTGTGGCCTTAATATCTTGGCCAAGTTCGAAAACCAGCCACTTTGCACCAGGCATATCAGATTTATGGCCCTTTGATTTATCCGAAATTAGCCTTTTAAACATGTCACTAACCTGGTTCATCTCTCAAAGTCAGATAGTTTTCATTGTATCTAATTCTTCACCAAAGTTTATCAAAATGTTGATGGCTATAATATCTTAACCAGGCTATAAAGTCATCGATATTGCTTGAGGCACTTCAGGATTATGGCCCTTGAATTGTTTAAAAAAAAATCTTCACTTGCTGTCGCTTAGAGCCATGAATAAATTACCAATTCACCAAAGATGTTGCAATTTATTCATGGGTAAATATCTCGGACAATTTGGAACTCCGCTGAAGTTTTGTTCAGAAATGTCCAGGAACGCTCAGCTGTTGCTTCAAAATTCAGAAACAGCAGCAAACATTGTTGTTGGTGATTTCAATGTAAACATTGTTTGTGACAAAAATAATCTCCTCCATAAAGAAATGGCTGCTTTGAATTATAAACAACTTATAACACAGCCTACTACAGCTGGCAGGACCATTATTGACCATATCTATGTGAACAATGTAGAATGTGTATCCAGTGGAGTAATACCAACATACTATAGCTATCATGACATTACATACATTGCATTATGAGAAAGTAATGTGCTAAGCAGCTATAAAGGTATTTCTTACACTGTTTAAGTTTTCATTTTACAATATCTGTTCCATACTCATGATTTGGTTCTTCTCTCATTTTCTGCTATTTTTATTATATGATGTTCACCAAATGCTATAATTATCTGTGTAATAAAAAAACAGCCGCTTTGACCCCGGCACATAAGACTTATGGCCCATTTATTTATTTACAATTGGCCTTGATAGCCTTGTACACTCACTCTCATGGTCTTTTTTCAGTGCATCTTCACTGATATATCAAAATGTTAATGACAACAAGTTTGACAACCAGCCACATTGACCCTGGCACTTCAGGATTATGGCCCATCAGAAATTGAAACTTATGTTTTTCCTGATCCTCCAAAAATTTGTGACATTGTTTATGACTAATATTGCACAGAACTTCCGTATGCCCTTTTAATAAATTGCCATCTTTATATTCACTTCACCAGTTTTATCCTGTGCATCATCAAAGATGATGCCTTTGTGGGAGACATGTGCTTTTCCCAAAAGCAGTTCTAGTTATATAAATATCACATCCCATTGGGGGAAACAGTACGAAATGTTAACCCGAGAGAAGTAATGTCAACCGAGGCGTTAGCCGAGGTTGACATTACCTTCTCAAGGGTTAACATTTCGTACTGTTTCCCCCAATGGGATGTGATATTTATTTTATTACACCGAACATTTGTTTATTTAGAGATCTTGACTATGACCAAATTTCGTTTGGGAACAAAATCAAGCGCCGGAAGTCCAAAATCAATAATGCTCAATAAGCGGCTACAAATAATGATCAAAATGCGTTTATCTCCCTTGGTCAATTACGCATGCGTAGAAGTTAATTTGTAATCGGATTTCCAAGATATTTATTTTTAGATCCACGCGAGGGTGACATGATGCTGTCGCATATGTGACAGTAGCGATTATCTCCCTGTGACGTCACATTACGCTATATAGTAAACTAATCACGTGAGGTGTAATAACAAAAGCTAATACATGGAGTAAAGGGTTAAGCCCTGTCAGCTGTTACTCTTAGCCTAATCATTCTTCCTATCTAGTTGTCATTAGGTTTTTTATACACTCAACAAAAATAACTAAGTGTATCACAAAATAAGTATATGTTTCTCAACCAAAGCCGCAAACAAAACATTAAATACAAAGATTTTATAAAAATTATTGTACTTTATTCACAACAGGAACATAATCTATATTATAAAAGATAGTGGATTTTATTCAAACACTCACTCCACAAAAACATGTACATGTACATACAACAAATATATCTTTTTTTTTCAGTTGACCCTCGAGTCGCCATTGCACTGCCATCGGTAAAAATAAAATCTCTGTTATGGCTAAATGCAGTTCAATAAACTTTGTACAAATAATCATTATTAAAGTATCATCATTTTACATATATAAGAGAAATAAAAAAGGTAAAGAAAAATAGCTATACCTGAAAATTCCCTAAAATTCTATTTACATAAATTCACTATTTAACTAAACAACATAAACCCTTTTTTTAAGTGCCCACATGAATATGATGATCCAGACAACAAAATATTGTGTCTTTTTTAAAAGAACTTTCAACTTTGAAGAAAGAATTCAACAATTGTCACCAACTTGCGCCACCAGGAAGAAACCAGGAAATTCAAGGTCAAACACACTTTTACAATATCTTGTTTATATATATAAGTCAAAAGGACACAATATATTGTTGTGAGTATCATATTACTCATGTTGGTAATTAATTGATGTTTTGTGTTGTTAAGTTCTGGTGATTTTATGTAAATAGAATTTTAGGGAATATTTAGATCTATTTTTCTTTTATACCCCCGAAGGGAGGCATATAGTAATCGGACTGTCCGTCCGTCCGTCCAAAATAATCTTGTCCTCGCTTCTTCTCCAAAACCGCTTGAGGGATTTCTTTGAAACTTCACAGGAGTGTTTGTCACCAAGCCTAGTTGTGCATATCGTCAGGAATTTCTGCTCGGATTATTTTTGGCTGAGTTATGGCCCTTTTTAGCAAAATCTTGTCCTCACTTCTTCTCTAAAACCGCTTGAGGGATTTCATTGAAACTTCACAGGAGTGTTTATCACCAAGCCTAGTTGTGCATATCCTAAGGAATTTCTGATCGGATTATTTTTGGCGGAGTTATGGGCCTTTTTACCTAACCCAAACCCTAAACCCTAACCCAAAGGTAAATTTTGTTAACTCAATAGAGGTTACATTTTTTGTCCGATTGTCATGAAATTTGGTGTGAATATTGATGTTGATGATTTCTACACAAATTATTAAAATCATGTTGTTAAATTGACCAGGGGCCCAGCCCTGGGGATTTTTTTTTCTTTTAAATTCTGTTTTTAACCTTTGATTTTCTACAGTTATTAACCAGATTTTGACACAACCTTTATACCATCTTAAAATTCAATCTTTCCTGAACAATTCATTCACTGGTTGTTCAGGGATAAAATTTGAAACAAAAATTTTAGTAGCAGGGTGAAAATTTCAAGTGTCAAAATCCAATATTTCTACCTGTCTTAAGCTATATTTAGGTATGATCTTTACCAGTATTATTGGTACAGTTGCTGGACAATGACCTGATGAACTTTGCTGCTTAGATCTGTGTTATGCAATATTAAGAACTTTGCTCTGGAAGATTTTATAGGGTAAATTTTGTCATTTTATGGATAGTTACGAATAAACTTTCTTCCTTTATAGCACTTTGAAAATCAGGCTTTTCTGAATATGTTATTCACTGTTTTTTAAGTAAAACAACAACAAGAACAACAACAAATTTGTAGCACATTCTCAAAATGTTAAGACTTTTTAGCTCACCTGAGCTGGCTCAGGGTGAGCTATTAGGATCGATGAATGTCCGTTGTCCGTCCACACTTAGTTTGTTAACACTATAGCGGTCACATTTTTTGCTCCGATTGTCTTGAAACTTGGTCAGGATGTTTGTCCCAATGATTTCTCAGTCGAGTTCGAATATGGGTCATCTGGGTCCAAAAACTATGTCACTGTTACTAAAAATAGAATTTTCTTGTTAACACTCTAGCAGTCACATTTTTGCTCCGATTGTCATGAAACTTGGTCAGGATGTTTGTCCCAATGATTTCCCGGACGAGTTTGTATATGGGTCATCTAGGTCCAAAAACTAGGTCACTGTTACTAAAAATAGAATTTTCTTAACACTCAAGCCGTCACATTTTTGCTCAGATTGTCATGAAACTTAGTCAGGATATTTGTCCTAATGGTTTCTCAGACAAGTTCGAATATGGGTCATCTGGGTCCAAAAACTAGGTCACTGTTACTAAAAATAGAATTTTCTTGTTAAAACTCTAGCGGTCATAATTTTGCTCCAATTGTCATGAAACTTGGTCAGGATGTTTGTCCCAATGATTTGTCGGACGAGTTCGAATATGGGTCATCTGGGTCCAAAAACTAGGTCACTGTTACTAAAAATAGAATTTTCTTGTTAAAACTCTAGCGGTCATATTTTTGCTCCAATTGTCATGAAACTTGGTCAGGATGTTTGTCCCAATGATTTGTCGGACGAGTTGGAATACGGGTCATCTGGGTCCAAAAACTAGGTCACTGTTACTTAAAATAGAATTTTCTTGTTAACACTCTAGCGGTCACATTTTTGCTCCGATTGTCATGAAACTTGGTCAGGATGTTTGTCCCAATTATTTCTCGGACGAGTTCGAATATGGGTCATCTGGCTCCAAAAACTAGGTCACTGTTACTATTAATAGAATTTTCTTGTTAACACTCTAGCGGTCACATTTTTGCCCCAATTGTCATGAAACTTGGTCAGGGTGTTTGTCCCAATAATTTCTAGGACGAGTTTGAATATGGGTCATCTGGGTCCAAAAACTAGGTCACTGTAACTAAAAATAGAATTTTCTTGTTAACACTCTAGAGGTCACATTTTTGTTCTGATTGTCATGACACTTGGTCAGGATGTTTGTCCCAATGATTTCTCGGACGAGTTTGAATATGGATTATCTGGGACCAAAAACTACCGGTAGGTCACTGTTACTAAAAATAGAATTTTCTTGTTAACACTCTAGAGGTCACATTTTTGCTCCGATTGTCATGAAACTTGGTCAGGATGTTTGTCCCAATTATTTCTCGGACAAGTTCGAATATGGGTCATCTGGGTCCAAAAACTTGGTCACTGTTACTAAAAATAGAATTTTCTTGTTAACACTTTAGTGGTCACATTTTTAGTCTGATTGGCAGATTGTAAAGAAACTTGGTCAGGACATATGTCCCAGTTATTAATTGGACAAGTTTGAATATGGGTCACCTGGGGTCAAAAACTAGGTCACTGTTACTAAAAATAGAAAAATCTTGTCCAGGCTGTAAATTTGTTATTTCTCATTGGATTTTAAAATAACTTGGCTCAAATGTTTACCATGACAAGGTGTAGTTTCGCGTACAATACCCATTCCTGTTGGTCCAAGGTCAAGGTCACTGTTACTAAAACTAAAATTTTCTTGTCTGGGCTGTAAATTCCTAATGGAGTGATTTCAAAATAACTTTACATAAATGTTCACCATGACAAGGGGATGTGTTGCTTACAATACCCATGCCGGTAGGTCAAAGGTCAAGGTCACTGTTACTAAAAATAGCTTTTTCTTTTCCAAGCTGTAGATTTGTTGTTTCTTATTGGATTTTAAAATAACTTGGTGTAAATGTTCACCATATCGAGATGTTGGGTCTCGTACAACACAACTTTGTTGTACTCAGGTGAGTGATAAAGGGCCATCATGGCCCTCTTGTTCATATTACCCACATCATATGTAGTAAGGTCCATAACTCTAATAATCATTTTCCAGGATAATCTCCCCAATAATCTTAGAATTTTCTAAAAAAATGTTATATTTAACTTTATTTAACTATATATTTACTACAGACTTAAAACATATGATCCTTTCATCTTTCACATTATATGCATGCAGTATGCTTTGTCTTCCACAAGCATATTTTTCATTACATATGTTTATTTATTACATATGTATACCCATTCGATTTCAAAGCTGCATTTCGGGGGCATATGTCAATTTCAAGTGACAGCTCTTGTTCTTTACTGTTCTAACATGTCTTAACATATGCAAAATAAATATGCATATATAACATTTATTTGTGCAAAAGTTTCATTGAATGGCATTTAGCCGTTAGTGAGATTTTGATATTTTTTTTATACTTATGAACATGCAATTATGACTGTGGCCGTTAATTTTGTTGTGAGTATTTACATATAAAGATAGAGAGTAGTTTTGTCACATAAACATTTCAAGATATGCCATAACTATTTTAATTTTTCACCAAGCTACCAGCCCAAGCAACAGATTCAAAGACGGTGTGTTGTTGTTGTTGTGAAACACCACCGATCACAGCAACATTTCGTGTAGACAGGAGTGGTTATGTACCTGGAGAGAACATTTTCTGCAATGCAGAGATCACGGAGGGGACAGGAAGGGGTGTGGCTTCGTCAAAGGTCAAACTTATGATGGTATGGAATAACACTTTCTTAAAAAATTTCATGTTTTCTCTGAGCATGGTAAAAGTCTCATTACATGCCACATTCAAGTAGAAGTGCAAGTGAAAAATGGTCTCATTAGATACTGTCCTGACCTGGGTGACCATCAATAACATCCAGGGATCTCTGTGGCTTATCTGTTATGGTTGTTGGTTATCAGTCACAGACCTCCACTGCTTGAGTCCTCCCCATGTTGGAATCTTTCATGTGGGGTTGCTATCATAAGGTTGGTGATTCTGGCCTAAAGTTATGTATGGAGGGGAATATTGGGTCTACATCTACCAGAAAATGCTGGTAGTCCACAGCCAGACATGGACTTGTCAGAGTGCAAGGTTTGGGAGCTGGGGGTGGCAGGACTTAAAGCATTCATTTCAACATCAATAACATCTATATATTACAAGATTTGGTAGTAAAAACATGCAATACCTGATGCTTAGTCTGTTGCTGTAAACACTGTAGCTCTTATTCACTTGAAAGTAATCTGTGAATGAATTTATATTTGTTTATTATCAGCGAACCACATACCGTACACATAGTGGTTCCACGCATAAGCAGACACAGGAAATTGCCTGTATAAGACATGGACCAATCAGTGCAGGTGGTTCTGACATTTGGAGTGGGGAAGCAATACAGATCCCACCGTTACCACCATCCTTCTTACCATATTGCAATCTGATTGTGATAGAATACTACGTACAGGTTTGTTGCTCATGTATTATTGTTTGTCATAATTAGAGCCAGCTAAATAAACAGGACTTTTAAATTGTTTTTCCAGTTAATTAACTGATTTACATGTATATAAACTTAGTCTTAATATTTATAAAAAAAAATTTACAAAATTGGCAAGGAAGAAAATAAAACTTAACCTTGGCTTAAACTTTCCTATTTCCTAACATGTTATCATGCTCTTTGTTTCTTCATGAAACTTTCAAATTATATTGCTTTTGACAGCAGGGTCATGATGATGATTTGTTTGCTAAGCTTTCAGTAGATGTCCTTGATACACCATTTGATTTGGATCTAGATCTGCCCATCGTGATAGGAACCATCCCATTGCAATCTGTTGTCAACCAATACAGGCCAGTGATGCTGCCGGGCACAATCACTCACCAACCGCTAGGATTTCAAGCTCCTGTCAACTTTGATTTGCGTAAGTAGTTTTGGTCATTTGTCCGTGCTTCCATACTTATGTCCTCCAAATCTTGTGACATCAACTCCTCCTAAACTATCTGATTTCTTTTAAACTTGCACACATGGTCCAGCAGGATGTGTAGATGATGGTACCATGCGGCCATATTTACCAGAGTTATGGCCCTTTGTTATTATAAATGTTGAAGTTGTGGGGGCATCAGTGTCCGAGGACACATTCACTTTTATTTTCTTCTATGATTTTGATGCAAACAATATTTGAATGTGATAGATATCCTGGTGATATAAGATGATAAACCTCGGAAGGATGTATGATTGGAAGGGGAAGTGGAAAATGCGCAACTAGTTGTAACAATCTGAGACATTTCAATAGTTTAGTTTACATTTGAGTACTGTGGTATCATTTTATTTAGCGATGGCTTAATTTTCGCAGTGCATGAATTTAAATGCTAAGCTAAAATTTTACCATAATTATAGTTCCACATACGTATCCAAAACGTGCTGATGTCCGAATGGACCTTCACTTTGTATTTACTTGCTCGTAATGCTTTTTAATATAAATGTGAGGTATTGAATAATAATATTAATAAAGGAAATAAAATAAGTTATTATTGTAGAATTTCTTTTGGAATATTTTTAATGTTACTTCAAAACTTGAACAACAATTTAGTCTGTGCATTTAGGTCAGTTCACGTTTTACCAAACTGTATTGTTGTCCTTTCAATTTTAATTAATAAACACTTTTTAGTGACAGTTTTGCAATTAATTGACACTTTAGAACAAAAAACTGGTACACAAATTAACATTACAATTATGTTATGTTATGAATGGTCCAGATAGATGAATCAAACGGGTCCTGTGTCATTTAGCGTCGCCAAATAAACAGAGGTCCAGATAATTGACTAACAAAGGAAGTCGTAATTAACAGGGGACCCAACTGACACATGATAAGCTCGGGTGTTCAAATAAACATTAGGTATTGATAAGGTATTGATAATGGGTAAGTCAAATATTGATTGTAATTTTTTTTTAAATTGAATTTGCGCGAATTTACATCCATGCGAAACAGTCTTTTTCAGTGATTGCACAAAATTTCGTGTCAAATAATTAAATGATACCACAGTAACCATTCTCCAGAAGGTTTCATTCTTGGCTTTTTTTATATCAAAAATAGTTTATACATATGCTCATTAAAAATTCACAGTGCATTATTACATAACTTTTTACCGAATTTTCAGTCTTACATTGTGAATATGTCAGAAAATGTATTCTGGCTGCTTATTTTGTTGAAGCCATGCCATCATATCAGGAATATGTGCTGAGTTAGAAGAGTGTATATTTTGTTGTAGCCCCGAAAATGTACCAGGAAAGTGTGCTGGGTTAAGTTTTATAACAAGAATGTTTGTTTTGTTGTAGCCCCGCAAACATACCAGGAATGTGTTCTTGGTTAAGTTTTGTAATTAGAATATTTATTCTGTTGTAGCCCCACCAACGTACCAGGAATGTGTGCTGGGTAAAGTCGATACAACAGATGATGATGATAAACATGCTGCTGGAAACATGAACTTTGCTCCCGCCTATACCTATTATGATTGGATGAACCACCCGACACCTAGCGCTCCCTCATAAACTGTCAGAAATATAATATACATCAAACACTTCGGGTCCTGTGTCAATTAGCGTCGCAGAATAAACAGTGGTCCGGATAATTGTAAATTGATAGAAATATCACCCCTTACCCAGTGCTCCCTTATAAACTGTTTCTCTTAATCTGAGAGCAGTGTTACCTTACGTCCATCACTACCTCTTAATCTGAGAGTAGTATAACCCTATATCCATCACTACCTCTTAATCTGAGAGCAGTGTTACCTTACATCCATCACTACCTCTTAATCTGAGAGCAGTGTTACCTTACACACATCACTACCTCTTAATCTGAAGGCAGTGTTACCTTACATCCATCACTACCTCTTAATCTTAGGGCAGTGTTACCTTACATCCATCATTACCTCTTAATCGGAAGGCAGTGTTACCTTTCATCCATCACTACCTCTTAATCTGAGGGCAGTGTTACCTTACATCCATCACTACCTCTTAATCTGAGGGCAGTGTTATCCTATATCCATCACTACCTCTTGATCTGAAGGCAGTGTTACCTTACATCCATCACTACCTCTTAATCTGAAGGCAGTGTTACCTTACATGCATCACTACCTCTTAATCTGAGGGCAGTGTTACCTTACATCCATCACTACCTCTTAATCTGAGGGCAGTGTTACCTTACATCCATCACTACCTCCTAATCTGAGGGCAGTGTTACCTTACATCCATCACTACCTCTTAATCTGAGGGCAGTGTTACCTTACATCCATCACTACCTCTTAATCTGAGGGCAGTGTTACCTTACATCCATCACTACCTCTTGATCTGAAGGCAGTGTTACCTTACATCCATCACTACCTCTTAATCTGAAGGCAGTGTTACCTTACATGCATCACTACCTCTTAATCTGAGGGCAGTGTTACCTTACATCCATCACTACCTCTTAATCTGAGGGCAGTGTTACCTTACATCCATCACTACCTCTTAATCTGAGGGCAGTGTTACCTTACATCCATCACTACCTCTTAATCTGAGGGCAGTGTTACCTTACATCCATCACTACCTCTTAATCTGAAGGCAGTGTTACCCTACATCCATCACTACCTCTTGATCTGAGGGCAGTGTTACCCTATATCCATCACTACCTCTTAATCTGAGGGCAGTGTTACCCTACATCCATCACTACCTTTAAAACTGGGAGCAGCTTTTTGCTACTCCCATTGCTCCTTCTTTAATAGAGCAATATCATCCTCTACTCATTGCTCCCTCGTAAAATGATAGAAATTACAATCCTAGTAGTTACTGGAATCTTCAAGTAATGGTGAACCTGTTCAGTAGTTGTGGTGATCCTTGTAGTTACTCTTATTATCTCAGCAATATAGACAATGCTACTAATTGGTATATTGCAATAGTGGTTGTCCTAGTAGTTAACTGGAATGTCCCAGCAAAAGTGGTGGTCCAAGTAGTTACTGTAATATTCCAGCAGTAGCTGAGCATCTAGTAATTGCTTGATTATCCCAACAATAGTGGGGTTCATACCACTATTTTTTGTAGTTGACAATAAAAATGCCATATGACTGAAAACATGACATAAATTTTGTGTAATTTTTGTCTTTCTATAGTTCTATAGTTCAAATTGTTTTAGTATCTAGATTTTTAAGCACTACTTTTAAGTCTGTATATGAAATGAGATTTCAGGTTAATTTTGTGCCTTTATGGAAGTGCTGTACTTGTTTTAGAAGTTGTTTATACATGACTATGTCCGGATTTTACTTTTTTTTTTGTCCTGATTTTACATTTTTGTTTACATTTAAACATTACTGGCTTAAGTTTTGTTCTTCATATGATAGTAAGCACTATTAGTTAACTGAATGATACTCTAATTCAGTAAACACTGTTAGTTAACTAACAACTACTCCTATACAGTGAGCAATTGCTAATTAACTGAATAAAGCTCATATTCAGTAAGCACTGTTATGGTTACTGAACAATACTCATATAGTATGCACTTTTAGTCAACTGAACAATACTCCTATACAGTAAGCAATGTTAAGGTAACTGAACAATACTCCTGTACAGTAAGCACTGTTAAGGTAACTGAACAATACTCCTATACAGTAAGCACTCTTAAGGTAACTGAACAAACTCATAAAGTAAGCACTTTTAGTCAACTGAACAATACTCCTATACAGTAAGCACTGTTAAGGTAACTGAACAATACTCCTATACAGTAAGCACTGTACAGGTAACTGAACAATACTCCTATACAGTAAGCACTGTACAGGTAACTGAACAATACTCCTATACAGTAAGCACTGTTTAGGTAACTGAACAATACTCTTATACAGTAAGCACTGTAAAGGTAACTGAACAATACTCCTATACAGTAAGCACTGTTAAGGTAACTGAACAATACTCATAATTATGGGACACGTCACAAGAAAAGGTACCTTCAGACAGTTGACGTCAATCCCTAAAATGACGTCATAAAGATGAGCTGATGACATTAATTATTATGCATTTTAACTACAAAATGTGTAACAAACTCACTTTAAGTAATGGGAATGTAATAGGTTGTTGTAAGTTCTTCTTAAATATAGTAACAAATAAAATGTCACAAAATATGACCGAAGGTACCTAATTAGCACTTTTAGTTAACTGAACAATACTTCTCATACAGTAAGCACTTAGTTAATTGTACAATACTCATAATGTAAGCACTTTAAAGGTAACTAAACAATACTCCTATACAGTAGGCACTGTTAGTTAACTAATGAATACTGCTATACAGTAAGCACTGTAAATTTACTGAACAATACTCCTAGACAGTAGGCACTGTTAGATCTATACAGTCAGTACTGCAAGCCAACAGAACAAATTACCTATACAGTCAGTACTATAATGTAACTTGACATTAACTCCTATATAGTCTGAATCATTGTCACTGAACAATACTTTTTTTAATGCAAGTACTGTTAGGTAAATGAAAAAGTATCAAAAGTATAAAAAATAGTTCTGCTAGGTAACTGATAAATACTCTTATTTAGCAAACTTCATACAGTAACTGAACAATACTCGACTTTTTTAGTCATTATTTCGTTAAGTAACTGAACAATACTCATAAACGGAAAGTACTGTTAGATAACTGAAATCCACTCATGTACACTTAGTACCATTAGCTACCAGGGGCTACCAGTATATATCCAGATCCAGTATATATACATGCAGTCTTCATGGATATAACCTTTTCAACTCTTGGTAAGAAATAGTATAAAAGCAAACAGTCTAGATCCTAATGAGACTAATGGAATGTGCATGCTGATCTGAATCTTAACTTGTGGCACATGGGATAAAGTTTTATTCGTGTGGAGAATTGTTAAATTATTTTTTTTATTTATCTTTATTTATATTATTTACAATTTTTGTTATTCATGACAGTTGTCCTGTTACTTGGTTATTTTAAGGAAGTTTTATGACATTTAATGGTTTTTGCATTTTACATAAAATTTTATTTCTTTCAGAAAATGTTGTTTTCTTACTCATTAAATAATACATTATCCTTTATATGTAATTTATTTTACATATTGTGCCTCTTCATCTATCTTTCCTGCTGCATTCATGCCTGGAACATTATGCAGAATTCATGAGCATGAATTATGTGAATCTCCTATTGGCCAATAACCTCAAGCAGGAATCCAATGATAATTCATGGCATGATTCCATATTAAGAAGAGAAACACATATGTTACCAATCTTTAGTTGAAACAGAATAATGTTTCTTAATGAGCTTTACATACTATAAAGAAAGAAGACTTAAAATTTTACCTAAATATTGCAAGTAAGCCAAATCATGATAAATTTATCTCACTTATGAAAACAAAATAAAAGGCTCTTAAGTGAAACTTTGTAAATTTTTGAGAGATCTGCTTTACTGATAAGAAATCCTGATTACATTATGTAATGAAATACATGTGATTCAGTATGTAAAACTTTCATTCTTGCATGGGTCACAAATTAAAATTAAATGTATTTTCATGTTTTCACTGCAAAAGTCATGTTAATGATGTGTTGAAAGAAAAGTTTGTTTGTTACCAGTATGTTCTTGCTAGGTGATTTTTCACAATTTTGACCCTTTGTTTTGTTGCTTCATGTAGTATATTTATGAACATTTCTGATTTACCATAATATTTCTGGGAGCATCCATTGTTCCACTGATTTCTTGTTTTGCTTTATGCATACATGTGAAGCAGTTACAGGTGATGGCAATTTTTATGGCAATTATTTTAGCATTTTTATTGTCAAGCTAACCTCGAGAATGTAAACTGTACAATATGAGTTTAATATCTTTGTTTATATGCAATATAAAACTTGTACTTAATGTTTTTGTTTGAAAACATTGTATAAATGTGGTACAGTTTAGGAAATGGATATAGAATAGGATGTGCTTTATGACAAAATGCCACTTTGTTTTTTTATCTTTGACATTTGAGTTTTGTATTTATAATTATTATAATTATTTTTATTATCATACTTTAAACATAAATAAACTGTCATACATTTTTATCAGTTGCATTCTGTATTTGTAATGTGTTCTTTTATTATGTTTTTTTTTTCAATCGTAAATTAAAATTGTATATTATCTGTATTTATATTTATAGATACATGTTTATTATTTTTTATACTTGTATATGCATTGTCCATATACAGTAACATGTATAATTTAAATGTTTCATGCATATTTTAGATATGTACTTGTAGTTTACAAAGCAGCTGTTTTTCTTCAGATCTTTAGTCCTAAAACTGCTTATAAATATAGCAGACTCGCATTTATCTATTTAAGCTATTCCAATCAATGTTGATATGTTTGTTTGACAGAACATTGAATACTGTGGACTGTAGACTGTGAGCTGATGGGCAGGCAGATCTTGTACTGCAGTATTAATGCACAGTAAAGCACATGCAGGATAAATACTTTATGACATCTATTTTCAAATGTATTAAGTTTATCATTAACCCTTTATATATAGGCATTTTATCCCATGTGCGACCAGTGCAGATCCAGATCAGCCAGCACATTCAATCTGGAACAGGATCTGCATTGTATGCTTTTTGGTCAGATATAACCTAACAAAGCTTATTGCGAAAAGTGCAGATCCTAATCAGACACGTCACAGCACTAAGTCTTATGTGGATTACAATGTTCACCCACGCCATAAAGGCCTGTATATGAAGGAAAGAGGTATTTAACCCTTTTCTACATAGATACACCTTAATTAAGTGGGCGAACAGTTAAGATCCAGATCAGCTGGCACATCTTTGCCATCTGATCAGGATCTAAACTGTTCATTTTTTTATTCATTAGATTATTTCTGACCAAAATGTGACTGGTGCAGATCCTGATCTGACGGCACAAATGTGCTTAACTGTATCTACAGTAGTCACGTGTGTAAAAATGTGTATATATGGAGTTATTTAAAGATAAACATTTTATATAATTAGAGAATCTTTTTTAGTATTGCTCAAGTTATTATTGATATCTGATCCAGTTTTTCCAAATAGTTGAACTTGTGGTCATTTTCTAATGGCTGTTGTCTTTTGTTTTTGTATGTCTTGTATAATGATTTGACATGGATTATAATCCTGTCTACGGGTAATTAAGTATAAAGGGTAATTTGATTGTAATTTTTACAATAAGCTGTTTATTTATTGATTTCTGAGATTTTAACATCAAAATGTTTATATTATTGATATCTTTTCTTAACAAAATATCGAATCTCATTCTTATTTGAAACTGGGTCATGTGACCTTAAAACTATGTCACTAGGTCAAATTATAGAAAAGGCTTGTCTGCACTCTAGCGGTCTTAATTTTGGTGTGATCTTCTTTATACTTGGTCAGAATGTTTATCCCAATGATATCTAGGTCAAGGTGGTAACCGGGTCATGTGACCCTTAAAACTAGGTCACTAGGTCAAATCATATAAAAAGCTTGTATGCACTCCAGCAGTCTTTAATTTTGGTGCGATCTTCATTAAACTTGGTCAAAATGTTTATCTCAATGATATCTGGTCAGGTTTGAAACTGGATCATGTGACCTTGAAAACTAGCCCACAAGTTCAAATTATAGAAAAAGCTTGTCTGAACTCTTGCAGTCTTAATTTTGGTGCGATTTTGAATTTAATTAGACTTGTACAATACTTAAAAAGTCTTGAGTACTATAATATCTGGTTTCCTTTCTTGAACCGGCTTGATTACATAATGGGTTCCAGAGTAATGGCCCTTGAAAGAGCCAGAGTAAGCTATTTTGACCTTGTCTCCTCAATAGCAGCTTTGTTTTTTGACTTGATTTTTACCAAACTTGCACACAACTGTTGCAACCATTGAGCAGTTGTTGACAGGTGAGCAACCCGGGGTCATATGGACCGTCTTGTTTTGTTTTCTAACTGTTCCAAAATTAGGAAGAAAAGTGGATACTTTTTTTATTTTTGCAGAGAATATATTAAGACTGTGAAAATGTTTCTTTGTAAGGAACACTTTTTATTGACAAACATTTTTATCAAGTGAATTGTTGTAAAAAAAAATTTCATGTATTGCATTCTTTGATTCTTATTGAATTAAAACATGAGTATTCTCATGGAATAACCCGATATTAATAGGGAAACGTATTGCTTTATTGTACAACTATTATTTATTTCAGTTTTCATTTTAATTAAAACAAAATGAAATGTGTTGTGTGTTCATACTGCTTTCGAAAAACTTGAAATTTAACAGGTGTTTATAGGTGAAAAAATCTTTAAGTAATTTTCTCGCTTAAATATATAATTTATAGGTTTATGCATTTAGCAAGTTCACCTATAACGTTAACAGTGATTATCTATGTAGATAAAGAGAAGTAACTCTAAACTTCCTGAATTGAAGGTTTACATCGGACATGAATAGAAATCAGTTCTATAAACATGGGTTTCCAGTGGAACCTGGCCATACACGGTGGGGGAATTTTTAAATAACCTGGAAATTTTCAGGCCATGGCATGGTTTTGCGAGGGATATGGAGATTCAAAATAACCGGGCAAAAATAGTCAGCAGGTCAAGCGGTGTGTCTCTTACAATACCCATGCCTGTGGGTCCAAGGTTGTCAAAAAATCACTTTAAAAAAAGTAATTTCTTGTCAGGGCGGACAATATGAACGGATTTCAAAACAACTTAGCAAATGTGATCATCATAGCAAGGCGTATGTAAGGCCCAGCCTCTTACCTTCAAGGTCAAGGTCACTTACTTAACCTAAAATATGTCTATAAAGTGAGTAGTCAATTTATACAGTTATCAATAGGACAGGCACAGACCAAGAATACTGAAATACATATTGTTTGTTATAAAAATAACACACACAAAAAGAAATATGTATATAAGAAATGCCACATTTAGAAGACACAGCCTTCGCACACAGCCAAAAAGTAGAGAAGATAAGAGAGCATGGGTTATAAACTAATCGAGTTCAGAGTTTGTGTGAAATCAAAATACATGTATTGCTATCAGCCTGTCTGTCATGTTACTAGTTCTTCATGTTACCAAAAACTATAGAATACTAAGTCATTATCTAAAGGTTGTAAATAAAGAATTCCATCGCAAATTGATTTTAATGCATCTCGTGCAGATATTGCTGCGTCTTTCATAACAGGTTTTAATTTAAATCTGCCGGCAAGGCTTCAAATAATGTAATTTTAGTGTGATGGATACACTATTTTAATATTATGACTAAAGAGATTAATAGAACTTATTTCTTATACACTGAGTTCTTCATCAGAGAGTGATACTTATTCTGCACAAACTCTACATATTACAAAATTAAGAATCCGTATTAGACTAAAGCAAGATAAAGCACCTACTAATAATTGGCAGCCTAAAATATACAAAATACTATATAATGCAAACTTTTGCTCCAGTCTTTTAAGAACTACTTAATTATGCGCGTTCTTACTATGTTGTCTTACAGCCATGCAATAGATAGAACAGGCACTTTGCAGGCTCGGTTTGATTAAGCCTGTAAATGGGTAATAATGGGAATGCATATTACTCTTCAAGCCGGATTCAGCGCTGCTCAATAATTACACAAACATATGTATCGTGTTCAACCGCCTTCAAAGTTGGTAAATAATAACAGTACTGATTGAGTGTACGGGGTAACTTTTTACAGCCGCAACATGGATCAAACACCGCGTAAATTACGAAAGTGTTCCGAAAATGTTGTTTTCTTGAAAATGAAGCTTCCTCACATTTTATAAGAGACAAGCTCACCAGTCCTATTGAATAAAATCTATAGCAAGAGAAAATAAAAATAAAATCGATTTTGTAATAAACATAGAGCTTTTTAACAGACGCTCTCTTTCCTTATATGATAATGATAATGTTTATGCTAGATATGGTACATCTATTTATGATCAAGTAATAGCCCCCACCTCCCCCCCCCCCCCCGCCCCCTATAAGTACTAACTGTGCACCCCTTGAAGCTGATTTCAACCTTTAACAACACCTTGAGGTACATTGACGATTTGTTTTATATTGATAATAACCATTTTCCATATTGGTCAACAAAATATATCCTAATGAACTAAAGTTGAATAAAGCTCGCAGTGCGGAAAGTAAGCAAACTTTCTTGATACAAATATCTATGTTGAAAAGTTTCGTTAGTACTAAAATATAATGACTACTGAATCTGCATAATGGAGCAGCGGTTCCCTAGGTATTAACACGTTTAACACGTTTGTACCATATCGACGATAGCCTAAAATCACACATTTTTTATATATTTTCAACACCCCTCCCTGGCCCAACCAGATTGTTGACTAAGGCCGGTTTTCCATAGTTCCGTGATCCGTGTCTGTGTCCGCGTCCGTGTCCGCGATTTTTATCTCAACAAAGATATCGTTGGGTATATATATTCCATACCTCCGTGTCCGTTCCTTGTCCGTGTTCGTGTCCGCGACGTGGAACGGACACGGAGGTATGGAATATACCCAACGATATCTTTGGTGAGTAAAAAATCGCGGACACGGACACGGATCACGGATCACACACCACGGAACTTTGGAATACCGGCCTAACACCACCCCGCCCCAGTGACGTATAAATATTTATCTTGATAAATACTGTTCAGAAAATAATTCTTATACCAATAGCAACAACCCGAACTCCATTTAAGCTACCAGACATCTTGCAGCAGTTAGCGATAATTAAATGCTTCACAGTACCGAATATTTTTTTATTTTCAAATGCATGCTTTCGCATATTGGAAACACGTTCATTATAATAGAAGAAATTGGGTACAGCATTTCTGCAACGTTACCTGATTTTAGATTATTAAGCATTTTGTGAACATATTTATAAATAGCACGCTACTTCCTTGTATTGTTTTTACAATATTCAGTCGGAATATTTTGTTTCAATATGTTAAAGAACACCTGAAAAATAACTCTTTTAACTACTTCCTGGTAAAAACGTATTTACGTGACGAGTTGGATTTTGCAAAGATGCCGAAGCTTCAGAGACTGGAAATTGTGCTGGATAATCCCCAGATAATCTACTTCCCGGGACAAGTCATACAGGGACGTCTGATCGTCGAACTAAGAGAGGACATGAAAATGAGAGGTGAGCGACTTGGTTCATTGAAAGAATATGATTAGATACATGAGCGCAGAGGAAAATGAACATGTTATTTAAAATAGAAATACTCCGAGTATGACATGCTCTTTAATAAGAAGGCAAATTGAAATTTCTTTTGTCTTATTTTATGTATTATAGAACAGAACCGAACAGAAAGTTTATTCAAACTTGTACAGTGTACATCGTCTTCTTTTAGTGACACATAATAAACATGGTGTACGCTTTACAAAATGGATTAAACACAGATAAAACAAATACATTTATTTAATACATTTATTGAATAATAAATGTTGAAGCGAATAATGGTTTTTATTGAGAATTTAAACGGCTGCATTTTATCTGGGAGATTCATGACTCATGCTGGCATCCTAAGTAATTCGTTCAGACAGAGGTTTACAGCACAGATATATATTTAAACAAAATAGTTTTTGTTAATTGAAGAGTATTCTGCACATCCAGGTCACACTTAAAGAAATATTATCTTTACTATCTACATTACACCACAAAAACCTTCTAAGACACACAAAGACACATACTAGTATTTGTGCAAAAATACCGCAAAGACAGCCAAAACAAATGACTATTAGAAGGCTTTTTAGTATTATTTAAGAGTATTTTGATCAGGATAATATCGCAAAGCCTTGCAAAGATCGTTTATAGTAATGCATAAATTAATGTAAAATAACATAATTAGTTAAAATTTGACAATTGTATTCGGGACAGATCTCCCCATGCTAGTAGATCTAAACAAAATTTACAGATACATGTAAGTGGAATTCTTTACCTTCTTTATTGTGTCGTTTAACGACTAAAATACCGTAAAACCGGCCTTTTCAAGCGGACAGTCCTTTTTTGCGAACCTTTCAAGAACTGTGTAGAAACACTGCTCTCCTTTCGTGGTTACACAAAAAATTATGTCAGTTTTAGACAAAAATATGGTACATTCTAGAATATATTGAATTGGAGAATAAGTTATTATATATCAACAGTAAAGGCCTATTTTGTATTAATAACTTGTTTAATGTTAAATACAAAGGCCTCATCTACTAGGTTGATGCATGTTTATTTCTTAACATTTTTTTAAATGTATGTTTTTATAGCTGTGTAAGTTTCCATTTTCCCAATAAACATGAATAGATTATTTGTGTTTCAGGCATCCGAGTGAAATGTAGAGGAAAAGCATATGTATCCTGGTCGAGTGGGTCAGGGAAGAATAGGCGGAGCTACAGTGCAGTTGAAGAATACATGGACGAGGTTCTCATCCTCTATGGAAATTGTAATATTTCTCTCATATGAGCACGACAAGATTACGAAGGGGCGATGGGTGGGGAGGGTGCTTGTTCGCCGAACATGTAGAGTAAAATAACTGGGAAAAACCAATCGATAACAGATCTTTCTCCGTAACCAGTCTTGAAAACATAATAGATAAATAGGCACTAATTATTCATGAAATAACGGAAGAGCAGTTTTAAACTTATAATTCAGTTAAAACATAATATGCATAACATGCGTCACAATATGCATAACGGAAGTCAACAAGAAGCGTTTTCACTTGTATGTCACGTGATATTCATCATCATCGCGTGCCTTTAATCATAGCGGCTTTTCAGGGAAAGATTTGTTTATAAAAATCAATATTTTCATGTTTTCATAAAACACACTACGGCCGTAATATAACTTTGGGTTCCGTTGGCAATTTACTTGTACTGTTTTCCCGAGACAACGCCTATCATATGTTATCGTGTTACGTTAAAAATATCATAAACAATTTATGACCTTTTCCATATTCCTTAAGTAATATCAGATATAGTCGGCTTTCGCAAGGCACGCCAACTACTAGTAATGATTTTTTGTTGAGTATTACATGTTTAATGGCAAACCAGATCAAAAAATAAGATTTTCATAAATAATTTATCGTTCAACAAAGCAAATGCATATACATACCAAGGTCATAAATTGGAGAAGAAAACAAATGAATACACAGAACTGAAAAACGATATTCTTTCTTATTGATAAACAAAAAATGCTTAACACTTCCACGGCAAACATTTAAGGTGTTTGAACTTAAAAAAATTGGTCATTAAGTACCCATGTAAAGTGCAAAAGCCGTCGTGAAGAAATATATGCAAAAACTCGGTAATAACTTAGCTAAAATAGGTCCAAGAACGGCATATTTTGACTAAAAACATAGATTCAAGTCACGCAATTTTCTATTTTCACTTTGTAAACAAACAATCTTTCAGTTTATACATTCAATAACTTTTTTGTTAAGGCCTCTAGAAACATAGGTTGAAAAACCGAGTGGAGCTTACACATCTGGCCTCCGGGTAGGCGTATTTATATTTCGATAACAGTGATATAAACCTACTTACGAGGTCAAAATATCTCCAGAAATGCACATAATAACGAAATATTCCGCCATTTTGTTCCGCACCGAACATGTCCCTCACTTACTTTTCCGCAAAAACCAAATACGTTGGACCCCCTGTATTGGTAAAGATAATTGTATCGACGATGTCCTCAAAGATGTTTGGTTCTCGTTTCAGCCCCGAGTTCTAACAGTGATGTGACTTTAAGTGCAGGGAACCATGTCTATCCATTTCAATTTATAATTCCACTCAATGTGCCTGGTTCCTTTGAGGGAAGAGGGACTGGCTTTGTGCGTTACTGGCTGAAGGGGATCATTGAACGGCCGTGGAAATTTGATCCACAATACAAGCTTATGTTTAGTGTCGGCTCAGTGCTGGACTTAAATACTGTACCCAATGCGTCTGTAAGTGACGATTTTATAAGAACTAGAGATAGTTCTCATAAAACGGCCAAAATATTTATTAATAATCAAACTAAATTTTCGTGACAGTACAAGTAAATGCTGTAAAAAAAGGAAATTTTCGCTCATACAAATGTTCGCGTATTATCAAGGTCAAACGTATTCGCGACTATTAATTTTCGCGTTTTTCTAATTTCGGAAAAGTAATTTCATTATCTTGCAGACAAATTAGCGCGCATATTATATTTCGTACTTTAATACCATCCGCGAACATAGCGATAATTAATTGGTCGCGAATATTTGTTGATTTACAGTATACAATGCCTTCTTTTTGATTTTGCACATATTTCTCTTAAAAATAGTGTTCATAAAAACTGATTTATGTCAACCCACTGGTATTTAGTGATAACCATTTATATATCAACATGTTGCATAAACTTCAAAGGAAAATTCATATAAAGTTCTTAACTTAGATTCCAGCACAAGCAAATGATGCGAAGACGGTATGTTGTTGTTGTTGTGAATCACCGCCAATCAGAGCAACAATTCGTGTAGACAGGAATGGTTATGTTCCTGGAGAGAACATTATCTGCAATGCAGAGATCACCGACGGGACAGGTCGTGGTGTGAGTTCGTCAAAGATCTTACTTATGATGGTAATGAAAAACATCACCCTTAATCTTGATATGAATTGAAATTAATAAAACCTTTGATATTGAGAGTTTAAAGAGTTACAAGTCAATATAAATCACATTTGCCTTTTTTTTCAAATATAAATAATACCTTCTGACATAGAACATGAATTACATGTAGTCGGAATGTTAAATATTTTCACTTACTTAAGAGGGAACATCGCAAATGGCGCAATCTCGCTAAATTTCCAAAGATGAATTTTATGAAAAATTTGCCAACTATATTTAAGTGGCAACATTTGCACGCTGCGTTCATTTTAATAACTGCAGACAGTTTGCATCAGAACTTCCAAACTAATAGACAATACATGTATGCCTAAAAAATCGCAACCCTGAAATAAGTATATGCTAATCTACAATATGTTGTGGCGATTCGTCGGATTGGGCTTTCGAGAAAGACTCCCTATATGTCGACTTTCAATTTTAATGTCATAAGATTTTGTTCTAATATTTAGACCTGGCGTTATTTTGACAGATGACCGTTACATATTGTAGATGAGTATTTTTTTTAGCCGTTTCAAACAAACAAGATTTTCAGTGTAGCGAATGGATGCATTTCTCTTCAGTAAAATTCACTTGTGTTTATCTCTAAGTTGTGTGCTGTTCACGATATATGTAACATACTGTTTAGAATAGTGTTAGTTTTTATGTGGTCTAATTTCTATTATGAAACTAACTTAACTTAATCATTAATATGGCGGATTTTCAGGCTGATGTAGTACTAGACCTCTAAACGTTGAGTTCAATGCTCTTACTACTTGAGTATATTTTTCTACTATTGTATTGTTATGGAAGTAAGCAATCAATCATTCAGTGATGTTGGATTTACCTTTATTATCAGCAAACCACACACCGTACCCATGGGGGCTCCAGACGCCGGTTTACAGACAATATTACCTTCCTTCGACACGGCCCTATCAATCCAGGCGGTTCTGACGTTTGGAGTTCAGAGGCGATACTAATACCACCATTACCGCCTTCTGTTCTGCCATACTGCAGTATCATTGAGATAGAATACTTTGTACAGGTTCGTTTCTCATTTTTGTTCATTATGCATGTCATAGTTAAAGGCAACTGTCGCCTTCAGAACAGTTTCTAAGTAATGAGCTTTTTATACTCCATGCAATATTTATTTTTTCGTTATTTAATGTTTAATTGAAACTATAATTGATCACAGGATAAAAAGCCAAAAAATAATAAGGTACAATACAGACGAAAACATGCCCTTCACTCTGGTTCCTATCAATTTGTGTGCAATGAGCAGACAATACAGCAGTGTTTAGTTTGAAATGTTGGCAAACATCTGAGAAAATCAGCCGAACGGTTAATTAAGCGCATGGTATGATTTTGCAGATTAATTGGGCACTATCATTGTCCCAGTCTTGTAAAAAACATATGGCATGCGGCTTCACATGCATCGATACATTTGCTTAACCCTGGTTTAAAGTGTGAAAATGGGGCACAATTCCGTTCTTAAGGGGGTGATGTTCTGCACCTCGCCGAGTCGTATGTTGTCCTATGCCAAACACTTGCTTTTTGTCACAAACGGGTACAATGTTATTTATATGCTCTCTTGGAACTCTAATAAATACTTAAGGCCTTTGCAGAAATTTACTGCCTCGCAGAAATGCCCTTTATGGAAACCAACAACCAAAAGAGTAAATGTCGCGCATTCAGACATCTAATGAAAACTATTATACTCTGTTAATATCGTTTTATAGAAGCCCATGAATGAAAATAAGTGCTTTTTCACTTATCATAACAAATTTCAGTGGCATAAGCATGTAATTGTTGCATTATTTGCATCAGATAACACTAACCGTGTTTATAAACAATAGCATTTTGTTTTCTATCCTCATACATTTGTTTAAAGAACAAAAGTAAATTTATGAGCGAAATAGTTCAATTTTGAGAACGAACCTGTAATGCACAAAATATACAAACAGGAAGAAAAAGTTTTTACATTACTTTACTTTGTATTCAGACTAGTGTAATCATAATTAAAATCAAAGTGGTCGCTAAATTGAAACACGGAGGGAGCGTCAGGGCCCAAGATCATAAAACTAAGATTTGAGATCAGTCTCAAATCTCAAGGATCTGATTGGCTGAAATGGCGACTGGTCGCCATTTCAGCCAATCAGATGCTTGAGATTTGAAACTGATCCGGCTCCAGATTGAGTTTTATGATCTCGGGCACAGGTATTACCTTCGTGTGTCTCATTCATTTTCGGGCTTGGTATTTAAGCTTTCTCCTTTAGTTGCTGCAAGTTCATATTTCTCCAGCCAGTCTCGTTTGGGGATGAATAAAGGGGAAAAAGTAAAGACACCATTTTTTTTTAATTTGTTGATTTTTCTTGAACACAATATCAAGTCCCCAACATTAATATGACTTTATAGTTCGCGTACATATATTAAGACATATTTAACACTTAAACTTCACTCTTAAATACCCAAGTCTCTACTGATGATGTTAACCAGTCTCCTGACATCTACAAGACCTTCTCAGTGTGAATATTCAACCGTAATAAAAATATTGTTTCTGCTTCGAGGAAAAATAATCAAAGTAAGTAATCGGAATAGTCGTAGTGTGACAATATCTTGCCAAACATACGTTTAATTTTATGTTTCAATAACATAGCCATACGTCTTGGTGAATTCTTTTGTTTACTGATAGGTTTTTAAGCTTTCAGTAGATGTCGTGAATACGCCTATTGATTTGACGTTACGTCTGCCCATTGTGATAGGAACCATCCCGTTGCAAGCTGTTGTCAACCAATACAGGCCCGTGATACAGCCGGGCACAATCACTCACCAACCGCTGGGATTTCAATCTCCTGTCAACTTTGATTTGCGTAAGTTTTATAATTATTTTCTCGAAGAGGGTGTCATCAAGCGAGTTTTACTTATGAATTTCTGCTTCTAGTGCAGCTGATTAAATTAATAAGTCACTTTTGAGTACAAACGCACGATTAGTGGTCATTTTCATTTCTAAATATTCGTGTATTCCAAACAAGAAATATCTTTAAAAAAGATAAACGGCGTTGATGGAAAAGATTTTTATATATAAGAAAGAAAGAAATAAAGAGCGTGCAAAAATTTCGTCTGGTGATAATACGTCGATTAAAGAAGAATGTCTAACGTTAACTGTGCATTTATTCAGTTTCAATAAAATACCTCTTGTAGAGTTAGTACTAATGACGAAAAAATGTTATTAAAATACAATAAATGTAAATAATAACAACTTGTTACAAGAGCGAAATCTACCAACTTTTACGTAAATTAACTTAAAAAAAGTGTCCCTCCCGAGTATTGAACCCGGGGCATCCGCTTGAGAGGCGAGTGTTATAACCACTACATCAAGGCGATTTGAATGTCTGGAATTGAAATTAACAATCAGTATCAAAGGAACTAGAAAGGAACTAGTAAGAACCAGAAATATCTGCACTTCTCTGTCGTTTTACACTGTGTATTGTACTCGAGTGTTTACCTGACACCCATGAATATTCCATATAAAATCGTATTTAAGCCATCAATTGACTTAACTGGTTATTTATACCGTAAATATCTTTTTCTTCAATACAATTATCGCTTTTAAAAACGAAAATGCCCGAACATATAAGTGCCATGTAAATACTAACACACAATATAAAAATCGTTACGGTAATCATTAACGAGACCCACTAATAACCAATCAAAATAATCTATTTGATTTTCCCGCTGCATAATAAGTTTTATTTACAATATTTCATTGGTCGAAAAACTAGGTCAAAAGTGAGCTTAGACAGCTAACGCCGAAAAATCTAGCTGATCCTGAATGTTATATAGTGCATCATGATCATCTAACGGAGAACACCGCGAATCTTTACAGGTCGCTGAACATAAAAATGGACAGCTGATTGTAGCACATTCATTGGATGCATTTAGATAAATTAGTTTGTATACAACAATAAAATTTGCCGAACCTAAGCATATGTGTATGAAAGTGTTTATTTTGTTGTAGCCCCGCCAACGTACCAGGAATGTGTGCTTGGTAAAGTCGATACAACAGATGATGATGATAAAAATGCTGCTGGAAACATGAACTTTGCTCCCGCCTATACCTACTATGACTGGATGAACCACCCCACACCCAGTGCTCCCTCATAAACTGTCAGAAATATAATATACATCAAACGCTTAATCAAACATTGATAGAAATATCACCCCTCTTCTAGTGCAACCAGTGCTCTACAGGCCATGCAATTAACCCATCTACAGTTTATCATTATGCTTACCTGTTGCTAGACGGTGGCAGGGGTTTGAGAGTTTAAGAAAGTTTTTGGGAAAATCTTTTTTAAAAGAGCCTAGAAGCTGGATTTGTTTCTTATATCCCTGTCATCGTGTTCTTGCTGTTTTGACTCCAGGGGCTCTGGTCTCGGTGAAATCATTGAGTACTCGCCCCTTTGGCTTTGCAATGTTATTAGGTTCTTATGTTTTATATGTTTGTGTGCTTTTGCAACATTGTTGAGCTGATGGGTGGGTTGGAGTTATTTCACCAAACAAATTGTACTTGCTTACTCATATAGGTTGGGGCAAGAGTGAGGTTGGTGCACCCTAGAACCTGGTTTAAACCCCCAGTGGCAAATTGTTTTGCCACTGACCATTCCAAGGTGGTAACCCCTTTGGGTTCTTGGGTTGATTATTGGTGGCATCTTTTTTAAAAATGATCATTGTACTATGCTCATTTCACTCTACATTTTGGCTGCGTGGGGAGGCTGTTCTGCTCGAAATGGCCATACTCAAACACCTTAAATTATTGTAGTTTGAGAATCCATGCTGAACCGGGAAATCAATGTTCACACTGCAATACTAACAACAAAGTCAACAACATCAAAACAACAACATTTTTAACATATTTTTAATTAAATAATTTTCAATGACCTGAATACATAACATATATATCACAGTTTACTTCAAAATAAATAACTCCTGATAGAGATCTAGCTATATCTAAAACAACTATTAAAGCTAATGATAGAGAGCACTACCAGATAATCAGCATTCTTAAGCTTTTATATACTTAGTGCCAAACAAAACTGTTACAGAAGAATTAAAAATATCAAATTAATTTTAAGAATAAACATTCTCTCTATTAATAAAATGACATCAGATAAAAAATGGAGGATGAATTTCTAATTCTTTTACAAAATGCAACACATTCTTTCAGACCACTTCAAAGAAATTTTGTTGAACAAATATTTTAATTACAGAAAAACCCTTTCCTTTCTTATTATAACAACTAACAAATTCCAGGTAACAAATCAGGCAGTCTGCAGTAACTCTAACATCGCCAGTGGGTAACTTTTCATATAATTCATATTCATTCACATTTGCTGAAATGTAATTCTGATGCTTTTTATGTAAAACAGTTTTTATTTGTGTTCTTAAATTTTTTTGACATAAAGTTTCTAAGTTTCTAATATTGTCGGTACTTCAAGAATGAATATTCATTTCGTTTTTGAATGCTGTGGTCCAATGAGCATAAAAAATCTTTAACACACAAATATTTCTGAACTAAAGCCTATTTAAGATTCAGTTCTTTGGACAAAAGTTAAAATACATTGTATTACAGTTAAAACAAATGAACATAGATTTTTTAGAGAACTATAAAACAAACAAGAAGAAAATCAACAGCTTAATGGATTATACTAAGATACCTTCAGTGTGTGTCATAAAAGTGTTTTGGGAACCAAGAAAGAACATGTATTTTGATCCAAATTCTGACACTGAATGTAGCAAATAAATATACATGTACAAAATAAAATTTAATGCCCATCCCATTGTTTAGGACAATATGGGTAAATTGTAACTGTTACAATAAAGCAATGCTTATATGCATCATTTGTTATTAATTCAGTAACTGTTTATAATACAAAACAATGTCAGCAACTCTTAAGTTATGTTCTTTAAAATATTTCTTAACTAAAGACTTAACAATTTAGAATTTAATACAACCATGAGTTTTAATGTTATCATCAAAAATGTACCCTTTACTCCATATATAAGTGTTTTTATGCAAGTGTGACTAGTATAGATCTAAATCAGGTGGCACATCTTTGCCATCTGATCTGGATCTGCACTGTTTGCATCTTGGTCAGAAATAACCTTATGAATCTAAAGGCGAACAGTATAGATCCTGATCAGATGGCACAAATGTGCTGGCTGATTAGATCTACACTGTTCGCCTGCACAATAAAGGTTTATGTATGGAGTAAAGGATTAATTCTTGCTAAGTGCATTTATGATAACAAGGCCACAGAGACCATTACAGCACAAGGAAAACCCTCGGCTGATAACTTCTTTCATTCAATTGCCATCCAATGCACTGTTCAATCACTCTAACCATAACCATGTTGTGTTAACTGTTTACATACATTGGTTGCCAACAAGGTGACACGATTTTTAACATATACATATATAGCTGGAAATGCGTATTCAGATACATGTAGCACTTTAACTCTCACAAATAACAGAAGCTTCCAAAATTCATATAAAGTTACTGAAAACTGTCATGAGATTATCAAATGGTTTACATAATTTTTTGGCAGGGGATACACATGAGTATGCAAGGAATTTTAAGTTGGCTTCAAAGTTGGTACAGTCTTATCACGATGACTTCAAGTGCTTTTAGTCCAGTCATTGAATCTGTTGAGTTATTGATTCTGAATAACTGACCTAAAGTAGCATCCTTTTTACATTTAACTTTTTAAGAAGAATTGACGGGATGGGTGTTTCCTGTCAACTCATATACGATATTACCAGTCTTGGCATTTCAAGTCAACAGCACTGGACTGTACATTTATTGTGAGCATTAAATGGTGTACAACTTAAAATAAAAATATCTTTCATGACATTCAATAAATTTTATTACCAAAATGGCTAACATTTCTAGTCATACCTGTCAATAGTGCAGAACTTTAAATCATTTACTGACAATTTGAAATGTTGTCTCAGACCTTAAATAAATGCAAAAGAGTTATGAACTGTGAAATTCTTCTTTTCCGGAGCATTTAAAAATGGTTTAATGGCATTTTTTAAAGTTAACTTATTTATAGCCAATTCATATATCTAAGGCAAATGTTAAGATATATGTAGCATTGAAATAGAAACCTCTTAACATGGTTAAAGTAAATAATACACATTTAAACATACTGGGAACAAATGCCATCAAAAGTTTATGAAACACCAATGTTTCTTTGCAAATCTAAACCTCAAACATTACCATACACGGAATATATTCAACTACATATACTAATCTCATCAAATCTCTATCTACCAAATAGTAAACGTAATAAATATCAAACATCTATTCAAGATCATTTATGGTATGCAAAACAGCTGGGTTCTGTTCACTGGGCAAAATTGGTGGCCTTTCACCTACAGCCCACCAGCACTGGCAAGACTACCTATACCAGGGCAGTCACTGATGTAAGAATTTTCTATTGAGTTTCATGGAGTTTATACTAGGGCTGTCACTGATAAAACCATTATTATGAGTTGATTCTAATGAAATGATCATTAATTCGACTGAGTTGATGCTAGGGCTGTCATAAATAAATCGTGGGTTGTCATTTATATAAAAATTACTTGGTTCCATTGATGCAAGTGCTGTCATGTATAAAACAATTTAATGGTTCAATGGACTTGATGCTAGGGCTGTCACAGAAATAACAATAAATTGGCTCCATGGAAATGATGAAAAAGGCTCTTATGGATTTGACTCCTAGGGCTGACACAGGTCAACACATGTAAAGAACTGAACCCTATGTGATTCTATAGAGCTGTTAAAATAGTAGAAATATTGTTTTCAGTCTTACATGTAAAACACATATAACATCTTATAGAATTCTAAATAACGATTCTGTGAGCTAAAGCTCAGGACTGCCAAATTTAATGATGACATAGCTTATTCAATACACTGATCACATAACTGATAGATTATTTGTGTTCCTGTCTTGATACTCTGATACAGACTCGAGTATCACTGACAGCACTAGTCGAGTCCTGTTGTAACAGATTGGTCTATCTGACTGTCACTGACAACCCTAGTTGAGACTATTTAGTACTGTAGAGGTCTACTTGTAGAATTCATGGTTGATCGTGGACTACGAGTGCGGGACATAGCCATATTATGGGACAATGTTCTCATACTCTCTGCCAACTTCTCAAACTCTCCCCACTTCTGGCTCTGTGAGGTGGACTCAAGCGAGTTCAGCTGCTCCAGCTCATCAACTCTCCGTTCCATGGATAATAGCTGACTTCGTAAGTTCACCACTTCTTCATTCTTAAGTTCAAGCTGAAAAGAGGAACAAACAGTGCCTAGTAATATTTCTACATGTTTCAACAACAGCTGTAGGTAAAACATGTATGTCTCTCCCCCACCCCCCCAACGCCAATTGGATAGTAATTTAAAATCACTGTTACCATGACCTTGACCTACTGACCTCAAAATCAATAGGGATCCATCTACATGTTATAACTAACCTCCCTACAAAGAGGATTGTATGCAAAATCATTGTCTAGTTATTGATCAAACAAGACTGGTTACTGACTGACCAACAGACTGACCAGCAAGTGAAAGCAATATAGTCCCACTCTTATGAAGGGGAGCAAAATAAAAATATTGAAACCATGTAAATCATTTGAACTACCTTTCTCTAGACAATTTCAACTGTTCATAGGGTTAGATCATTGGACTTCTAAGAGTTTAAGTTGCAGAATTAAATTCCATCTAGGTTTCTCCACAATTTTAACCCTTTCCTCCATATAAACACCTTTAAGGCGTGGGCGAAAAGTGTAGATCCAGATCAGATGGCACAGATGTGCCATCTGATCAGGATCTGCACAGTTCACTTTTTGATTAATTAGGTTATTTCTGATCAACAAGCAAACAGTACAGATCCTGATCAGATGGCACAGATGTGCTGGCTGATCTGGATTTACACTGGTCACACATGCGATAAACTGCAAATATATGGAGTATAGGGTTAAGGAACTCTCTATCAGGAGGGGAGTCACACAGAAAGACTAAAATGAGTTGATAGAATCTGTTTCACAGACAATATTTAGTAAGTGTATTAAAGGAAAATACTAAGGTTTTAAGGAAATAATAAACTAACTTACCTTTTTCTGTATATCTGCAACATGGTCTACAAGTAGAGATTTATCTTTGCATAACTGGCGATTTTCTTTCTGTAACTGCTCATGCATGCTAGAGATCTCAGTAACACGGCTGCGAGCTGTGTTCAGTTGAAGCTCGTGCTGGGTATTCACTGACTCCTTCTGGGTTAACTGCAAATACAAAACATTAACATGTCAGTTGCTTTTTCAATACAATTCTAATAAGTCATTAAATCATGTGATGATTCAGAGATAAAGGGGATATTATCAACTATAAATTGATTGGTCACTAGCAATAACAAGAGTGTCATAAAAAATTGTTATCGCATTGTAATATCATGAGAAGAAGCTGATGACAGGTGAAACAAGACGGCCTTAATGGCCCTGAAGTGCTCACCTACAGATATTATTACCAACAAAATATCTAAGATCACTTAGGAATTTTTATTTACTAAACATTCAAATGGCATTCTTAAACAAAAAATGGAATATAACCTTGCCCAGTGGTAGCCATGAAATCAACAAGAATTAATACACCACACATATGGATGACTTTACAGTAAAGTATGTGTTTGATATACCTCTTCCTGGATCATCCTCACTTTATCCTGTTCTTTTTTAAGCTGTTCCTTGACATATTCTAGTTCAAACCTCAACTCTTTCTCTTGTTCTTTACCCTTCACCATATCTGCAATTCCTGTTTGGTGCCTTGACTCTATATCATCTCTCAAATTCTTCTCCTAAATGAAGAATAATATTATGTTTACTTTCTTATGAGTCAATAAACTGAAGCAACTGTTGTTTTTTTTAAATTATTTGCAAGTAATGTTTTTTGTATTTGAAATCATGGTGGATTCTAACCTGCTACTTTACATTCATCAACCTTGAAAAAATGATTTTTTGAAGCCTCCAATCAGGTAAAAGTTAACAATATCCAATCAGATAAAAGGTAACAATTCAATAATCTTCAACTGGAGAAAGGGTTTTATTACAAGCAATTATGACATTATTCAAATTAGTAGATTCTACATAATTTCTACTGGAATGGTTTTAACAGGCATATTTTAAATATTTATTTATGAATGCCAAAACTGATATAAACAGTTTTTAGACTTTTAAACAATTTTAGCAAGGTTTTTTTGAAAGTGAAAAATTTATTGGTAAGCAGATTTGATATAACGTCATAATAACCTAAATATTGTTTTACACAACATATTTCATTATACTCTGAGCAATTGTGGACATTTGCATTTTTTTCAATAACAATTAAATGAAATTATTCATGTTTGACATTGTTATGCTTTGCAACAGTCTATATGGAGTATATAGCCAGTCTATGTAGAATTTGCAAGGTTTATGGTTTTCCCATTTGTTTTTTTTTTGACGTTTCGCATGTAGTTTTCGTGCAAATGTGTTTTATATTCCGAATTTTCGTTATTTTGAATCACTCGAGGCTAGTATTTGACAGCAAATACATTATGGTTGCTTCCCACCCACCAAGCTGGTTTTGACATCGATGAATTTGAAGTTAGTTAAATGTTATTTTTATTTGGGAGTACTTGTTTATCTATGACTATAATATCATGAATTTAGAATAAATGTCGATCTTGTTTTCAATTTTACACAGTATATTTTAGGTCTGACGTATATTCACACTACAGATCTGAAACCGAGGGATATTCGTTCGGGATGCCTATTATCCAGGACTAGTTAACAATGAAGTGTTCTTCATCCACAATCATCCGACGAACTTTATTGGGCAAAATGTTAATTGTTGAAGTTAAATGGAACTACATAAACCTTAACATATTTTTTGTGTCGATTCCTATGATTTGTAAAGATACATGTGACATAATCAGTGTAAAGATATGACATTATCAGAGTGTTTAAAGAACATTTGTTACATGTCGATGTTGTATTCAAAAAGAAACTTAAATCTTATCTTTTACAAAATGATCTTTTTTAAGCTGCATTTTTCTCAATTCATGGAATACTCCCCTGCCTCAGCTTTTGTTAGCATTCTTATTATTACTACATGTATTTATTCTATATAAATGAACTAGGGTACTAATGTTCTGTTGTGGTTGATTTGTTATACACTTGTAACGCTTTAAATACTTTTGTTCACTTGATCCACTTGATCATACATTGCCTGTGTAAGATGACCAAAACAAAATACTTTGTTTCACATGTCTTTACAGTTTATATGATAAATTTTAATATTTTCAACAGCTACTATTGTCTGTCTGCTGCAATTTTTAAATAATTTGTGTAATATTGTTTGGAGTGTGTCTGCATGCGTGTCTGCGAGCGTGTGTGCGTGGGTGTGTGTTTGTGTGCGTATGTATTATTTCTTTCATTGTTTCTTGTTATAGAAGACCATATTGAAAATAAGTTTACATTTAATTTTGTTTTATGTACACTTAATTGGAATTCTTCTTTAAATAAAGATTTATTATTATTATTATTATTGTTATTATTATTATTAGTTGTCACCAGACATATTTATGTCGATTGAAATGCTGTCAAATACTAAAGCCTATTTCCTATATAAATCTTGTGCTTTCTTAGTTTTAGTGTAGATACAATTGAATTAGTGAATAATTGTTTTACTCACGATAATAAGTGAGTAAAGCCAGCTAGTAATATGCCAGAGATATATTGTCTTAGTGAAGCTGCAACCAAAAAGGCTGAAGGGATAATGACCTGTTGGATGGTGCAAAAAGTGTCAGAAGGGCAGGGCAGAAGTTATTATGACCTGTTGGATGGTGCAAATATAGTGTCAGAAGTGCAGGGCAGTAGTTATAATGACCTGTTGGATGGTGCAAATATAGTGTCAGAAGTGCAGGGCAGTAGTTATAATGACCTGTTGGATGGTGCAAACACAGTGTCAGAAGGGCAGGGCAGTAAGGATACTGTTCTGTTGGATACTGCAAATGAAGTGTTAAAGGGTTAACATTATAACCTTTTGGTGATGGGGGTGCAAATATAGTGTGAGGTGGGGCAGAGTTATGTTAAGTTGCAAACACAGTGTAAGAAAGGGCAAGGGAGGTTAAAGATTATTACCTTAGAGCAAATATGGTGTGAGATGGCGTAGGGAAGACTTTTATTAAGATAGTCTTTTAATATACCAGAAACTGTTTCCTTCACTGTTTCCTTAATAAATAAATATAAAATTGAAGCATATTTCATACCCTTTCTAACTGCTTGGTCATTTCAACAGTTTGTTGATGAAGTGTCGCATTTTCTCTGATGAGGGAAGAACTATCTTCTGACATCTTGGAACGAAGGTGACGCTCTTGTTCTGCAGTTATTTCCGCTTCCTTGAGTTTTTGTCGTAAGTCTCGTATTTCATCCTAAAAGAAGATGTATAGATAACCAATAAGTATTAAACCTATATTTAACAAAAGATGTTTGTAAAAGCTGTATTACCCCCCCCCCCCCCCAAATCCCTACCCCCAAACACCAATTGCCAATTGGATAGTAATCTGCCGTTTGTTATTTTATCACAGGTCACTGTTACTTTGACCTCTCTGACCTGAAAATCAATACAGGTCATCTTCATACAAGTACAAATCTCCCTACAAAATCTGAGGATAGTATGCCAAATTGTTAAGAATGGTTATGGACTGACAAACAGACATATTGATCGGCTTTTCAGTGCCCAAGGTTATAAAACTGAGCATGAAAACCAGTCTCAAATCTCAAGCATCTGATTGGCTGAAATGGCGACCGGTCGCCATTTCAGCCAATCAGATCCTTGAGATTTGAGACAGGTTTACAATCTCAGTTTTATAACCTTCAGCCCAGAAGGGGGCATAATAAAAGCACACACAAGCAATGCATTAAAACTTATTAATTACCAAAATTTCCTGCCCTTTCCCACCCTCACACCTCATCTCAACATCTTCATTAAAGAAAACAAAAAAATTTAATGGCATAGCAACATATTTTCTGCCATACTTTTGTATGCCATACTTTTGTAAAGTAAATAATATACATGTTTCTGAATTTCATTTGTGAAAAATTAGTAATAGTATTATAAATAATTCTGATTATAATGAAGTAATTAAATCACATAGGTGCACTGGAAAAACAGCAATACATTAAATACTTTTATTCTCATTATGCAATTTTTTCACACTTTAAAGTTCTGCAGCTGTTAATACGCTCAATGTTTTTTTGGTCGGTAAGTACAAAATTTGTTTATCACATCATAAAAGAAAAATGATTTCAAATACAATATCATATAGATTTCATATAGAATATAGGCACATAGCAGTGTTTCATCATGTATTAAATCACAATTGATTCACTATACAGCCTTAGGAAAAAATTACCAGATGTGTTCATACTTTCTTTACACCCTGTTGTATGTGAATGTACACTGGGTAAAAAAATGAATCAGCCTTCTTTTGGACAATATAGTAAATACTAGGCCCAAGACAATTAAACTATAACAGGAGACCAGTCTCAAATCTCAAGCATCTGATTGGCTGAAATGGCGATTTCTCACCATTCAGCCATTCTGATGCTTGAGATTTGTAACTGGTCTCCAATCTCAGTTTTATGATCTTGGCCCTGGCTAGTTAGTATGAAAATGAAGAATTAAGAACTTACTTAATGTAAGATGCAGAGTAAGTATATATAGAGCAGGTAACGGAAAAAATACTGCACTTTGTGATAAAGATTTAAAACTTTTCACAAGTGTTTTTAACGACATAAATACAATGTAGTATGTTTCTAAAGATATTTTTACCATTGTGAATACCTGTATTAAAATAACAAGAAACAATATGAAACTGCAAATTTGACTTATTTATACATTTCAAAATGCTTTATTCTAGTTTAATATGTTGCTAAAGAAAATAACTAACACAAATTGTCATTAATATTCACTGTTTCAGAAGTACAACGTTTTAAAAAGAACATAAAACAAACTAACAAATTTAACTCTGTTTATAACTTGTATTGTTACTTACATTTACATTCTATAAATTTAAAATAAAATAAATTATTAGATCAGCTTTTTGTCTTTATAAATCATTTTATGGCAACCAGCTCCAAAATCAATTTTTAACAAATCATTATCAATAAATTCCTTTTGACACCTTTATCCCTATCTGCAAATTAAATATTTGTCAACAATATCTGGTCTGAGGCCTTGTCATTAGTCAGCATGATGAGCAATGTTTGGTCAGTAGATTTAGGGATAATCCTGGATTCCTCGTTTAAACTTTAAGATGATAGTTCTTTCAACGAGTATCAGTAATAAATATATAATAACAACAACAACAAAACATAAAACACCATGTTGATATTTAGGATTAACTAAACAGCAGCAATCTACAATATGAATATCACTAGTGACAACACCGGCTTTGCTAAATGATGTTGATGTGTTTCATGGTAATGCAGGCCATTTCAGGTTTATAAATAGGAGTTATCCTTGATGCCTCCTTAACCAATTTTATTCGTATTGGTCCAAACATCATTTGTGCAAAGTTTTGTGCTTTTATCACAGTGTGCAGTATTCTGTTATTTTTTGCCATAAGCCACTCTACAGATTTCAAAGAATCAACTAAAGTACCAAGACAAAAAAGTAAAAAGAATCCTTATCTGCTACATTTATGCAGGCTTACAACATGTATTTATAACATTGTTTTCTTATGTCTGTACTGAGCACTACTGATGAAGACTGACATCAGTATGGTACTGGTATAAAAATCGTAATTTCTGACGAAAAAGTTTTTGAAATATCTTGACCTAAACAGTTATGTAACACCATTTTTTCATGTTACTGTGAATCTAAATCAATACATACCCTGAGATCAACGACAACTTTTTCCTGCAAGTTAACAGTGCTGTTGTAGTATTTTTCTTCCATAGTTTTGAGCTGGGTTTCAGCACTAAGTAGTTCGGAGCGTTTCTCGTCGAGGCTGATCTGTGTCATCTTATGCTGCTCTATACGCTGCTCCAACTGTAACAACAAACAAACAAACAAACAATCATTAAATTTTACATTTGTAGTTCAAAGAGGTGATAACAGTCTGTTATAGACTATTAACCCTTTACTCTATCTAGGTTTTATTGCCAGTGAAAAGTGTAGAAACAGATTAACCGACACATCAGTGCCATCTGATCTGGATCTTCAATGTTCACTTCTTTAAAAAAAGAACAGTTTAGATCATGGATGTCAGCAATAACCCATATAGTTAAGGGTTAATTAGTGAATAATCTACACCTTGGTAGTCAGAATGCACTGATGTGAACGCAGTGATCAGGGTTACTTGGACTGTCATTACAAAAATAAGGGTTGCTACTTTAAGCAAGAAGAAATTGTGTCAATAGCTTCAACTTAATAATTATATTTAATTTTTATGCCCCCACAAAGTGGGAGGCATATAGAGTTGCACTCGTCCCTACCTATGTCTGTATGTCCCCAAATCTTGTGGCATCAACTCTTCCTAAACTATCAGGGGATTTCTTTTTAAACTTACATAGATGATCAAGCAGGATGTATAGACGATATTAAAGAAAGGATTTTTTTCTGTGACCATTTTTACCAGAGTTATGGCCCTTTGTTATTACAAATGTTGTTGCAGCAGTGGGGGCATCAGTGTCTGAGGACACATTCTAGTCTCCTACTGCTTTGCAGAGGAAGAAGTTATTTCACAATTTATATCAATTTACAGCTGAACCTGCCTTAATATACAATGGCATTCAACACCTGCCTAAAACAGCCATCTTGAATATGTCCTGAATTGACATTTTGTTCTTATTTTCACCTCAACAATAAAGAGATATTTTTTCAAAATATATCATTCTATGATGCTGTTGTACTAGCAACAAGTATGGCATACAAATCAATGAATATTATGACTAAAATGTTATTTAAAATGACAAATGTTTTATCAGATGGTCAGATAAATTGTCTTTTCTTTTCTTTGATACAGAGAGCTGCAATCAAAACTAATTATTTTAACCCTTTCATCAGTATAAATGCCTTTATAAGGGTATTTCTGACCAAATTGAAAATAGTGCAGATCCAGATGTGATGGCATGAATGTGACAGCTGATCTTGATCTGCACTGGTCGCACATGCAATAAAATGTGTATTTGTAGAGTGAAGGGTTAACTAACTTCTGAAGATAAAAGTACTGTTTCTAAAGTTTTATCATAACTGTATCTTACAGATCTATTTCACTGATTTAATCATCTAAGAATAGTTTTACCTGACTTTTCAATGTGATTATTTTTGTTTCGGCATTTTTCAAGGCGGTAGCACTCTTTTCAAGCTCATTCCTAGCATCCAGCAGCTGGCTGTCCTTGAACGAGACTTCTGCCTCCATTTTGGCCAGTGTTTTCTTTAACTCTAATACCTCGTCCATCAATACCCGCTTGTCTCGGACACGGGCATCTGGATATACAACACAAAAACATAAAAAACTCAAAAACTTTCAAAGCTTGTCTCGAGCATGAGCATCTGGATATGCCACACACAAATACAATAAACAACTCAGACACTCTTAAAACGTTCTCATATATTTTGGAAAGCAAGATATTAAGTCAACTTACTAAACATTTAACATGATTCTTTATCCAAGTGACAAAGAATGACTTTGTTTATGAATAAAGGACTTAAGGTTTTGTTTCATGTTTTTTTTTAAACTAAAAACAATACAAACATAGATATGTGTAGTAAAAGAAATTAATATCTTGCTCCACACATTTTATTAACCATGTCTTAAATTTTTTAATCTGGTTTTTTGTACATTTAATATTATTTGCCAATGGACATGAATCATGAAAACACAATGGGACAATGAATAAAAACAGCTTGATCTTTCCTGTTATGTGACAAAAAACACAAAATTTGTGTTCAATTTATTTCATAATTATTTAATTTGTCTTCAAAACTGATACCAAACTTGACTAATGCCTGATTTCATTTTGATTTAGAAAACTACTTTAGCTTCATTATAAATAGAAAATTCATGCTTTTATTCTCTATATTTAACCAAAATAATATTATTTTTATCTCTAAATCTAGAGGGTACCTTCTGCCTCTCTAAGGGATTCCACAAGAAGATCTTTTTCTCTTGTAATAATCTCAATGCTGCTGGTTTTACGCTGATTTTCCATCTCTAGACCATCCATATCTGTCTGCATCCCCTGTAGCAGAGACACACCTTTAAACCTTAACTCAATATATATGCGTTTGTGACCAGTGTAGATCCAGATCAGCCAGCACATCTGTGCCATCTGATCAGGATCTGCATTCTTATGGAGGAAAGTGTTAACCTTCCCTTCAAGAAATCTATCTTTTTATCTTGCATACCAGATGAATCCTTTCTGTGTTTAAACAGAGGTTTTAGCGAAACATGCTGTAGATATAGAGAATATGTAACAAATCTCTCCTGTGACCTAAATCCCAACCAGCTCTTGGGAAACCACCCAAAAGCAGTACCTCTCAGGTTGGATTTTCCAACTAAACTTTGCACATTAGAAAGGTAGGTATAATCTAAAGTGTTAAGACTGCTTTGAAGTACATTTTAGTGACTGAAGAAGACAATCAAATAAATTTAAATGCAGACCAGGTCACTTTTACATTCTCACTGAATTAGTGTTAGAAACCTGGCCCAACAAATGGACAGTGTTTTGTGTGATCATAGCCACTTCAGTTATGACTAAGGTCATACTAGACTGAACATAGAGCAAATATATGCAGTATAAATATTTTACTGAAACCAGCCTCCAAATCCTATGAGCCAGTACATTTTGTGAGTCACTAAAGGAACTTACTCTGAGCTTTGCCAACATCCTCTCTGCTTCAGCAGACATCTTAGGGTGCAGATCTGTTGCCTTCTTTGCCTGTTCACGAGTACCGGGTGTTAAAGAAAACTGATTACTCAAGGATAACTGGTTAATATGATGTGTATCCTCATATAACAGATTAGAAAAATAATACACACTGTAATAAGTACTTGACCTTAGGTTTGCTTGCACATGCAGTTTTGTCTATTATGTTTTCAATATTCTCAAGGATTATCCTGCTACCTTTGAATGGAATAACTCTTTACCCTCCATACTCTATTTATACGAGTTTTATCACAGACATATGCGATCAGTGTCACATACATGTGTGACCAGTGTGATCTAACAGTGTAGGTCGAGATAAGCGGTGCCGGACTGCCAGGAAGCTTTCTTGGTCAGAGAAAATCTAATGAATCTAAAACTAAGTGTAGATCCTATACAGAGAGCATGGATGAGCAAGCTGATTTTGATCTACACTGTCTGTCCATGCGATATTCCACAAAGTTATCTCAAACACAGATTATCCCATTCACTGGGTTAGGGATATTATGAACAGATTATATGATAAGTGTAAACAGTGTAGACTCAGATCAGCATGCACACAACTGCTCAGATGATCAGTCTACACTTTTCAGCCAATAAATACCAGCAAAATATCGAAGGTCTGATTCAAACCAATAGTTATGAAAATTCATTTCATTTATTAAGCTAGTCATGGGTTAACAAAACCTGGAACAGCTTTTTTAACTAAACAGTGCCCAAGGTTATAAAACTGAGCATGGAAACCAGTCTCAAATCTCAACTGGTCGCCATTTCAGCCAATCAGATGCTTGAGATTTGAGACTGGTCTCCAATCTCAACTTTATAACCTTAGGCCCAGGTCAATTTTCATGGAAAGGATATAGATAACTGGTTTCCAGCTCTAAGAAGTAGATTTGCTGCTGAAGATTCTTAATGTATTCTGCTTCAATGCCAACAGATGAACCTGTGCCATTCTTTGTGGCTGTTTTACTAAAACAGAAACAAAACAATAAATGCAAGGGCTAAGGCAACTTCAACATAAACAATGTTTCCACTGGATAATATTTTACCAAATGAACATGCAAGTATGTCATTCTATTGTAAAAAAAATGGACCTATCAAGAATAACATAGTTTATACACTACTACATTGAATTTACCTGAACTGCGGTTTTCAAGATTAACAGCTGATTTTCAGACAACTTTAAGATAGAAGTGGGCTTCAATGAAGTATTATATTACCTAAAGAAATAGACAGGCTGCAACATAATAAACTATAAAAAAAACATGTGAATGTCCATGTTCCCTAAATTAAATTGATTTGTATAGTGTGCCTTTGAAAATATATTTGAAACAACATTAACTGGTGTTAACAGATAATTTCATACTATAGTCCTGGCAAAACTAACTTGTTGTAAACATTAGAAAGCAAGTTTATTGCTGCAGCTTGGCTCTCAGCCCAGCTCTTACATACCTGTTCCCAAAAGCAGAACCCATACTGCAGCTTGGCTCTCAAATATCTGTTCCCAAATATAGCAGCCATCAAATACCTGCTCCCAAATTCAGCAGACCTAGTGCAATGTGGCTCAAATATACATGTTCCCAAAGCCATACAGCAGCACAGCCCTAATATACTTAGCCCTAAGAGAGCTGCCATGCTATAGCAGGACCCTCATAATATTATACATGTCCCCTAAACTGAGAAGTCATACTGCATATTGGGGCCCTCATATACTTGTTTCAAGACACAGTGCAGTGTGGCTCTAATATACCTGTTCCCAAACACAGTGGCCATGCTGCACAGTGGCCCTTATATACCTGTTCCCAAATGCAGCAGCCATACTGCAGCATGGCCCTTATTTACCTGTTCCCAAATTCAGCAGCCATACTGCATCGTGGCCCTAATTTACCTATTCCAAAATGCAGCAGCCATACTGTAGCATGGCCCTAATTTACCTGTTCCCAAATGCAGCAGCTAAACTGCAGCATAGCCCTAATTAACCTGTTCCCAAATGCAGCAGTCATACTACATCATGGCTCTAATTTACCTGTTCCCAAATGCAGCAGCTAAACTGCAGCATGGCCCTTATATACCTGTTCCCAAATGCAGCAGCCATACTGCAGCATGGCCCTTATTTACCTGTTCCCAAATTCAGCAGCCATACTGCATCGTGCCCCTAATTTACCTGTTCCCAAATGCAGCATCCATACTACATCATGGCTCTAATTTACCTGTTCCCAAATGCAGCAGCGATACTACATCATGGCTCTAATTTACCTGTTCCCAAATGCAGCAGCCATACTACATCATGGCCCTAATTTACCTGTTCCCAAATGCAGCAGCCATACTACATCATGGCTCTAATTTACCTGTTCCCAAATGCAGCAGCCATACTACATCATGGCTCTAATTTACCTGTTCCCAAATGCAGCAGCGATACTACATCGTGGCCCTAATTTACCTGTTCCCAAATGCAGAAGCCATACTACATCGTGGCCCTAATTTACCTGTTCCCAAATGCAGCAGCCATACTACATCATGGCTCTAATTTACCTGTTCCCAAATGCAGCAGCCATACTACATCATGGCTCTAATTTACCTGTTCCCAAATGCAGCAGCCATACTACATCATGACTCTAATTTACCTGTTCCCAAATGCAGCAGCTAAACTGCAGCATAGCCCTAATTTACCTGTTCCCAAATGCAGCAGCCATACTACATCATGGCTCTAATTTACCTGTTCCCAAATGCAGCAGCCATACTACATCATGGCTCTAATTTACCTGTTCCCAAATGCAGCAGCTAAACTGCAGCATAGCCCTAATTTACCTGTTCCCAAATGCAGCAGCCATGCTGCATCGTTGCCCTAATTTACCTGTTCCCATATGCAGCAGCCATACTACATCGTGGCCCTAATTTACCTGTTCCAAAATGCAGCAGCTAAACTGCAGCATAGCCCTAATTCACCTGTTCCCAAATGCAGCAGCCATGCTGCATCGTGGCCCTAATTTACCTGTTCCCAAATGCAGCAGCCATACTACATCGTGGCCCTAATTTACCTGTTCCCTAATGCAGCAGCTATACTGCAACATAGCCCTCATATTCCTTTTCTTTAACACAGTAGCCACACTGCAGAGTGGCCCTTATAAACCCAAACTGAGTCAACATACTGCAACCCAGCTTGGACATACCTGTTCCCAAATGCAGCAGCAATGCTGCCTCCTGTACTTCTCCTGAGGGCACCATCAGACTTGCGCAAGACGGAGTTTTTTGCCGTCTGGGACATCTTAGGCCCCTTAGAGATTGTTGGTTTGGGTACTTCCATCATCAATACACCTGGAGAAGATGGAACCGTGCCAGAAAACACCTCTACAATGAAACAACACAAACATGCTGCAACCATAATACACCCAAACCTGTGCATGCATATACTGTTAACATTAAAAGCAGAACTATGTTAATGTTTCAAGCTGTGAATGCATTATTCATAATTGTTAACATTAAACAGTGATGTTTTTTGTGTCCTGAGAGAATATTTCATCACCAGTAGTTCTCAGGTCTAATATTGTCTTCATCTTTTGAATTAGTGTAGACCTAGATCATACTGCTGTAATCTATGGACCAGATCAGGCTCCAATTTAATAAATCGAATACCGGGTACCAGAATCAGATCTCTGTAACAACTGGGTACCAGAATCATATCTCTGTAACATCTGCACGGCTTTTTTCACCATTCTGGGAACATGACCCATACCCCTAGAATTGGGAAATTTTGCATTGTTTTGCCAAAAGTTTGGATTTTCTTTGCATTATTAGAGAATAAAGTTTTACACATATTAAATATAATCAATTACTAATCAGAAACAAATGATGCCTGATTAACTAACAAGCCATAATATTTTATTAATGAAGTGAAACAGATTACAAGTTGTCGGGTTTTTTTGTCAGAAATTTTTGTATTGATTAAACTGGGATTTTTTTTCTTTTTGGGAAAAAGTATGTGTTCTGTCATTGCTATAAATTCGACAGAAAAAAAGCCCTGAACTGGTTGAAATAGAGCACATAATAAGAACAGAACAATGGCAAGCTTGAGATACTATTATTGTAAAATTGATTTGACTACTTCTAAAATTGTTACTAAAATTATTGGTGAATCAGGCATGGAAAATTACAGCAGTTTATGTGAAAGCAAGAATTTCTTAAATTATATTAATTAAAATAATTCAACTTTTTCATATATACCAGTATGTTGTGATTGGAATCAATTATGACTGGAATAGTTTTGATAACTGATTCTAGTGATGCCTTCACAACTGAAAACACCAAGAACTAATTCAAAGTAACAACTACATGCAAAAATAAAGAAAACAGTACATTTAATAAGAAGAATTATAGGTAAATCAACATCAGATTTCAGCCTCAATGAAATTAAATTTTAGTGTATATAGTAGATGTGATATTCCAGTGAGTTTAACCACAAACATAAGTTTAGAAGTTGCCCTACATTTGTAGGCAATCAGAAGCTATGAAAATTCAAATTCCACAGTGATTTATTTCAATAGAACTACTTTCTATTTTCTATCATACAATGAAAAAAATAGTTTGATCTACTTTTAACTGTGCATGCACATGGCTACAAATGTAAGGCAACTTTTAAGTCTGATAGAGTCTATTAAGACGTTTCTATAGAAAATAGAAGCCTGTACTTGTTGCGCTTGTTTCGGCTTCGTTTCAGCTTCTGTTTTCTAAAGAAACATCTTAATAGACTCTATCCTATACGTAGATGTAAAATATATGTAGCCAATCTTGGTAATATCAAAGATAACAAATTCTTTGCAACAATCAACACCATTAAATAAATGTACAAGTCATGACAAGAGAATTATGTGCCATCTGAAAATTAGCAGAAAAAATTGAATTTTGATATGTATGAATCAACAGATTCAATAATAAAATTACATATGAAATTGTGATTCAATTTCCATAAATTTCAAGTGTACCAAAGAAGAGATGATTTTTCACTCAATTAGAAATTTATTGAATTAAAGTAAACATCTAAGACACATTTTCATATGACATTAAGCTCAAAATAGAACAGCTTTAAAACAACTAAAGTCAATTTTTAAATTCTAACATTAGTATGTAAGTGCACAGAATCAACAAGGAGTTTGCATGATAGAACAGCACAATATAAACATACCGGTAAAATGTGTTTAAAACTTAATGATTTGATTGTAAGCAAGCAAATTAGTATTATTGTAAATAAATATGAATTTGTTAACAAATTATCAAATATATGAATTGTAAGCAGTAAATTAGAATGCAAAATATAAAAAAAATGTAAGTCAACTATAAAAAATCACCCATACAATTTAACTTTTCAGTGTTCAACATTTATTTACAAAATTCTCTTTCTTGCCCATTAGCAATATTTAAACTTTATATAATATAAACTACAAACAAAATTTGTTCTTGTTTTAGTGGACAATATTTTAGTTTTGAACCAACAGTGCTTCCTCTTTTTTTCCAGATAATGCACACAAGAATGGCATTATCAACATTTATCTATATTATTTGTAAACCACTTTAATAGTTAGTTAAGAACCGAGATCATCATTTACGTTCAAATTTGACAAAAAAAGTTAAGTAAAAATGTTGATAACTCTTAAATTTTTAAAGATATTATTGGAAATACTTTACCCATGTTTGCAGAAGTTAGATAAATGTATTTATGGAAAAGAGCATTTTCAGGACGGTGTTACAGGTTTAATTTTTATAATTCAGGAAGTTGACTATTATGCTGATGGTGCAAACAAAAAACAAACAATAAGTTTTGTAAAGATTTAACAGGGTTTTTTTTCCTTAACAAACTGATGCCGTTAGTCGGCGTCTTCCCCTGGGAAAAAAATTCCCCAACATAAATTTTTTCCCCAACCAAAATCACTTTCCCCCTTGTAAAGTGATAATTTTTTTAGCAAAACGTAAACAGAAGCTTAATTTATAGTTATGTTTAATCTATTTCATCTAAAATCTGCAAAATTTTCACGAATATTTGTTAGAAATTAGATATGTACGCAACCTAGTATTAGTTGTGGAATGTTACTAAATTTAGATTCGCTACGTCACAGACACTGTATCCTGGTCGTCAACTTTAACATCAATGGTACTGGATTATCGTCGTGTTGGGAATTCTGCCTGCCAGTTTTAAGTGGATTTTACAACAGTTGAGTACCGATAGCAAGCGTACCATTGTAAATTACAGCTAAAATACAACTCGTCCTCCGAATTTCTCGATAACATACGTCCCGCGGACTTCCGAAAGAAAATCACAACCATCAACGTAGACAGTCGTAGTAAATTTAAACCCCGCCTATAATCTTTCATGTCACACCATTTACAATTAGATAGTAAAACATGTTTTGCTAAAAAAATAAGCTCCGCCCACTTTAAAAATACCAACAAGTCGATTAAATGCATGCGCGCGCCGGTCTAATTATCGCCGAGGAATGTATTCTGACACCGGGCAAAAAAAAGAATCTGTTGTTTTTGATAATTGGCAATTAATTGAAGATTAACTAAGTAAATTGCTAGTTGTCGTATATTGTCTTCGTCGTGCTTTTAAACAGATGCGGCTTGTTTGCACTGTCAGGTAAAACAAACGACGAAAAATGCAAAATACGAACAACAGAATACGGCGCCATGTTCTGTCACAAAAATACGAACCGTCGGGTGAAACACACATTCAAAACTGTGCCCGGAGATAATTTTTATCACAAGAATTTTATATCCCGTATCTTCCGGAGTATTAATTGAAGTCCAAATTTACGATGTGACCCACAACTACAATAAAAATTAATTATCACGACATTTAAAAGTCAAAGAACCGTGTAATGTTATGATCATTTATCATCGTTCGTCGCATGTTGTTGTAGCATGTGCGTTATCAGGGGGGTGGGGGAGATTGCTCGAACCCTCCTTTTGAGCAGCAATATTTAATTTTCTTGGGGAATTCAACAATTAAGTTGGAAATTATCACTAACTACCCAAGCACTGGCCGAAACAAAAGATTTCTGGAAATATTGCATCCGAAATGATTTTGATTCAAAGTACACAATAAATGGATACATTTTAAGCAGACTCCGAAAGTGAACAATTATAACTTATTCTTGTACTGTTTAAAAACAGATAACAAAGATACATGCATCTGTATGCTAAATAGACAGCTTGGTAATGAAAGCTTAAGTAAAAAAAGAAAGACAGAAGCATAAACTTGAGTATAAACATTCACTGTAGCTAATACAAGAAAGAGTTTATAATAAACTAAAATTTCCCCAAATTTGTATTTTTCACGCATTTTTCCCCTTTTGACCAGCGTCCAGCGTCTTCCCCTCTTCCTTAAAAAAACCTCTGGATTACTTAATATTATAACTTAAGTAGAAAGATAAAAACAGAAATGTGCTTTTTAAATATGAATAAACACAACAATAACAGGAGATAACCAACAAAAACATAGCAACATAATAAACCTTACACACATAGGTAAATTTGAAAGACAATCAACAAAGTGAGAGCAACATGCAAATTAAAACATACAAATATATGAGTTTGTTAATTTTGCATAAGTTTAAGACCACTATATTTTAATTTGCTAGCCAGACTACATACATAATTTACCTTTTCTAGGAGTTCTCTTAAGAGAACTTCGTCCCGGAGAAGGACTCCTAGACCTGGTAATTGTTCGGTTTGGAGAAGGGCTTTGCTCTCGCAATGTTTTTTTCCACTCAAGCACATCAGCTGATTGGACACCATTTGGTTCACTTATTTTCTCCAGCTCACTCATCTTTAATGGTCAGTATTGAAAAAGCTAAAGTAAAACTGTTTACATTGTTATTTGTTATATTGATACTTACAATATCAAAAATTCTTTTAAAAAAACATGGCTACCGGATACTTTGTGTTCTGAGTGATTGCATTTGCATCTTGTGATAAAGATCAATGCACTCAATTTAAAAGCTGAAATTAACAAAACTAGTCATCAGAGCTAATATTATATAGCTCTACTGAATTATGGGGCCAACAAAGGATCCCTAAACTGTAAATTTCACCTTTAAACTTCAAAGCATCAGTAAAGATGAAATACATATGGTGAGAAATTATTTTTCAAGACTGTGTAAGCAGAACTTTCATTTTATATATTCCCAATTGACAGTTGAGTTAAAATTTTGTAGACAATAATAATATTTTCATTTCAACCAATCTGAAATCATACTTAATAATTGTCAAGTAGGGTTATTGTGATAGATGAAATGGATAAGTGCATCTATCTTTTTCCCCCAGTGAAGGTCTTGAGAAGGTGTGATTCATTCTTGTGCCCTGTGTGCAAGTCTGAATAGTGTGATAAATTTGACACTGTAAAAAGTGACATTGAAAATATGTTTTAACCTTATTAACACAGTGTAGCAATTGATTCACTGAACTGTGACTGCCAAAAATACTGCACATAATGCACAAGTACATGTGCTGTAAGTGTCCGCCATTTTTAATGTTTTGAAAACAAACGTGAATGGCAAATGAATGATTAAGAAATTATTGTTTACAATTGGGCTGTTTCAAAAAAAATGGCTGGAAAAGTGAAAACAAGTGAAAAATTAAAGTTCATAAAAATTGCAAACTTGTTATTCTGTATTTTTTGCTTATTGAAACTCAGTACAGAACTGAAAAGATTTTTGAAATAAGTCATCTGGTTGCTGAGATATTGTCATTTGAAAAATGGCAAGTGAAGTGAAAAAAATGTAAAGAATTTAAGTTCATAAAAAGACCAAACTGGTTGCTCCATATGTTTGTACAGTCTTTACAATGATCAAAATCAATCAAGTTATACTCATAAGTGGCAGAATAAAAAATTATGGAGCTTTATTGACCAATATTAAATAAATCAAAGAATTTTAATTTATGTGCTTAAAAGCTTAAAATACAAGTATTTCTGTTTCTTATTATTTAAATGCGTATTTCTGTTAAAATACATGTTGAAGCATCAAATGTAAGTGCTTTAGAACTTGAGGTATCGCATAAAGATAAAAAATTCATATCGTTAAGAAAGTGTGTCACACTCCTGACAGCAACATAAGTGCAGTGTACTCAAAAATGTTTCACTAAGGCCATTCCTGTTTGTCACAATTCAACATAACATGACATAGACTTCTAGGAAAAAACATGCTCTTGTTTTCATGTTAAGGATAAGTTGACAGAATATTGCAATATTTTCATAATGTCACACTCCTGACAAATTTAGCTGACATTTTCTGAAGGGAGCTGCAGACAACGATAATTTCAACAGATCTGATAATATTATATTTATTGCATCTAGAAACATAAAACTTAATGATACACAAAACATTTCTTATGTACCATTAATCTTAAAGTCCTATAAATTTATAAAGCAGTACTGATTTTCTTGAGGTATTTACTAACCTTCCACGCTTGACTTAATAGCATAAATTTTTATTACTTTAAGTATAATATGCTTAATTTTATCATTATTTGATGCCTAATAAATGCACCTTTTACTAAAACAACACTAAAACTTGTCTTTACTCAAGCTTTTTGTAAAATAATGGTTTGAACAAATGTGATTTTGAAAAGTGTCACACTTTTTTGTCACACTCCTGACATTTTTGCCCATTATTTTAGAATAATTTATTTAATGGATGGTGCTATTTTGATGAAACTTCACAAATCTTTAAAGGGCACGATGAGACACCTCTGCAAAGTAGCGAAATGGAATTAACTATTTGTTGTACATTTTTATTACAGGAAAACCCAAACCAGCCATTTTTTTTTAAACAGCTCAATTGTGTATTTGTTTTGTGTGGTGTTTCATTTTCCTGATGAAGTCAGCCCTGATAAGTTTTCAAATTGTAAAAACTTCCAGGTACTGGGATATGACCAGATATTATGAATGTTTTGGAGTTTAAATGTCTTAACGATGTGGGGTTGAAATGTATCAGTCCTGGGGTTGAAACATCTTGGGGTCAAAATGTCACATAATTTATCTTGGGGTCGAAATGTCCTGGGGTTGAATCATTTGTCTTGCTCCCTGGAAAACTTAGCAGGAACAACTACACATGTAGATGTAGCGTTCTAAAAATTCCTCTCAAAAATGGACTATACCATGCCTTTAAAAACACTTAAATAAAAAACGAATGCAACAACGATACCTCTGAATCCTGCAGTTCTAACACCAACTTGCAGGGAATTTCCTGTTCCAACGCGTCGTAGGTTGAGAGGCAACACTAAAGCTGTCTATGGGGTGTTTCGCATACAATTTAATTATAAATATTTTATCCTTTACAAATTTAGTCTATACAATCATATCTGCGAGAAATAAAAACTAAAGATTTTGTTGTTGTTTGTTTGAATTTGGGGCTGATTATGTCCTGCTTAATTTTGTACTATATCCGAATTTTTTTCTTAGACATCAGTATACTAACTTCCGCAAGTGCTCGGTCAAGGTCGCTGAAATGGCTGTTCTGCAAGTAGGCGGAAATAATATTCCTAGTTTTTAATTCCATAAGCATTTTATAGTCCATTCATCTTTATTTTATTTGTGCATTTTGAGATTTCGATAATTTTTCTTTATTTGAATTATATTCCACATTACTTTCATTTTAAACACTGACAGAATATTCAGATATCCCGATGTTCAGCTCAAAAGTTTAATGTTTGCTAACCACAAAGTGGGATGCATATATAGATTTCCACTTCTCCGGACGTACGTACGTCTTCCAAAATATTGGGGCATAAACTCCTCATTAACTGTCAGATGATCAAGTAGGATGTGTAGATGATCGTAAAAAAGATTTTTCCTGTGACCAATCTTAGCAGAAATTCTAGTGGCCCTTTCTTTATTTCAGTCATAAAGTTTCACTCATTTGCTATATGGCATATTTCTTTTAAACATGCACAAATGATTAGACATGATGTGTAGATTGTTGTAATGGAAATAGTATTGGCTTTCAACTATTTTCAGCAGAGTGATGGCCCTTTGTTTACAGCGTTTTTTTCTCCAACAGGGAAAGGGTCCCCTTCCCCAACAATTGGGAAATTTTCGCATCTTAAAATTTTGAAATTGGGAAAAAAATTAGTCGCAAAATAAGTGCAATTGGGATTTTTTCATAATTCATGTAAACTCACACTAGGGGTTTTAAGGCGTCGCAAACATTGCAAATGACGAAAACAGGCTAAAATTTCTAAAATGAATTTTGGGGAAAATACTTATTGCCACCTAGATTTTAGTAAATAAATGTACACTAAAACTCCATTATATCGCGGACCTCGGGGTCCAATCCCGCCAACCGCAATATAAACGGAGCGCGATATAAGTAAATAATCGCGCATAATCAATCAGAATTCATTTGTTTGGGCTGTCAGATGCATGTATATCGCGGTGTTGCGTAACTAACACGTCGTGAAATCTACGGGTTCATCAGGGAGTACGTTCTGTGCTGGATAATTTTTTTAAAAACAACTTTTTAATAATATATTAATATTAATTTTTAATAAAAAGAAATTAATTAATGTACAAACAAAGATCGCCATCATATATTTCCAACGGTGCCGTATATTGTTTTCGGTATTGTTTTAACTGATCGACAATCTGTTGGTCTTGGTCGGCGATGTTAGTTGGTCGTCGTCCGTCGTTTACCAGCTTGATATGTCGATGAGCAGGTAATGTCAAAACAATAAACTGTTTTGATGTTTCCTGCTCAATGTCTATAATGGTTAGCAAGTTGCATTAATTGTCGCTAATTTGCCGTTTGTCTCGTGAATGAAATTCTGCCAGTACCGTATCAGCTCGGTGTTTTTCGCACCTATTGTTCGTCACAATTGGGGTTTCAAGTCAAATCAAATGCAACATAATTGATAATAAACCTTTCATTTATTTTCATACGTTTGATGTTAAATTGTATCTGTTGGTGAACGTGTACATCGCCTTTCAAATACCTGCATACAAAATGTAATAAACAGCCTTCGCCGAAAATGACGTTATACGACACGTAAAAAGCGTGCGTTTCGTGAATAAGTCGCCAACGTTGATTTAATCATTTGATCTTTTTTACAACCCGCGAAGAACGAACATATACATTGTAAATGTACAAAAAATTGGGATCCACGGACAAAGCGCGATATATTGGATATCGCGATATAACAGATCGCGATATAACGGAGCTGCAGTGTATTTAGCTAAGGATTTAGTTAATGTTTGCAAGCTCAATTTAGTCTAATTCATGTTCTAATTATCAAGCACATACTAAAACAAAAGAAAAACCGTTTGCACGAGAACTCTGAAATTCATGGACAATATACCAAACCAACTCATACCTGAAATACATATATGCTGGTCTACAATGTTTAGTGCCGCTTCATCAAAATGATGTTAGGGTTTTCAAGAAATTCAATAAACTTACTTCCTGGTTCATACCGAAAGTAGAAATCTACTAGAATGTTTACTAAGAATAGTAAGGTCTGGTTCCTTTAGTGATGTAAATCTTATGCCAGAATTAAGTTACTGCCAATCTGATGACAGCCTGTCTTTGGAAAAAAATAATTTTCATTGCCATGAAAAATTTCATTCAAGCTGCATTGGAAATTTTAACCTTGGTTGGGGGGGAGGGGGGGGGGGGATGTTTGTACGTCAATAGGGAAATGGCACTGTTTGTTGTTGGGAACAGTAATTTTAGGGATTGGAAAAGGTCTGGTGATTGAATAGGGAAGACTCCTGTCAGCTTTGGGAATGGTACCCTTTTGGGGAGGTAGTTAAAGAAGGATAAAAACGCAGGATTTTGTTAGTTATAAAATTTTCTGGCACTTACTCCTTATTTACTTGTCAAGATCACCAGAAGTTGTTCACACTTGATACACAGTTTTGTTAAAATGTTGTTGTTGCAGCAGTTGGGGCATCAGTGTCCTGAGGACACAGTCTACTAACTCTAGTTTAACAATTATTAATTGAAATATAAAAAGAAATATAACAATACACAGCTAATGAAACTAAAAGACAATTGTATGACATCTACAAGTACCCACGGCAAACCATAACTACTTACCATGCTTGGTTTTGACAGCTTTGATGCAAATTAATCCATTAACTCTCTCTAGTGCACGCTATTATCACTATATTTACTACATTGTTTGTGTTTTACACTTTCTTTCTGTTAGTGTTGTGTCCAGGATTAAAAAAGGGCATGGTGCTGTGAAAAAGTGTCAGGGTGCTGCCCAAAAGGGGCTGGGGCAAATATGTTTGTTTTTTTTCGCTAGCTAAAGGGCACTTTTCAGCATACTCAAACTTAAGTTGTTGTAGTTTTTGTTGTTTGTTTTGGGTGGGGTGGGGGTTGTTGAATAGTTCAATATGCTTTTTCAAACAAATCTGAATCAATGAATTATCCTGTGACTAACTCTGACAATAGAACAGCCAGAGTAAAATCTTGTTTAAATTGAAACAGTATATCCTCAGTTCTCTTTGTTATACTTTGTGATACATGTATTTTAGGTGAGAATTCGGCCATTTATATGATAGTCCAAATTTGTAAGTTACTTACAAAAATAATAAACCTCAGAATAATCGGGGTAAAAAAACATATCCGAAATTATTGCTGTTAGGAAATGCACACACTTTCACTGGTTGTTATTTCTAATGAATTTAGATTGTACATGTTGAAAATGAAAGTTCGTCAAGAGAACTAGATGTTTTATTGAGTTTTCCATGTAATTTTAGCAGTTTTAAGACATTAAAGGTATCAAAATCCAACTCTCTAGATAATGGAATCATTGGCAAAGAATCGTACGATTTCCATTTTGAAAGTGATCATTTTTTCATATCTTTTAAAAGTTCCTGTTTTCTTAGGCTTAATCGGCTGAAATAAAGTTATCTTTTGTGTAAATAAGTTTCCTTTCTGAATATGAATGCTTGTAGTAGAGTACTGTATTAAAACGAGTGATACCAGCAAATTATTATTATTGTGAATTACTGTATAAAATTACAATTATTTGCTAAATTTTTGTTATTTAAAATGATCAGCTCACATGGTTTTAATACAAAAAATTGACTGTACAAATATGCTAGACAGTATGCTTGACCCTGAATGAAACTACATGATAAAAATAGGAGAAAATGTAGAATACTACTCTTAACAGTTCATTTTAAGTTTAACAGTTTATTCAATTTCTTTCCAGATAAGAAAGTTGAATTTCTTTGACAAAGAGACAGTGAAGGATCCCGAGACAAATGCTGTTTTTGAAAGATTAAAGGTAGGTCTTGAAAGTGGAGGTAGATACACACCTGATTAAAGGTATGTGTTGAAAGTTGAGGTGGAGGCACAACTGATTAAAGTAACTCTGGGATTGTGGCCCTTTAAGTACGATCAAAATGTTTATAGGCTTAAGGTCCCTGCCAAAGCTTTCAACTAGCGAGATTTCAGATGTGACCAGTCAATAAGGTCTTATGGCCCTAAAATTGTTTATATTTCAACAAGTAATAAATGGGCACCTTCTCCTTCACTATGAATGTTTATGGGCAAAATGTTTGGTAATGTTAGATAACAAGTCAGGTTGCCTTAGCCACTCTGGAGTTTTATGTCCCTTTAACTGCTTTCGGGAATAAACTCTTAATGTATAGAAAACTCAAGAGCAGTTCCAGGTTCAGCCTTTTATTGTTGGAGATGTTATGTACTCTGGGCGGAAGTGACGTCTGACAGCATGGCGTCAGTGAATGTCACATAAAATGGCGTGTAATAACATAAATAAATAATAAATTTCATACATTCTGGAGGCCTCAAAAAGTAAAAACATACAAATTATTAACACATATGGTATATACAAATACACAAGCAAATATCACTTGGCATTGTAAAATTCACATAAAATAATTTGAGAGATATCAGTCTTATATAAATCATTAAGAGTGAATGAATCTATTAAGAGTCACTTCCTTTGAAAACTGAATTGAATCGCTGAGCTACTAAATAAATATCGTTTAACTTAAGTCTCACGATATTCACACTCAAATGTTAGTGATTATTCTGTCTCTGTGAAAATAAAGCACTTATTTGTCCGAATTCATCTCCAGCCGATAAAGTTTTGTGATAGGTGTGTTAGTAACATCTCTTCTTCCAAATTATCAATATCTGCACAACTATTTTCTTGTTATTTGGTTCGAGAGCACTTACCTTTTTCTTAACTGAATCCAGAATATCTTCAAAGTCGGTCAACCGCTCTTCATCTATCGCCATCTCTTATTTCTCGCGGAAACGATAAAATATTTGTCTGTTTGCTTCATGCTGAATTTGTAGCTTTTGAAGGATCATGTTTCTTTCGTCACAACACCAAAAATATGGGGAAAATTTTAATGTATTGAAAACTCAAGAGCAGTTCCAGGTTCGACCTTTTATTGTTGGCGATGTTACGTACTCAGGGCGGAAGTGACGTCTGACGCCACGGCATCACTGAACGTCACATATAATGGCTTGTAATAACATATAATTTCCAACAACTGCCAAACCTTAACCAAATAACAAATGTCAATTCCAAGACAGGCATATTTTGTGGCATTTTGGAACTCATGCTTGCAATGTACTTTTATTTCCAGGACTTGAACATCTCAGCATGTGTGAGTGGAAGAGGTCAGATAATTATTGGAGACTACGAGGGTACTATACACATGATGTCCAGAAGTCTACAGATAACATCATTTGTTGCATACAATATCCGAGTGTCCCACCTGTTCCAGATGAAACAGAGTAATCTACTTGTTTCTATCGGAGTAAGTGTTCATCCTTCAGTTTCATAATTAATACACTACCAAATTTATAAGGCTTGAACATGTTTACTAAACAAATCAGAAAAAAGGACCTGACCTGTCTTAAAACAACTTTTTTTCAAATTCAGCAGTAATGTGAATAACAATACGATTAAAATCATCGCCTGAAAAGCGCCACGCTTTCAGGATCTGATGGCAAGTCACTTTAACATGATTTTATCAACAACTTTCACAGCCAACCAGATTGTTGCCTACAAAATTGCAAATCAAAATTGCTATTCAAACACTAATATACAATGTAAAGAGTCCAGATTGTGTTGGTCGGAGAGGTGAACAAGTTTTCTCTTAATTATTAAAAAAGTTCTTATAACTTATAAGCACACTCCACAATTGTATACAGAGTGACACCATCCTCATTTGGTAAAGTTAAAGCCATTGTTCTTAGTGACTTACCTTGTATAATCAGTTAACATAGCTTATAGACTGTACAGTCACAAGGATTCTTGCTGGATTTATACTAATGTAATGTTAACAAACAAAAAGTACATCTTTCTTCAGATTTGGTCCTCTTTGTTTTTAATATTAACTGCTTTTGTTTATTAAATTCCATATCAATTGTAGGAAGATGAACAAGGTACAAATCCATTGATTAAAGTCTGGAACTTAGACAAGGTAACTGCCTGTTTCAGTGTATTGTTCTCATGAAATCAGTATAAGAGAGGACTATCTGTTATGTGATAAATAAGAATCATAATTACTGAGGGTGGGCAGTGTATCATATTTTAAGAGGCGTGGCTTCAGTGAAAGTTGCTCACATTTATTGGACTGTGCACAATATTTTGACAAGTGACATAAACGAGCTTCAACTTCAGACTTCATTCACTTTGAACAGCACAAATGTTTTCCATATCGTAATGAGCGCCTGTAAGTCCAATCATGTTTAGAATGCTGTTTGTATTATTTATTGTTAATACATTAAATATCCCCAAATTAGTGACTGTTGGGCCGGTGAAAAAATATCTGGTTAAGAGAGGATTCAGTTTTCTAGAGTGATGAGTTTAGTTGAATTATAGTTGAATTTTCAATGATATTGACATCAAAATTCTGGTATGTCAGAGCGAAAGTGAGAGAGTTTTAAGATGTTTTTCATGAACAAATGATAAACAGTGATGAAAAATAAGTTCAATTTATAAAATTCTAAAGTTCTGTATTTTATTGTTTTAATAAAATAAGAAGAAAAAATTTTGGACAGATTTTTTTCCAGTTTACCAGAGGATCCTAGATAAGAGAGGATCCGGTTTAGGGAGTTTAACATTGCATTTTAACCTGTTTAAGAGATTCGTTAATACTTGATGTTATACTTGACAGTTGGAGAAAGGCTCTCCCATCTGCACAAGGATTTGTCGGGCTATTCCTGCCAACAAACCTACGCCTGTCACATGCTTCACAGTACATGAGAACTTGAACTGGATGGCAGTCGGATTCGACAATGGAAGTGTGGTTGTCTTCAAAGGCGATGTCAAATCAGACAGGTAACTTGTCTATTTTATTTAAGCCGACTAAATGATAAGTTAGAAAATTAGTTATTTTGCCCCTGCAGATAGCCATATAGTAATCACATCATCTGTAGAGTCTATCTATCTGCCCATCCATCTGTCCCAAAATTGTGTCTGCTCCATAACACTTGAACTTCCTGAACAATTTTATAATCACTTTGTAGAAATGTTTGGCATGATGACAACATGAGCCAAACATACAGTTATATAATTTGAGGCCGGTTGTTTGACTTGCAATATTTAACCAGTCAAACACTATGAGTTTCCTGTTACAACCGTGTTGTAGAATTTGGTTCTATCCATTGATGAATAATCATAAAGTCAATAAGATTCCTTCACTTTTCAACATTTTGAGGATGATTTGAGGTTATAGAATTGATTATAGAACACTGCATACATAAAAATATTAGTTTGAATTCAGATTATTTTGCATATTAACCCATTATTCCATATATACAAGTTTAATCTCGTGTGTGACTGGTGCAGATCCAGATCATTTGGCACATTTTTGCTATCAAATTTGGATCTCCACTCAGGGTTGCCAGTGGACTTGAAAAGTCAGGGAAATTTGATTTTTTTTCAAGGTCAGGGAATTGTCAGGGAATTTTGAAAATTGGTCAGTGAAAAATAAAAATTCTGAAAAGTCAGGAAAAAATAAATTTGAAAGAAAAATTTTGTCCATTTTATTTAAAGATTGCATTTACAAATTTTCTGTTATGAAAATTTTTATAATTGTTTATTATATTAAAAAAAATTGCCTGAAAACTGAAAGGCTCTGCAACCCTTGCCTCCAGAAATTATAATAACAAGGTGCTACACACAAAACCCATGTTCTTCCCACTAAGAGCCAGCTCAAAGCAACACTCTGAACTTAAAAATTTCTGCTATACAGGCCTTACTGATGATAGTTTGTGTCTTTACCTATATATTTTCATCTATGGTTGGATTTTAAAATAATTTGCAGAAGTGACTATCATAATATGAACATCTCATGTACAAAATCTGTTTTCCAACATTCAGTTCACAGCAACCTAGTTTTTTGTATAACGGCAGGATTTTTTAGAAAAATATTGCGGCAAAAACTACTGCTACAGTTTTCAAGATACTGACTTGAAACTTTAAACAAGTGAGGTACTTGGTATGTGTAGATGTGCCTGACATATTTTAATGTGGCTCAGTCCATCATTTTTATGACAGGTGCATGATTTTTTAGCTCGACTATTCGAAGAATATGTCGAGCTATTGTACTCACTTGGGCGTCGGCGTCGGCGTCTCGCTTTGGTTAAAGTTTACGTGCAACCTACCTATATCTTAAAAACTACTATAGCTACAGCTTTTAAACTTGGCACACTTGTTCGTCATCATGTCCCGAGTGTGTATGCCAAGAACCATAACTCTAACTTTCATTTTGATCAAATTATGGCCCTTTTTTGACTTAGAATTTCAGGTTAAAGTTTGCGTGCAAGCTACTGTACAAACTCATAACTTCAATACTACTTATACTACAGCTTTAAAACTTGGCACACTTGTTCATCATCATGTCCCCGAGTGTGTTTACCAAGAACCATAACTCTGACTTTCATTTTGTTCAAATTATGGCCCTTTTTCGACTTAGAATTTCAGGTTAAAGTTTGCGTGCAAGCTACTATACAAACTAATAACTTCAATACTACTTATACTACAGCTTTGAAACTTTCAACACTTGTTCATCATCATATCCCAAGTGTGTATGCCAAGAACCATAACTCAAACTTTCATTTTTATCAAATTATGCCCCTTTTTCGACTTAGAATTTCAGGTTAAAGTTTGCATGCAAGCTACTGTACAAACCCATAACTTCCATACTACTTATACTACAGCTTTAAAACTTTTAACACTTGTTCATCATCATATTTCAAGTTTGTATGCCAAGAACCATAACTCCATTTTCCATTTTGATCAAATTATGGCCCTTTTTCGACTTAGAATTTCAGGTTAAAGTTTGCGTGCAAGCTAGTTACTTTCATACTTCTTGTACCATAGCTTTGAAACTTAAGACACTTGTTTACCATCATGACCCTGACTGTTTATACCAAGAACCATAACTCTTTCTTTCATTTTTAATCAAATTATGGCCCTTTTTCAACTTAGAATTTCAGGTTAAAGTTTGCGTGCAAGCTAGTTACTTTCATACTTCTTGTACTATAGCTTTGAGACTTAAGACACTTGTTTACCATCATGACCCTGACTATGTATGCCAAGAACCATAACTCTTTCTTTCATTTTTAATCAAATTATGGCCCTTTTTATGCCCCCACAAAGTGGGAGGCATATAGAGTTGCACTCGTCCGTCCGTCCGTACGTCCCCAAATCTTGTGGCATCAACTCCTCCTAAACTATAAGGCGGATTTCTTTCAAACTTGCACAGATGATCAAGCAGGATGTGTAGATGATCGTAAAGAAAGGATTTTTTCCTGCGACCATTTTTACCAGAGTTATGGCCCTTTGTTAATTTCAGTTATAAAATCTTGTGGCGTCAACTCCTCCTAAACTACAAGGCAGATTTCTTGCGAACTTGCACAGATGATGAAGCAGGATGTGTAGATGATCGTAAAGAAAGGATTTTTTCCTGCGACCATTTTTACCAGAGTTATGGCCCTTTGTTAATTTCAGTAATTAAATCTTGTGGCATCAACTCCTCCAAAACTATAAGGCTGATTTCTTGCGAACTTGCACAGATGATGAAGCAGGATGTGTAGGTGATCGTTAAGAAAGGATTTTTTCCTGCGACCATTTTTACCAGAGTTTTGGCCCATTGTTAATTTCAGTTATAAAATCTTGTGGCGTCACCTCCTCCTAAACTACAAGGCAGATTTCTTGCAAACTTGCACAGATGATGAAGCAGGATGTGTAGATAATCGTGAAGAAAGGATTTCTTCCTGCGATCATTAATCAGAGTTATGGCCCTCTGTTATATTCATTAATTAAATCTTGTGGCATCAACTCCTCCAAAACTATAAGGCAGATTTCTTGCGAACTTGCACAGATGATGAAGCAGGATGTGTAGATGATCGTAAAGAAAGGATTTTTTCCTGCGACCATTTTTACCAGAGTTATGACCCTTTGTTAATTTCAGTAATTAAATCTTGTGGCATCAACTCCTCCAAAACTATAAGGCTGATTTCTTGCGAACTTGCACAGATGATGAAGCAGGATGTGTAGATGATCGTAAAGAAAGGATTTTTTCCTGCGACCATTTTTACCAGAGTTATGGCCCTTTGTTAATTTCAGTAATTAAATCTTGTGGCATCAACTCCTCCTAAACTACAGGGCAGATTCCTTGCAAACATGCACAGATGATGAAGCAGGATGTGTAGATGATCGTGAAGAAAGGATTTTTTCCTGCGACTATTTTTACCAGAGTTATGGCCCTTTGTTTTTTTTTCAGTAATAATATCTTGTGGCATCAACTCCTCATTTACTTTTGGACAGATTTCTTTCTAACTTGCACACATGATCAAGATGGCTTGGTAGATGATCATAAAAAAAAGATTTTTTTCTGCTGCCATTTTTACCACAGTTATGGCCCTTTCTTTATTTCACTTACAAAATTTTGTGGCATCAACTTCACATTTTCTATTTGGCTGATTTCTTTCAAACTTGCACAGGTGATTAGACATGATGTGAAGATTGTTGTAAAGGACATTGTCTTGCAACAATTTTCACCACAGTTATGGCCTTTTGTTTATGTTAGTTATTAAATTTTGTGGCACTTACTCCTCATTTACTAACCATGATCACCACATGTTGTTAATACCTGGTACAAAATTTTGTAACAAATGTTATTGCAGCAGTGGGGGCATCAGTGTCCTGTGGACACAGTCTAGTTTGACTTAGAATTTCAGGTTAAAGTTTGCGTGCAAGCTAGTTACTTTCATACTTCTTGTACTATAGCTTTGAAACTTATTCACCATCATGACCCTGACTATGTATGCCAAGAACCATAACTCTTTGATTTTTTTCAAATTACTGCCCTTTTTAGACTTCAAAATTAAGGTTTAAAACTTTGTATACCTTTATTTTATCTTACATCGGGTTTATTTTCAAAGGCCCATAACTCATCCTTGCTTTTTTATATTTGATTTTTGCCTCTTTTCACTTGAAATTAGAATTAAGACTTAAAAAGTAATTGTTTAAGTTTCAATGTTAGTGTTTTTCATATGTAATGCTATATAAAAGGTTTAAAACAGATGTCCTTAACATACTTTGGTTGAAAGTGTTGAGTAATTGTGGGGTGGGTGGGTGCATAGACTCTACTATACTATACTGTACTGTACTGTACTGTACTGTACTGTACTGTACTGTACTGTACTCTACCATACCATACCATACCATACCATACCATACCATACCATACCATACCATACCATACCATACCATACCATACCATACCATACCATACCACTGTACTGTACTGTACCCCCACCACCCACCACCACCTCCACATACCAACACCACCACCACCAACAACTACAACAACACTAACACAAACAACAACACCAACACCACCACCACCACAAACAACAACAACAACAACACCACCACCAACAACACCATCACCACCACCAACAACACCACCACCAACAACAACACCACCACCATTAACAACACCAACACCACAACCACCAACAACTACAGCACCACCATAAACAACAACAACACCACCACCAACAACAACACCAACACCACCACCAACAACACCAACAACAATATCAACACCACCACCAACAACAACACCACCACCAACAACAACACCACCACCAACAACAACACCACCACTAACAACAACAACACCATCACCACCACCAACAACACCACCACCATTAATAACACCACCACCAACTACAACACCACCTCCAACAACAACAACACCACCACCAACAACACCACCACCACCAACAACATCAACAACACCACCAACAACACCAACACAAACAACTACACCACCACCGCCAACAACAACACCACAAACAACAACACCATCAACAACAACACCACCACCAACACCACCACCAACAACACCAACACCACCAACACCACCACCACCAACAACAACATCATCACCACCACCAACACCACCACCACCAACAACAACACCACTACCAACAACAACACCACCACCAACACCACCAACAACAACATCAACACCACCAACACTAGCACCAACAACAACACCACCACCACCAGCAACACCAACACCACCACCAACAACAACACCAACAACATCAACACCACCACCAACAACAACATCAACAACAACACCAACAACAGCAACAACAACAACACCAACAACCAACACCACCACCACCACCACCAGCAACAACAACACTACCACCACCACCACCAACAACACCAACAATGCCAACACCAACAACACCACCACCAACAACAACACCAACAACACCACCACCAACAACACCAACAACAGCAACAACAACACCACCACCAACAACAACACCACCACCAACAACAGCAACCAGCATACCATTCTGTACTTCACCATGCCACACAACTATAGCTGGGCAAAGATAGTGGGTTGATGGGTGTGGGATCAGGGGTTTATGGGCTGGGTTGTGTAAACCCTAAAAAAATCTACAAGAATAAATTAAGTGTATTTTATTGATTTCCTAACTTGGATTAAGAAACTTTTGTTCATGTGTGTTTGTTGGGGGTGTCATAAACTCCTGAATCACTCCCCAGTTTAAATGAAGCCCAGTTTCAATGTGCTTAATAATTCTGACTTTTCGAATAGTCGAGCGTGCAGTCGTTTCCGACTGGCTCTTGTTAAATCTTGTGACAAAAACTTCAAAAATTTTCTCTAGATTAATTTGAAAATTTAAGCGTACATTCTGCCTCAACTGACCTATTTTCCATTAGGCCCAGTGTATATGTGGTTGACATATTTTTCATTTGGATCAGACTATTAATTATTAATATTTATTGGATTGGAACAGGGATCTTCAAAACCTACATGCATTTTTTTCTAAGTTTATCCAGGCACTGAACAGGCTAAATTGTGTGTTTTTGTTTCACTTGTATGGTGTAAACAGAATTGTATTTGAGGTATGTATAAAAATATTTCTGTTACAACATGAAGGAAACATGTATGGGCATTCTGTCTGAGGTATTGTTTTACTTGTGTAAAATGGTATGTTGTTTGTTTGCCCATTTTACAGATTAAATTTATGTATATTTCTTTGACTCTGCATTTGATTATTCCAGTCATTAGTGAATAATGGATACTTTAGCTTCAGTTGTCATAATCTCCTGCTCTATACTATGTTGTTTATTCATTTAGTTTCTGTATGAAGAATGAGAATACATTACATGTATTTACCAATTATCTTAGAAGCATTGGTTAAATCTTGTAAGAGTACACACTTTAATATTTCACTAAACATAAATCTTCGAACTATACATGATATATATATGATGCTTTAATTGTTAAATAATGTAATAATATGTTGTTAAAATAATAAAAATGTACTTTTGGGTGGATTGGGAAGCAGTAGGGGTGTTAGGGGCCGTTTACATTCGGTATTATTGGTCAGTGAAAAACCTGATTTGGTCAGTGAAAAGTCAGGGGAAAGTCAGGGAATTTTTTTCATCCTTGGTGCTGGCAACCCTGCCACTGTTGGCTTCTTTGTCAAAAGGATCTTAATGAATCAAAAGCAAACAGTGTAGATCCTGATCGGATGCTACAGATGTGCTGGCTGATCAGGATTTACACTGTTCAACCATGCCATTATATTCATATCTATTGAGTAAAAGGTTAAAGTTTATTTGGTTAAAATTTTGAATTACATAAAAATAACTTTATATAACCATTATTATTAAGACGAGCTTTTATTGTTAATGAGGAATTTTTTTTCAGACACAGTAAGCAGATGGTTGTCTATGAAAATCAGAAGCCAATCACAGGGCTTGCGTTCCGGTCATCTGGCAAGAACGTGATTCTGTTTGTCACCACAGAAGCCATCATCCTTTCTATAAACCTTACTGCAAAAGACAGAATCACAGTATGTAGAAACAACTTGTTGTTGTTGTTGTTTTTGTTTTTTTAGACTAGGTCCACAGGTAGAACGCAAGAAGTCGGTAGGTAGAAAAAGAAAAAAGTTATTGTTGGTGGTTGTGGTTGTATGTCTGACTAGCCAGACCGTATTAATATGTTGGTTGGTCTTGGCACAGTATTATAACACTGAGACTGGTGACATGTCTTAAATCTCAGACATCGGATTGGTTGAATTTTGTTTCAGACTAAAATAAACACATCTAAGTTTTATGATTTTGGGTCCAGGTCTGTGCAGGTCACAGTTATCACTTTTTAAAAATCACGTTGGAAATTGAATTTAGTTGAATTTTTTATTGATATAATCAAGAAGGGCTGATGGATGCCGGTAACTGTGGAGTTAGGGTTCAGCAACTGTCTTGATCTGAAAATGACTGTGTGTAAGGTGTTGTTTTTTTTTCAAAGATCTTCCACTATCGGAGGCGTAGATAATATCAGTCAAATAAACTTGTTTTTAATAGAATTAAAACCTGTATTAATTTAAAATATACGAAAAAATAAGTCATGTTACAGGAAAATACAGTTTAATGATGTCATCAGTGACATCAGAAAATGATATAAAATAAATTTTGACATCATCTACATTTTAATATTTTAATGTTTATATTTTTCTAATGATGAATCATGTTAATTATTTAATGAAATTTTGTAATTCATGTGCAGACAATCACTTCAAATTGCTTATTAGGAAAAATTGTTTGTGACTTTGTTTTCGCTGGAATCTAACAGTTTCTGTTAGAGATGTTATATATATTTTATGATTTGTATTTAATACTATCAGGTGACGTTAGATGATTTTGGATGCCGGCTTGGTTGCTCAGTGATGAGCGATGTCAGTCAGGATAATCAGTTTGTCATCGGAAGAGATGATGTACGTACAGACATACAGTGTTTATGTATTTATTTATCCTGATTACATTTACGTGTAGTGTAATAGTTAAAAATCAGTTGTGGTTTTAATAATAGATTTCTAATTAACTTATTTAAACTGTTCTTTAAATGGTAACATAAGGCATATAATAATAATTATAATTGCTTTGTATCTTGAGTAGTCAATGATAAAAGGGAAGGGTTTAATTCTGGCATAATAACTATATGTAGATAAAAGGTCTATGTAAGGCAGTGTTTAAAATATTATTTCTTATTGAATGTGCATTCATGTCTGACTTAATGATTATTTCATACTACAGGCATTATATTTCTACCAGCCAGATGGTAGGGGTCCATGTCTAGCCTTTGAGGGAGAGAAATTTCAACTTCACTGGTTCAGAAGTTATCTTGTAATTGTTGGCAGAGACAGTAAACCATTCCCAAAAGTACCAATAATGTAAGTTATATCAGCATCCACTGCTAATTCTCATTACTGTTGATTTACTAACATTCATGACCCCAGAATTACCTGATTACCTTAACTCTTTCCTCCATAGATACACCTTAATAGCAAGGCGAACTGTTTAGATCCAAATCAGCCGGCACATTTGTGCCATCTGATCTGACAGGATCTAAACTGTTTGCTTTTTGATTTATAAGTGATTTCTTACCAAAAAGTGACCAGTGCAGATCCTGATCAGACAACACAAATCAACATAGTGTTATAACTGGTAAGTTTCAAACAACTTCTTTTTTCAACTCTAAATGAAATTTTCAACAGTTTTAAACAATTTTAACAGTTTCAAAGAGGGGATTGAGTTTTTTTTTAATTAATCTGACTCACAAGAAGGACACATGAATGTGTCTCCTCTCCTAATAACCTTCACTGATGTGCAGAATGATAGGTGGACCCACCCTGCACATTTATCACACTGACCTCATGAGACAATCATAACATATGGCCGTTTACTTATGTCTGGGTAAAACTGTTTGCAGACGATACACTTTTCAGATTCGGTAACTTCTTCTTCGTCTGAACTTTCAATGTTTTCCACAGCAGCAAGGGCATTCCTGGGTTTTTTCACTCCAGATGTACTGGGTTTAGGAGATTGAGCTCTTTTGTTCAGTATCTTCTTGCCTTTTTCATAATTTTGCTTGTGAGTTTTTATTTTGTCAAGTATGTCCTCTTCAGTTATGGCCTTGCCACCGACAATTTTGCTAAGTGTATTTCGCACCTTAGATGCTTTCTGTACATTTTCAAGTACCTTCCCACCTCGCTGTTGAAGAAAACATTCAGCACTAGTTGTTTCATTGGCAGATTCCAAAACCTGAGCTGGAACATCACATTCTCTGCTAAATGTAGTTGAGGGGGCAACCTGGAGGTCAGAAATAACATGTCGGTCAAACAGGTATATGCCACTCCTCCTAAATGCAGACTGGATGTTGGCAGGTGTAAGGGTAGTAGAGTACACCTTACATGCTAACTCGGCAACATCATAACGGGTGACCAGACGACCACCTGATACTCGCATGTAGTTGTGCACCGCTGAATTCCAGGCAACTTCAAATGGCCCGAAGCAGCTTACATCTAGGGGCTGGAGGAGGTGACTGCAGTGCGTCGGTAACACGAAGAGTATTATGTTCTCTGCCTTTGCCCACTCTATCAAGTTACTCTTGTGACCATCATACAAAATGAGAACAGGTTCCTCTGGAGACCTAGATGGCAGGTACTTGAGCAGGTGGTCCTTCATATACATGGCAAACACTTCCGTGTTAGACCAGCTGGTTGGAGAGACTGTGCCGTCAGCTCCGGCAGATGCTCCATTCAACAACGAATCCAGCATCCTCATCCCAGGAAATACAAAATAAGGTGGAACTTGCTGACCCACACCATTCACACAGCCTATTACAGTTTACATTCTTTGACTTCCCTGCAGTGATGGCCTGTGTCTTGTGATGCTTTCCTGAGACAATTTTGGGGGGCTTATGTTCTGTACTTAATCCCTTTTCGTCCACATTGTATATAAGGTGGGGCTTTGAAACTAGGTGGTATTTGACCAGTATTTGGTTTAGGGCGTCAAAGTAGTTGTCAACTGCCTCCCTAGTGGCACATTTCGCTCTTGCAACATCCAAACTTCTGGGTTTCTTGACATTAAGTTCAGGCCATCTACCAAGAAATTTATAAAGCCAGCGGTCAGTAAGTGGGTGCGCTTTATCTCTAAGTCCAAGATTTACAGCAAAATCTGAGGCAAAGTTTATAGTCTTTTGACAACTATACCCATATCCTACCTCAGACATAGTCTGTAAATGACGGGCAAGGATGGCCTCCTGCTCCTGGGAAAATAATGGCAAAGTTCCTTGTTTCAAAACATCAATGTCTATTCTCCCACTCAACCTGTCTATCAGCGTTGTTTTGGGAACACCATAGGACAATGCTGCCTTTCTGATTGACATTGTGTTGTCCTTCACAGCCATATAGGCTTTGGTCAAGTTATCCAGGTCATAACCCCTGTATGGACCTCGGGCAACATCTTTTTTCTGTAAAAAATAACGCAACACAGCTTTTATTACTAGATTATTTTATTACTAGATTACTTACCACTAATTAAAATCCAAAAACACGAATTTCGCTCAAATCATCGTAAGGGTGGTGACCTATTGTGACGCGTTATTTATGGTGTGCAGTTTACTACAACAATACTACAATGTGTACGGTAGGCCCTGGAAAATATGTAAAACATGATCGTGGCAGAAAACAAAGATTTTCTTTGGAGTTTGTCGAGGAAAAATAATATTTTATGGTAGGACATTTTGGGATTAGTGAAAATGGACTAAAATTCATTGTTTGCTCTAAAATTACAAAAATTTACCTTCTGGATCTCCATAAATCGTCTATTGAAGTTGGTTGACAGTTAGGCGTCTATTTGTAAACAAAATGCGCCCGAGTAACCGGAAATGACACGATTTCATCGAGTTTTGGTTATTTTTCGGGGCCGGTCGAACGGAAGTAGTGGTCGAAAGGAGGTTAAGACAGGATATGTTTGTTCCTTACTTTGTGGGGTCTGATATTTGAGTATAAATCTGCCCGTGAAATCCAGGAGAATAAGTACTGCACAAATTATAATGATTTTCATATAAATGTCCCTGATCTTCATCATATTCTCTCTAACATTATGTCTCTTTCATTGTTTGAAATATTCAGAGTGTATGTAAGACTATTTTAAGAATTCAACAAATCAACTACCACACAAACCAGCTGTATTCAGCATTGTAGCATCTGCTACCACAAACTAGCTGTATTCAGCATTGAAGCGTCTGCTACCACAAACTAGCTGTATTCAGCATTGAAGCGTCTGGTACCACAAACCAGCTGTATTCAGCCCTATAGTATGAGCTACCACAAACCAGCTGTATTCTGCCCTGTAGAATGAGCCACCACAAACGAGCTGTATTCCGCCCAGTAAAATGACCTGCCTCAAACCAGCTGTATTCAGCCCTGTAGAATGAGCCACCACAAACGAGCTGTATTCCGCCCAGTAAAATGACCTGCCTCAAACCAGCTGTATTCAGCCCTGTAGAATGAGCCACCGTAAACCAGCTGTATTCAGCCTTGTAGAATGAGCCGCCACAAACCAGCTGTATTCAGCCCTGTATAATGAGCTACCACAAACCAGCTGTATTTAGTCAGGTAAAATGACCTGCCTCAAACCAGCTGTATACAGCCCCATAAAATGACCTGCCTTAAACCAGCTGTATTCAGCCCTGATACCTATCTCAAGCACTGTACAATGAGCTTACACAAACCAGCTGTTTTCAGCCATGTTGCTTATAAATGTTTTACTATTTACAGTCGTGGTGGACAGAACCTAGATATGCAGATTGTAACAGTATACGACATCCAGAACAAGTTCATAGCTTACTCAGCTCCGTACCCTGATGTTATAGACATAGTCAGTGAGTGGGGCTCACTCTATGTGTTAGCTGGTGATAGGAAGGTAATAGTTTGTATTTTTGTCTTCCTGCATATGGCAAATAGGATATCAGTATATCATGCACCTCTTCACATCCTTTGGGTGATCGGAAGTAACTTCTTTTCATTAGTGTGTGCTAAATAGGTAACCTGTTTTTACAAATAGACCTTTCACAAATAATGTTAAATTTATGGCTATTGTAAACCCAGCTCAGTCTGTACATTTGTTCAAACTGACCAGGGTCTGTACTGTTCAAAGTTATTCAGTTTACAAATTTGGTATGAATAATAAATTGATAGGCTGAAGTAAGTATTATCCTTATTAACTGGGTTAATCTTATTTTAAGGAATTCTTTTTGCAAAAGTCTTGAAATGATTTTAGCAGAAGATCACTTAAAAGGTTGTAAAGTTACAGTTTTTTTTCCCCAAAATTAATTTTTTGATACGTTATTAGCTGTCATAATGGCTTTGAATAATGGTGTAGCAAAATAAAAAAATCCATATAGAGGCATGAATCATTAATGTAGGTAGAGGTTTAATGGCAAATACCATTAGTAATGCCAGAATGGGATAGACATGCATTTGTTCACAGTATAGACCCTTATTAGCCCACATTACCTGTTCAGTCTCTGGATTGCTTAATAAACTTATAATTTTCCATCATATTCTTAATGGAATTAGAGGTACATGTATTATAATAATAAATTGCAGGTCTGTCATAAAATTCAGTAAAGTGTAAATGATTTGTGTTTGTTTCTAGTTATACCAGCTACAAGAAAAGGACACACAGACCAAGTTAGAGATGTTGTTTAACAAGAAGAATTACACCCTTGCCATCAGGTAGATCTTGTTTCTTGTCTTACACCGCCACCATCAGGTAGACCTTCTTTCTTGTCTTACACCGCCACCATCAGGTAGACCTTCTTTCTTGTCTTACACCACTACCATCAGGTAGACCTTCTTTCTTGTCTTACACCACCATCAGGTAGACCTTCTTTCTTGTCTTACCACCATCAGGTAGACCTTCTTTCTTGTCTTACACCGCCACCATCAGGTAGACCTTCTTTCTTGTCTTACACCGCTACCATCAGGTAGACCTTCTTTCTTGTCTTACACCGCCACCATCAGGTAGACCTTCTTTCTTGTCTTACACCGCCACCATCAGGTAGACCTTCTTTCTTGTCTTACACCGCCACCATCAGGTAGACCTTCTTTCTTGTCTTACACCACCACCATCAGGTAGACCTTCTTTCTTGTCTTACAACGCCACCATCAGGTAGACCTTCTTTCTTGTCTTACACCGCCACCATCAGGTAGACCTTCTTGCCACCATTAGGTAGACCTTTTTTCTCGTCTTACAACGCCACCATTAGGTAGACCTTCTTTCTTGTCTTACACCGCCACCATCAGGTAGACCTTCTTTCTTGTCTTACACCGCCACCATCAGGTAGACCTTCTTTCTCATCTTACACTGCCACCATTAGGTAGACCTTCTTTCTTGTCTTACACCGCCACCATCAGGTAGACCTTCTTTCTTGTCTTACACCGCCACCATCAGGTAGACCTTCTTTCTCTTCTTACACCGCCACCATTAGGTAGACCTTCTGCTCTTACACCTTTGCTCCTACACCATCCTGATTAGATTGATTTTTTTCTGGTTCTCCCTCGCCTTAGGTAGTCCTTTTTATCTGTTGCACACTCACCATTATGTTGATATTTTGTCTTGTCATACACCCTTGCAATTAAAGACTTCCTCATGGAAAACAAAACCTAGAATGAATATCCATAAATCTTAATTAGAATGACTGGTGTTAAGGACATTTATTGATATGTAAAAATATTTCTTAAAACAAAATACTGTTCACTGTAAATCAACTTGTATTGACTGAACCAATTGCCATAAACATCGACATTTGCGAAGTACCTGTAGCAAGCATATAATATTTAGATAATCAGCTTTTTTGGAAATGTACTTGACAGCATTATAATATTATGGCAGATGTTATGGTAGGGTTAAAATTCATACACTTGCCGGAGGTTGAAATATTTGTGCACAAAAATTAACCATAAGCGTAATAAAATGAAACCACAGAGCTTCAATATTTCTTCTTTAATCCATGGATACACCTTTTATCACATGGGAGAACATTGGAGATCTAGATCAGCTGACACTTCCATGCTGTCTAATTTGTATCTACCCTTGTTCGCTTCATGGTCAAAAATAACCTAATGAATCTAGAAGTGAACAGACACCAAAGATGTGCCAGATGATATAGATCTAAACTGTTTGCCCTTGGGATAATAATCATAACTGCGGAGTTTATGGTTAATAAAAAGCTTCTGTTGTTATTGTAGTTTAGCAAAGAGCCAGCAGTACGATCAGGATGGTTTGATTGATATCTTCACTCAGTATGGAGACCACCTGTATAAGAAGGGAGACCATGACGGGGCCATTGATCAATACATTAAAACTATAGGAAAACTTGAAGCTTCATATGTTATCAGAAAAGTAGGTTGTTATACACATTCTCAACTAGATAGATGTACTAGGTAAGAAGAAAGCAGTAACTACTTAACTGGGCTCTTCTTTTTGACAGCTAGTTCATGGAATACAGTTTTGATGTTATACACCCCGCCTCATCAGGTGTGTGGCCTTGTTGTACGCAGGCTGCAGCGGCATATTCCAAGATTATTGATTCTCTGGTTATATTAGCCATTTGCTTTGCACGAAAATTCAAACATTTTGTTTAGCTAACATGGAAACAAGGATAGGCCAGTGCGAATTGATGTAAAGGAAAAGGAAAATATGTTTATCAAAGAAAGTCTGGATTGCTATATGGTTATAATTTTGTGCTGAAGATTATAAAACTGAGATTTGAAACCCGTCTCAGATCTCAAGCAGTGACCTGTTGCACTTACAGCCAATCAGATCCGTGAGATTTGAGACTGGTTTCCATTCTCAGTTTTATAATCTTGGGGCCTGATATATATTTCTGTGCTTAAACAGTTCCTTGATGCACAGAGGATCCACAATCTGACCAAGTACCTACAGGCCTTACACAAGGCACAGATGGCGACGGAGGAACACACCACACTGTTGCTCAACTGTTACACCAAGTTAAAGGACGTATCCAAGCTGGATGAATTCATAATGGTAAAATTTATCTATTTTAGTCCATTGTCTTACCTTGAACTTTAAAACAAATATAACCTGGTGTATTCAGTATTTCAAAGTTTTCCATGAATGAAATAACACAATTTATTTATAAGCAATTCAAAAAATACTGTGAAGTAAATGTGAATCACATGTTCCTATGCCATAAACTGGTGTTTGGTTTAAATTAGTGAAGTGGTACATTTCTGCATGAAATATATTTTAAACTTTCCGATAATCAAATAAAACAGTCATAAGATAGTTGTAAGTGGAAGTAATAAAATCCATAAAGAATGACAAACTTGTTCATACACAGACAAAAGATCGAGAGGTGGATTTTGATGTAGAGACAGCCATTAAAGTATGTCGACAGGCTGGCTATTACAAGCATGCATTGTTTCTAGCCAACAAACATCACCTGCATGAGTGGTACCTCAAAATACAGCTGGATGATATCAAGGACTATCAAAAAGCTCTAGAGTATATTGGGAAACTCGAGTTCCAAGAGGTGAGTTATATATGACTTTATTGGTTGCAGAGGCCTTAAGCCCCAATTTGTCCAGTGTTGCATGCAAAAGCACACAAACATATTAAACATAAGAAGCTAATGGCATTGTCAAGTGAGCAAGGTGGTTACTTAATGACCTTACTGAGACAGAGCACCTGTGCCAAAGGTTATAAAACTGAGCATGGAAACTAGTCTCAAATCTCAAGCATCTGGCCCCGTGATTAAAAATTTTTTTTCATGCTCAACTCAATTCTGTGCTCAAACTTAAAATGTCTAAAACATAAACAGTCTTCATAAATATGGAATAACTATCTGTTCAACAGTTGTTGAGAGCAATTTGTCGTATATTCAGTTATAAAATGTTTTATTTTATATAATGAACAGAAACGAAGCCATCAAAGTGTCATGCTCAAATTGAGTCGGGCATGAAAAAAGTTTTATAATCACCGGGCCTGATTGGCTGAAATGGCGACCAGTCACCGTTTCAGCCAATCAGATGCTTGAGATTTGAGACTGGTTTCCAATCTCAGCTTTATAACCTTCAGTCCTGGAGTCAAATCAGCAAGAAACACTGCTAGGATAAAGCTTCAATGTTTCTCCATGTTCAAGTTATCTTGTTTCCTATTTCATGATTCTTTATAGTTCTGTACTTTCTGTAAAGGTAACATAATAAGTTATAATTATTATATATGTCTATCTAGGCAGAAGACAATGTGAAGAAGTATGGTAAAGTGTTGATGGCAGAGAGACCAGAGGAAACCACTGATCTTCTCAAGAGGCTGTGCACAGATTACAAACCTACAGACAGTAAGACATATACCCACAACCTTTTATCTTCATTCATCATTGTCCATGTGCCTGGGCTGACAAAGTCTCTGGAAATCATCTTTCTTATAGATGATATCTGAAACATTAAAATATCTTAAATTCAATATTTCATTATTCCCCTGAACTGATTTATAAGTGACTGTATGATAGTTTGTATGTCAGTCATTCTATCTGTCCATATATCCTTGTCTGAACTGTTACTTGGTCATATATTGTTTTTTTTAAATAACTTGTGTTAACCTTGGTCAGATAGTGTTTACTGTGTAAGAACTGTGACCATACCACAAAGGTCAAGGTCACATGCAGACTTCAATGTTAATATTTAGACAAAAAATCCTTTGATTTGAGCACAAATTTGCAACAGGTTAATGTTCATCAAAATTGAGAGAGATACATTTATAGTGTTCTTACAGCCTAATCAGCACCATATATCAGTGCAGTTCAATTTTACATGTTGGTTAGCAAATTAAGATAGGACAAAACTTAAGATTTTTGGCCAAGTTATATTTTTGGTTAAGATTTGTATTCTGTGCTTATTAAAGAATCAGGAGATGGCTTTTCATTTACTTGATCAAAATTTCTCTTTATCAGTAATCCGACTATCATAAATAGTTAAACATAACATAATCAGTAATAATAAGCAGGAATCTTTAAACAGTTCTGTTTTTGAATTTGAATGGAAGTACTGCAGGATACATTTTCTACTTACAGGACCACTGGTAGAGGCCGGAGATCTTGAAGGTACAGAGACTGGTTTTATTGTTTTATTGTCTTCTAGGCATTTTCTTTTTATGAATAGATAATTGAAAAAATGTCATCAAAATTAGAAGAATAAACAAAGATTCTCAAAATTGGCTCATAAGTTATCATCATTTTACATGCACTACAAGGTATCACAGCCAAATCTTCATATAAATCTGTCAACTAATTATGCACAACACTACCATGACTTCTCAATGTATTACACTTATACAAGGAAATCAGTTAACCAAAAAAAATAATTTTTACTGGCTACATGAATTTATCATTTTAAGAAGAGGTTACATCTTTACAGTCATTGAAGATATTAATTTGATAAAAGTATGAACTTTTATACTTTAAACTGATAATAAAAGCAGGCTATAATTAACTGTTTGTATTTCAGGAGGAGCTAGTGGGAAAGTGAGCCGTGCCTCAGCAGACCAGTTCATCCATATTTTTGTTAATAATTCTGCTAAACTGACAGACTTCCTGGAACATATGATATCTGTAAGTTACCATAACAGTATTATCTCATGTTGGAATATTTTTCGTTCATTTGAAATTGGTAGAATAACTATTTCAATGGCAGTATTTCACTGTTACATGAGCTTACTATGTATTTTCTGGAAGTGGTGTGAATCAGTCAAAAATTATGCAAAAATAATCCAGAATGTCTTATTTCTGCATTCATCAAATGTAATAAATGATTTGATATAAAGCACTTGCTAGACCTAACCTTTTCCATACTAGCAGACATTTTTGGACTACTCTGGAAATCTTCAGTCTAGGCATCTCTGCATATTTTTGTTGTTGTTGGTGGTTTTAGAAATTCTGTGATTCTGAAGTGTTTAGCTCGAAAGAAGAGTTCAGTACTGAACAATTCCAGTGTCTACAAGGCTGTGATTTATAAATGTTGACATTTAAGGTGGTAGTTGATAGTTTGTTTTGCTGACTATCCAATGTTTGTCTTAAGGTGAGCAGAAATTCTCCAAGTCTTCTATTTAACACATTGATAGAGCTGTACCTACACGACATCACACACGTGGACAACTCAGAGGTATATCTATAACATTGTTTAGCCTTAAACTAACAGAGTATGTTTAACAACCTAGTCTGATTTTTAGGCAGTGCCAACTCCAGGTCTGATGCATTAGTCCTGGCTGGAAACAGTCTCCCTCATCTGTTCCTAATTTTTTTTGTGGGCTTGGGAAGCAGTGTACTAATGTTCTTGTTAGAAACCTGGGATTTACATAAGATTTAGTCTGCTATATCTCAAAAATAAGTGCATAAAGTTAGCAGACTGACAGAGGCACAAACTAAGTTGCTGAGGCATAAGTCAAGTGACAGAAATTCTACTGTAATAATATATTATATTTCGATTAATAATATAATTATTTAATACTTCAAAACTTAAATCAAATATCTATATGGGCTATTAAATACAAATCATAGGTCCATTTGGACATCAGCACATTTTGGATACGTAGCTTGAACAATCATGCATGATAAATTTTAGCTTAGGTTTTAAATTCGCGCACTGGGCCAAGCGCGAAATACATGAAAATTAAACAAACGCCAAATAAAATGATACCAGAGTATTGTTATAACTACTATTATTTAAACCATGTTTTTGACTGAAATTGTGTTGTTTAGAGTATTTAAATATGTTTTAAGTGAAGTGTATATAATAAAATGAAAATGACTATATGCAGTCTGTAGGTTTGTTTTATTTTTGTTGCATATGTAAATGATGTCGGGATTGACCTTTGGTCAGTGTGACACTGTTTACACAGGCAACTCGAAAACTACAAACCTACAGAATGCATACTTACATGTATAATATTCCATTTATATATGAGAGTTTCTTACAGTCTGACTTTGTTACAGGCAAGAAACAGCAAAGAACAGAAGATTATTGCTTTACTGAAAAATCCGGAGGTAAGATTTGACTGCTGTGCAGGTTTTTAATTTCCTGAAGATGTGAACAGCACTACAATAGAATTCGGTTATTTGAATAGTCTATTTGTCAGGATTCTTGATTCAGTTAACCAGAGTAGCATAATACATGGAGCTTACAAATTCTCAGTTTCGTCAGTGGTGGATGGGGTATATAGAAATGGTTTTGTGTTTTAATATTCTCTTATAATAAGTGAAATTCAAATAAATGCTATTCAAATAAGTGGAATGAACTGTATTTATACAGAAATATCACCATGCCTAGATTTATGTTTATTTACAACAGAATTTGGACATCTTGTTTGTCACTTATGTTAGTCTATGGTTTTCTGTATGTTAGCTTTGTTAAACTTTTTTCTCCATAGATACACCATTATTGCGAGGGCGAACAGTTTAGATCCAGATCAGCCAGCACATCCGTGCCATCTGATCAGGATCTTGATTTTTTCGCTTTTTGATTCATTAGGTTATTTCTGACTAAAATGCGACCAGTGCAGCTCCAGATCAGACGGCATGGATGTGCTGGCTGATCTGGATCAACACTTGCCGCACACACGTAAAAATGCGTATATATAGAGGAAGGGGTTAACATTACCAGTAGAATACATTCTCACAGTTTGACAACTTTCCAACTCCTTTCTTGTTTTTAGGCTAACTATGATCTGGACCAGGCGCTAGTTTTATGTCAGATGAATAACTTCAAGGCTGGAATCCTGATTCTCTATGAAAAAGCTAGATTGTAAGTGTGTACATCATTACATGTTCTGTGAATGTTTGTGGAATAATATAAAAGGATTATTTAACAATCTTTTTACAACTGTGAGCACATCCTTTAACCCTTTCCTCCATGGATAAAGCTTTATTGCATGGGCAAACAGTTTAGATCCAGATCAGCCAGCACATCCATGCCCTCTGATCAGGATCTAAACTGTTTGCTTTTTGATTCGTTAGGTTACATCTGACCAAAATGCGACCAGTGCAGATCCTGATCAGATGGCATGGATGTGCCGGCTGATCTGGATCTACACTGGTCGCACATGTGTAAAAATGTGTATATATTGAGGAAAGGGTTAAAAATGATACATTTGCAGTTACCTGGCCATCAATTCATCAGAATTGGCCCAACTCAGATTTAGATTGTTTAATGATATTACATTCATTTAAATTTGTTGTTTTACTCAGTGTACATAGGTAAAAACATTAATCTTACCAACCCAAACCAAAAATTCTGGATAAGCAATTGCAAAAAATGTTTTTAAGGTTGGCTGGAAAATATAATCATAATTTACTTAAAAAATCCATACATTTGTAATTGACTGCAAAATTGCTTATCTCAGCATTCTAGTTATGAAATCTTGTTTTAAATCTTAATTAATCTGTTTAAAATAATTCCGCAGTAAGACAATCATACAGCCTTGAAGAAAATGTGGGGTATAATTATAATTTTTTTCCTGAATAGTGGTAAATGAAGTAATTTTCATGTTTATACTTAAACATGTTTAAATGTTGTGCATACATGTATGACAAAATACATATGATATTTAGTGTTAGGTTTGATACTTCACATATGAAAAAGTTTTATTCGGTACCCAAAAATACCAAAATAAGGAGTTTCATCTTTATAAGTTATACATATATACATGTATGTTCATGATATGTCTCTTATCTTTCATTTAAGTTTTTAAACAAAAACAGTCACAGATAAAAAGCAATAAAACCCTAATAACTTCGTTCACTTCATTGTCACTTGTCTTATATATACTTAAATATAAAAAAATGCTGTTGTTTTTTTTTGAAATTAGGTTTAAGTTGTATGTTTGATTTGTATATTCAGATACCAGCAGATTTTGCGGTACCACATGGATAATGATGCTTATGATCAGGTTATACAGACCTGTAAAACATACGGGTATGTACACACTGGCATTAAACTGTGATGTTTCTGCAACAATTCAATGGGAACAATTCAGACATGTAATACTGTGAAAATCCAGATGCTATTTCTCCAGAGCTAGAATTTTACCTATTTCCAGGGAAGTATAAAGTAACAATTTCCCATTTCTTGTTAAATGTCATAGTATTATAGCAAAGTAACAGTGGAGATTTCACATATGTTAATTTTATACATTTTGAAGAACAATGTTCAAATTAATTTCACAAAACTTTTGTGACCAAACAGAGACAATCCAGGAAATTTCAGCTTGAATGACCTTGGAATACTTAAATTTTGTCACATTGATGCTGTCTGATCATAATCAACACTGTTTGCTTTCAGATTCTTTGTTTTTTTCTAACCAAGAGACAACCAGTGTAGATCTAGATCAGATGGCATGGATATGCCGGCTGATTGGGATCTACATTGGTCACATGTACATTGAAACCCGCACATATGGAGTAAAGGAATAATTATTAAATTCCTTGCTAACATCCTCAAGGCAGTAGAGTCATTTATCAGTAGAGTCATTTATCATCAACACATTTATCTCTGATTGGGCATTGATGCAAGGTTACTTAGCTCAGTTGATAAAGGTGTAGTCTATTCAGTCGCCAGTCAAGCATTCTGTCCCTGACTGGGAAAGTTGTTTGCTGAAATAATTCAGCAGAATACTGTGCCAAAACTCTGTTTCAGTACCTCTAATTCCCAGCAAATCTTCATATAATTTATTGCCATCAATAATTAAACAAAATTATAATTTATTGCCATCAATAATTAACATTTTGTTTAGGCTGAATTAATGTTGGTTTTCAATGAGATGTGTTGCATATATTGGAGGGGCATGATACATTCTCAAATCAGAATTTACCTTGTTGCCTGTGGCATGTTATTATCCCCCGCCGATGAAATCGGGAGAGGGATATTGTTCTGGCGTTGTCCGTCCGTCATACTGTCATGCTGTCACGCTGTCTGTCCGAATTTCGTTTCCGCGCTATTTCTCTGCAACCACTGGATGGATTTCAACAAAACTTTGTGGGAACCATCAGTACCAAGAGGAGATGCGCATATTGTCGTCTTGTTCCGGTCAGACCATTTAACACAGAGTAATAGCCCTTTGATAACCTATGCATTATGCATTTAATGCAGTATTCGTTTCCTTGCTATTTCTCTGCAACTACTGAATGGATTTCACTGAAACTTTCTGGAAACCATCTATACCAAGAGGAGATGTGCATATCGTCGTCTTGATTCGGTCAGACCATTTAACACAGAGTTATTGCCCTTTGATAACTTAATGCATTATGCATATAGAGCAGTATTCGTTTCCGCGCTATTTCTCTGCAACTACTGAATGGATTTCAATGAAACTTTCTGGAAACCATCTATACCAAGAGGAGATGCGCATGTCGTCTTCTTGTTCTGGTCAGACTGTTTAACACAGAGTTATGGCCCTTTGATAAGTTATGCACTATGCATATAGAGTAGTATTTGTTTCCGCGCTACTTCTCTGCATCTTCTGCATGGATTTCAATTAAATAACGCGCTATTTTTTTACTACTGCGTTCTTCATTTCAACAACTTGAAGACTTTATGTCTTATTCTTATATTCTGGTGAGCTGCCCAACCCTTTTCACCATCTGAAGGTTTTTTTTTCACTGTTTTTGCCATGATAAATATCTAAATAAAGCCCTATGTCTTCAGCTGTTGTGTTAGTAATAACCAGTACTCGGCGGGGGATATAAATTCAACGAATTTGCTTGTTCCAAACTGCACTGATATGAATTAACTAAAAATAAAAATGATGGGAGGCCTGAGATTTGTGAAAGTTTATTTGTTCTGAAACTACTTTGCTGCCTGTAGCACAGATTTCATTGTGTCTTAAAATCATCTGGGTTTTACTATCACATGAGCGAATAGTAGATCCAGATCAGGGTATTAACTGTTTGTTCCTTGGTCAGAAATAACCTTATTAATGAAAAAGAAAACTGAGTAGATCCTGATCAGATGGCATGAACATGCTGGCGGATCTGGATATCTATGCTGGCCAATATGGATGCACACTGTTAGTCCAAGGATGAGAGCCATATCCCATGGATGAAGGGTTATACAGTTCCTAAGGTTATAAAACTGAGAAAGGAAACCAGTCTCAAATCTCAAGGATCTGATTGGCTGAAATGGCGACTGGTCACCATTTCAGCCAATCAGATGCTTGAGATTTGAGACTGGTTTCTAAACTTAGTTTTATAACCTTCTATACAGGTATCTAATGGTAAAAATTCTGTTTTCAGAATGCAGGACTGCAATCTTTGGATCCAGGCACTTTCATACTTTGCCAAGAAAGAAAATTTGAAAACACAGTTAGGAATAGTTTTACATCGTATCCTTGCATTTTATTGAGACAGTATAATATTGTCATTTATGCGTTATCAACTATAAATCTACTGAAATGCTTGTGTTTTCTAGTTATTACTAGCATGTTATTTCTCGTTCAAAACATATTTGCTTGTTTACTATTTAATATTGAAGAAAAAATATAATTGTTGATAATGGATGCGCATTAATACCTAACAGTTTGTTTATTTGTCCAATTGAAGTGATATACAATGTAATAGTATATCTTCCTATATGAATCAAGTCTATAAATTTATAATGCTTTAAGTGATTTTGAAATTAGTAACTTGGAATTACCAAACATGTTTGAAAAAAAAGTACACTTGGGCATGTAGCTTGGAGGTCAATGTCTAAATTTGTTTCTGCTTCACAAGTGTTCATGCATTAGGAGATTTAAAAATAATTTGGCAGAATTGTTAACATAACAAAACAATCTTTATGCACATACCCAGGTCCATAGTTTTTGAGCTTCAGTTCTGTAGTGTGATGGATGATAAATGTAATACAAGTTCTGTTGGCAGTTAGCCCGGATGTGGGGATTTATTTATATGATATAAAAATGGATGTTTTTGTTGTGTGTGGAGATTGAAGTGTTCCTTAACACAATCCAGATATAGACAAGATGAACCTATTACCACCATTGCTTGTCATACAGACGTTAGCTCACAGCTCCACAGCAACTCTCTCTGTTATCAAAAGCTATGTGATACGCAAGCTTCAGAGTGAAAATGATCAAATCACTGAAGATGAACGCTTAATCAAACAGTACAGAGAGGACACCGAGAAGAAACGGCAGCAAATAGAAGAACTAAAAACAACGTGAGTTTTCTTATTGTGGTGAAGTTTTGAGTGCAATGTTAGGAGCTACAAACAATGTTTAACCTGGGATCTTACTCTAGTGTTTACATAAACAGAAATTTCTTGTTCACTTTATGACATTATTGGTGACATTAGAAATTTCTTGTTCATTTTATGGTGTTATTGCTGACATTGGAAATTTCTTGGTTCACTGTATAGTGTTAATGCCACATATGGCTATTAAACTTCTTAGTCTGTCATTAAACAGAAGTCACTTAAATTGTGTTACCATTACACTACTATAAAAAGTGAAATAGGTGTATTTGGAATATCAACCTTCAGAAAACACAGCCTCTTCACACAGCCAACAGATCAAAAGAGTGCTTATGACTTATCTACATTTATAACATGTTCAAAATATTAACAGTTTGTATTTTACTAAAATGAAATGTTCTTGTTTTCAGAGCTAAGGTATTTCAGAACACCAAGTGTAGTATATGTCACCATCCACTTGACCTGCCAACCGTACACTTCTTGTGTGAACCACATTCCTTCCATCAACAGTAAGTGACAGCTAGTATCTGTATTCAATCTTTACTCCATGGGATATGGCTGGTGAACAGTGTAGCTCCAAAACAGCTGGCACGTCTGTGCCATTTGATCAGGATCTACACTATTTACTTTTTTATTTATAAGGTTATATCTGATCAAGAAGCAAACAGTGTAGAGCATAATAAAATAGCACAGATGTGCTGGCTGTTCTTGAAAAAAATTTTACAGGCAGTTTCAACATTTTAGCAATGTCACTGGCTAAAATGAGATACCACTGGCTAAAATGAGATACCACTGGCTAAAATGAGATACCCTTATAAAAAATTACTTTAAAACATAATCCATTTCTTAGTTTATATAACACAGCTGAATGCTATATTGTTGAACAAGTATATGTATTTATATTTTCAGTTGTTTTGAGAGTTATGCTGAAAATGACAATGAATGTCCAGTGTGTAGCAGTGAAAATAGGTGGGTTTCAAAGTAAAGTGATTAAAAATAATAACTGTGTGTAAAAATATTTATCTCTTGTATAGCTTAAAACAAAGTACGAGAGATACAAATCTGTTAAATTGCTAAAGTCCCACTTGACTGTGAAACACTTTTTTGTGAATTTATTACGAATCGTTTGAAAAGAAGAATATTGATGCAGAAAAAATCCATGGGGGTCTAGTTTTGTTCATTTTCTACACAATAATGTTTGTCATTTTGAATATTACAAAAAATATTATCTGAAACTAAACTCTAATTCACAGTGTGGTTCATAGAATAGAATAGAATAGCTCTACCATAAAAAAACAACTATACTAGACCCTCTTAAGCTATTTAACCCTTTTCTCTGGGGAAATTGCCTTTATCGTTAGGCAAACAGTGTAGATCTACATCAGCCAATATAGATATCCAGACCAGCCAGCACATTCATGCCATCTGATCAGCATCTACACTGTTGTTTTTTTTTATTAATTCATTTCTTTCTGACCAAGAACGTGAACAGTGTAGATCCTGATCAGATGGTTAGGCTGGCTGATTTGGATTTCACTATTCACACATGTGATCAAACCTGTTTACATGGTGTAAAGTGTTAAATCAGGAGAGCTAGGGTCTGACATGTAGGGGTCTTAAGTCTGATTCTATGGCAGAAGAAAGTCATTTATAATGATTGGATTCATGACATCTCTATGTTGAATTTTAATGTACCTTTTCACACCTGAAAGTTTAATAAAAATGCTGATGGCTAGAAAAAAAAATCCAGACATTTTAGGAAATTATTATTTAATTGAGACTTTTTATAATTATAATGCATAATATGGACTGTTGTTTTTTTTTTTTTAAAGAAAAATCATGGACATAATTCGAGCGCAGGAACATGGGAGAGATTTACACGAGCAGTTCCACAACCAGCTGGAGAGGGCAACTGACGGTTTCTCTGTGGTAGCCGACTACTTTGGTAGAGGGGTATTCAACAAGGTATAGTCATTTCTAGGATAACATTTCATGCTACAGACTGCCTGGTGCTAGGTTAGATCTGTAGTAAACTTGTCTGGTCACTCCAGCTCAAACATCCAGAATACTTTGCTTTTACCAGTTTCCTGGGATGTTTTGTTTGAAAAGCACAATTTTATATCATATGTGCAACCAGTGCAGGTCTGTGCCATCTGATCTGGATCTGTACCTGTTGCTTTTGGTTGAAAAATACCCTAATGAATCTTAACATGAACGGTGTAAATCATGATCATATTGTACGAATCTGTTGGTGATCTGGATTTGCACCGTTTGCCCATGGGCTAACAGCCATTCCATCGAGTGAAAGGTTAACAGTCATCATACTAGTGATTCAATCAAATTCAGTTACTTTAGCATCAGTTTTTATCAGATTTTTTTTATCTCGCTGATAAGATCAGTTAAGAATGTAGGAAGTGAGGAGTTTCGTTTGATTTTAGAGGAACATTGGTTCTTAAGACTTAATTGCCTGTTATGTTGCAGCCTGCATTGGTAATTAAACTGCTAAGAGGAAATAACATTTTATTATTAATTCAAATCATTGATCATGTAAAGCACTTCAGCTGAGCAATAATTTCCAAATACAAAATATGTTTCTTTATAATTAATTTTAACAACTTAACATGTGTTAAGACACACAAGTCCTCAATAATTGTTTCTGTATTTATATTTCAGGTGACTGTGATCACTGATTCTCCTGGAAGACTTGCTAGTGTTAATGCCAAATACACATAGTATACTGTTACCATCTGGTGCTGCTGCTAAATCTACGTAGCATGTTGTGTTAACATCAGTCAGCAAGTGCTAATGCAAAATCTACCAGCATATTGTGTTACCATCAGAAGTATTTACTCTTTAAACTTGGGCATAACTGTGAAAAAAACATTGTTTTCAGAAAATTTCATTCAGTACTTCAAACGTTTTGATTTTTTGGCTTGCTTTGGATACATTCTGACAAAAGTTGTCTTTGCTGAAATTATATTCTGACAACAGTATCAAATCAGTTGTTGCACTGTGGACCTTGTATAAGCAACTTTAAAGTGATCTCTCTATTTGCTAAGACAGCTTACACTTTTGTTGATTTGCATCAAGTCCTGCCCCGCCATAAACGAGTGCATATCTGGGTGTGGACTTTAGCTTTTTCTGGTGGAAGAAGACCCCAGGTGCCTCTTCAGGCTTTGCTTCTGGCATAGTAGGGAACCTGGGAAGAACCACCAGCCTTCCATAATCAAGCTAGAGAGGTTCCTCACATGAAAAATTTTGACCCAGGGAGGACTCAAACCAACAGCAATGCAGGTCCCTTAATTGTCAGCCAAAGACAATAATTTTGAAAGCAAGTGGTATATATAATAAGTGCAGCTTGCTTGGAATAGTTTGGCAGTATATAGAATGTCAAAAGATGTTACTTTAGGATGTATAAGTGTAGCATTTGGTGCAAACGAATTTAAGAGATGCTGTTATTTTAATTTGAAGCGCTGTAGAGTCAGACAAACATATGTATGTTATTGTGGCTTTCTAATGACACTTTTATGATATAAGTTTACATAAGAAGCTGAAATAATGCTAAATAAGTATTCGATGTATTAAATAAGTCTTCATATGGTACTTAATTGGGATTGCTGTCAAAATTCAAGATTCACAGTAACAGTTTAAAATTGTTTATGAAAGAGATGATTCAGATCTAGAATTGCTCCCCTTGGAATGTATAAAAACAGTCAATTGTTATGTACAATTAGTAGAGTAGAAATTCTTATATGTTACCTTTGATAAATTATTGTTTTTATGGGATATCATATAAGGATCATGGAAGGGGTGAAATTAATTTCACATTTCCAAAACTTAACAAAAAAGGCTCCATTCATGGGGTGGGGGTAGGCTTTTGCTATAGGGTCAGTTTTACATTCACAGGGTATGCAGTACCAATGTTATTCAATGCAAATAATTAGGTGTTTAATGTGTCATGTTATTACCTGAGAATAGAACAAAACTGTAAATGTAAGCAACATTTAGAAACCTGGACCAAGCCCTGCATAGTAAATACAACCTCCAGAACAGTGATCTCACTTCAACATATGCTTACTGTACAGTGAATACTGTTTGATGATGTTATATGCTTATAATTGTGTGCAATATTTATATGTTAAAGTTTTGTATTGAAGACATTATGAGATATTAAACAAACTAAATTATTGCTTGTGTTTTACTGATTCAGTTTTGATCACTCCATTACAAATAAAAATAGTGTGATTCTCTTTCATGCCATTGTCTTAAAATTGCCAAGTAATGTAATTGTGCTTGTGCACTTCTTAGACCTCTTCAATTGGTATCATGGTCTTTGGGCATGTTTAAATTGCCTACCATGGGGTCAAACAATTTCTAAGATGTTGTGGGAGTGGATGGTGCATTATCCACTAAAGTCATGTCCCAGTGAATGTGAACTTGCAAGGTGTTGGACACCAAATGGGGGCTGGGCATCAGGCATCTACACATTTCTGTATTTGGAGCAAACTTCAGCCTTCTCTTGGATTTGAAGATCTAATTATATTTTTTTTATGCCCCCAAAGGGAGGCATATAGTAATCGCACCGTCCGTCTGTCCGTCCGTCCGAAATAATCTTGTCCTCACTTCTTCTCCGAAACCGCTGGAGGGATTTCTTTGAAACTTCACAGGAGTGTTGGTCACCAAGCCTAGTTGTGCATATCGTCAGGATTTTCTGCTCAGAATCAGATTATTATTGGCTGAGTTATGGCCCTTTTTAGCAAAATCTTGTCCTCGCTTCTTCTCCGTAACAGCTTGAGGGATTTCATTGAAACTTCACAGGAGTGTTTGTCACCAAGCCTGGTTGTGCATAGCATAAGGAATTTCAGGTCGGATTAATTTTGGCCAAGTTATGCGCCTTTTCACCTAACCCTAAACCCTAACACTAACGTCTTTAACCCTAACCCCAAGGTCTTAACTAACCCTAACCCTAACTTCTATATTAAAATCTTGTCCATGCTTTACCTTCAAAACTGCTTATTTTTGGTCCAGTTATGGGCTTTTTCACTTAACCCTAACGTCTTTAACCCTAACCCTAAGGTCTTAACTAACCCTAACCCTAACCCTAACTTCTATATTAAAATCTCGTCCATGCTTTATCTTCAAAACTGCTTATTTTTGGTCAAGTTATGGGCTTTTTCACTTAACCCTAAACCTAACCCTAAGGTCTTTAGCCCTAACCCTAAGGTCTTTATCTAACCCTAACCCTAAATACTAACCCAAGCGGTCTTAAATTTTATCCGATCTTCTTCAAACTTGGTCAGAATGTTTATCTCAATGATATCTAGGTCAAGTTAGTAACTGGGTCATGTGACCTTGAAAACTAGGTCACAAGGTCAAATTATAGAAAAAGCTTGACTGCACTCTAGCGGTGTTAAATTTGGTGCAATCTTCTTTAAACTTGATCAGAAATTTTACCTCAATGAAATCTATGTACTATTCGTAACTGGTTCATGTGACCCTTAAAACTAGGTCACTAGGTCAAATTAAAGAAAAAAAGCTTGTCTGCACTCTAGCGGTCTTAATTTTGGTGGGATCTTCTTCACACTTGGTCAGAATGTTCATCTCAATGATTTCTAGGTCAAGTTTGAAACTGGGTCATGTGACCTTGAAATCTAGGTCACTAGGTCAAATAATAGAAAATGATTGTCCGCACTTTAGTGGTCTTAATTTTGGTCCAATCTTATTCGAACTTGGTCAGAATGTTTATCTCAATGATATCTAGGTCAAGTTAGTTACTGGGTCATGTGACCTTGAAAACTAGGTCACAAGGTCAAATTATACAAAACAGCTTGTCTGCACTCTAGCAGTGTTAAATTTTGTGCAATCTTCTTTAAACTTAGTCAGAAATTTTACCTCGATGAAATCTAGGTACTATTCGTAACTGGGTCATGTGACCTTAAAGCTAGGTCACTAGGTCAAATTAAAGAAAAAGCTTGTCCGCACTCTAGCGGTCTTAATTTTGGTGGGATCTTCTTCACACTTGGTCAGAATGTTCATCTCAATGATTTCTAGATCAAGTTTGAAACTGGGTCATGTGACCTTGAAAACTAGATCACAATGTCAAATTATAGAAAAAGCTTGTCTGCACTCTAGCAGGCTTAATTTTGGTGCGATCTTCTTCAAATTCGGTAAAAATGTTTATCTCAATAATATCTAGGTCAAATTCGAAAGTGGGTCATGTGACCTTGAAAACTAGGTCACAAGGTTAAATGATAGAAACAGCTTCTTTGTACACTTAACAGTCTTAATTTTGGTCTGATCTTCTTCAAACTTGGTCAGAATTTTTATCTCAATGATATCTAGGTAACATGTTCGTAACTGGGTCACGTGACCTTGAAAACTAGGTCACTAGGTCAAATTAAAGAAAAAGCTTATTTGCACTCTAAAATGTCTTAATTTTGTTGGCATCCTCTTCAAACTTGGTCAGAATGTTAATCTCAATAATACCTAGGTCAGATGCTAAACTGGGTCATGTTACATTGAAATCTAGGTCACTAGGTCAAATTATAGAAAAAGCTTGTCCGCACTCTAGCAGTCTTAATTTTGGTCAGATCTTCTTAAAACTTGGTAAAAATGTTTATCTCAATGATATCTAGGTCACTGGGTCATGTAACCTTAAAAACTAGGTCACAAGGTCAAATTATAGAAAAAGCTCCTCTGTACTATAACAGTCTTAATTTTGGTGGGATCTTCTTCAAACTTGGTAAGAATGTTTGTCTCAATGACATCTAGGTCATGTTCATAACTGGGTCACATGACCTTAAAAACTAGGTCACTAGGTCAAATTAATGAAAAAGCTTGTCTGCACTCTAGCGGTCTTAGTTATGGGCTGATCTTCTTCAAGCTTGGGCAGAATGTTTATGTCAATGATATCTAGTTCAAGTTCGAAACTGGGTTTTGTGACCTTAAAAACTAGGCCACCAGGTCAAATTATAAAAAAAAGCTTGTCAGCACTCTAGAGGTCTTAATTTTGGTCCTCTTTTTCAAGCTTGGTCACTATGTTTATCTCAATGATATCTAGGGCAAGTTCTAGACTGGGTCATGTGACCTTGAAAACTAGGTGACTATGTCAAGTTATAATAAAAGCTTGTCTGCGCACTAGTGGTCTTAATTTTGGTTTGATCTTCACTTTCATTACCATAAGATCTTGGTTCCTTTCTTGAAATTGCAATATTGCATTACAGGTTCCAGAGTTATGGCCCTTGAAAGTGCAGATATACTATTTAGACCTTGTCTGCACAATATCAGCTTCATTTTTGATTTGAATTAAATTAGACTTGTACAATATTTGAGTTACTATAATACTTAGGTTCCTTTTTTGAACCAGGTACATTCCATAATGGGTTCCAGAGTTATGAATTTTAAACATTGCCTAGGTGGCTAAACACTCTTTCTCCCGTTTTTCTTTCACGTCTTCTTGTAGTATAAACTTTTATCCTTGCACTGGTGCGCACATAGACAAATATGCAGTTTTATGCAGTCGAAAGAACAATTTCTAAGGTTTCAATGAAGTCATTTTATGATGCATTTTGCTTTCAACCATTTGAGGTCTTTATATATATTGATAACAAAATATTTATTTTCATTCACTTGTTTAATATGAGTTCACAAATAATAAATAAAAAAGATGAAGATTTACAATCAAAACCCAGTAAGAAAGACTTTTTGCGTTGTATGTAATCCTTCATTTCTGGCCCACTTTTCTAACACTTTCAAATCTTCTTGTAGGAGTAGAAAGTTATTTTGTCTTAAGCTTACCCAACTGGGTCTTCTGTGAATAAGAGATCTGAAATAGGCAGGTCGTAAATGTACACATTTCTAAGTACTGTGTCCTATGAAACCCCTAATACTACGGTCATCCTCTTATATAGTTGCATTAACTATATTTGCATATACCTGCATTAACTACGCTATGCAACGCTTTATTTCATCGCTGAGGAAGAGTCTACCAGGTGCCCCACACCCCAGTGACGACAACAATTTTAATGCAAATTCGTAAAATATTATAATCAGCTGGCGGAAGTGACGAAATATCGGTCCATTAACACCGGCCGAGTGTACTTTGTTTTTAGAACTTAGCAGCTCAAACTAAACTCCTTACACCAATGCACAATGATTTTTGTGATTAGAAATTGTAGAACAAAGTTTTAAACTGCTGAAGTTCGAGCTGGGCCGTTGTTTGTTTATCAAACGCTTGGTAACGGAGAGACTGGACTTGCGCACTGATGAAAATTGTACTTCCTGTCAAAATTTATGACGAGAAAATAGTCCACGAATTACACTAGTTAAATGACTGTAATACGTAAAAATTGGCAATAATATTCACAACGATTGTTATTAAGCCAATATCCCTATATAAAAGTTAAGCTTTACATTTTAAAATCCGAGCAAAAGATCTTTTGAACGTGTTATTATTGTGCGTAAAGTAGTTCGGCCATAGACATCTGAACGATTTGTGAAAGAAAAAGTTTTACAATTAAAATAATTCCTAACCACATGATTACAAAATTCTGGAAATATGGGAACAAAAAGCAGGTTTTGGCACTGGCCATGATTTAACCTTTTCACCGGGAATTTGACTTTTATAAACATGAATGTGGGTCATAGGAACAAATTAACATGGTTTTTGACTCACATAGCCCACTGTTACTTTCCTGTTACATAGTTTTTAGGCATTTGATTTGTGTAGAGTATGCAAAAAAAAGAGCACGAAAAAACTGACGACTCATCACGTCGCAAATCTTCAGGTAGATCAAGCATGCATGGATCAAGTCGTCAGACGGGTTCGGGCAACTCCGGTGTTCTCATGGTTGGACCAAATTTCAGAGTTGGCAAGAAAATAGGATGTGGAAATTTCGGAGAACTTAGATTAGGTATGCTGTAGGACGGTAAAAATAAGTTTTTAGTAAAGGATATTAACAATGATTACACGATAGAGAAAACAAAGAGCCTTTATCTGGTAATTACATACTGCAACCTTCCTTGCTCATTAACTCATTATTTTAAACAAAACTTACATGATAATCAGGTAATGTTCTTGTTTCCATTTGAACTTATGAATATGATTGAGCTAGGAAAAATTAAAAAAGTAAAACAGCATATGGGAGATTATTGAAGTGGCCAAGTCATCAGTTTGATTTGGTGGCTCCAGGATAAGAGATCCAAGGGTTGAATTATTAGAGGCCTACACGTTTTCTTTTTCCATGTGAAAGTATTTATCAAATTACCCTTCAAGCTCGACTTACCGAAGCATTGGCTGTGGTAGATGATCTATACCTGGATTGTTTATGCAGAGTATAGCAGGCCTTTTTCTGGCCATTTTGAGAAAAAGATCCTTGCCAAAATTGGGAAATTCATGTAGAGAAAGTTTCGAAATTGGGAAAAAATCATAGATCTGTCAAATAATCAATTTGGGAATTTATGAAACTGTAAATTAGTAGTAAAATTTCTGCCACATCATAACAATAAAGAATACAACAATAGTAAGGTACAAAAACCTCTATATTTGACATTAATTTGAACTCCAAGGAACACAGTTAAAAGAACAAGAATGCGGGACTTTGCATCTCTGAACACATCACAAAGTTTTAACAGATCACTCTTAGGTCCATCTGCGTATCAAATTCAGACAATGCATCCAACAAACATGACACTCCAACACTCACTTTTGATCTGGCTATCTTCTGAAGATTTCTTCGCAGTTGTATCTCTAAGGCCGGTATCACTGGATGTTGACAGTGTTTTACTTGGTGTCAAACATAAATGTTTTAAAGATTAAGAACCCTTGGTGGTTACTTTCCTTATTTTCTTTGAATAATATTTGCAATTTCACAAAGTGTTTACTACCGGAAACAAAGAAATTGGCAAGTGACTGTTAAATCCCGTCCTGTACCAGAACGCGCTATAAAGACTCTAGCACCAGGCACCGGGATTACACGAACTGTTTTGCATTGAATTTTCAACTTTCAACTGGGATTTGTTTTTTTCAAATTTGGGGAAAAAATCAAAATTGGCATTGGGAATGGGTCGGATAGCCAGAAAAAGGCATGTATAGTCTTATAGAAAGGCACATGCAGATAAAATAGTCATATTTAGAAGAGAGGAATTTGGTGGCTGGTTCTAAAGGATATTCCATCAAATTTGCTCCCATTTGGCTTATTTAGCTTGAAACTTCTATTAGTTCTTTGTCAGTTTGAGCCATTAGAAATCCCAATGACAGGTTTTATCAGACACTATCTATGCTAGAAAAACATGTTGGCACTACAAACAGGTGATTTGGATCTATATGAATATTTTGAAGAATAAGAGTTCTGTTAGTTTGTTATAATTTGTTTAATGTTGAAATAGTTTTTCCCTAAAATTTGATAACAGTGATTAATTATTTTTCTCAAAACGGGAAAAACATGCATGAATACTTTGACAGGTTACGGTTGCATACCCACTACCAATAAAAACCAGCATTGAGCTAGACTCTAAATGAATGGCAGTACAACTGTTAAAAAATACGGAAAAGGGTTAGTCAAAGAAACATCAAATTGTTCAGTTTAATTTAAACTTGATATATATAATTGAGCTCCATCAAAAACATTAAAAAACTTGGTCATTGAAAGTGCTTGAATTTCAGATAGCAGTAATTTTGGATAGTATGTCTAAGCTTTAGTGCTTGCTTAGATATTGAGAAACTTCCAACATTGTGACTTCTTATCTACAAATCGCCATCAAATTCAATTCTTTATCAATAACATAAAGGTGGAGGGTGGTTCCTAAACATGGAACATGAAGACAAAAAGCTGGAAAGCGGAGGTTCGAATCCTGTTGAAGGCCTACACATTTTCTCCCTACTGATAAAGTACTATTTCATTTGGTGGTCACGTTTAATTGATTTACCCTTGAAGCTCTACTGGACAAAGCATTGGCTGGTGTAGTCGATCCAAACCTGCATTGTGTAGACATTTGCCAATTTAGTGGCATTGTCTCATTTAGATGGAAGGAATGTAGTAGTGTCCATAGCAGCTGGCATCAGTAGCTCAGTGGTAGAGCAATGGCACGGTGAGCCGGAGGTCCAAGGTTCAAATCCTGGTTGAGGCCTACACATTTTCTCCCTCCTATTTCACAGCAAAAAGACTGAAAATAAATCAAAAATAAGAAATGTAAGTGCTCAGGTTGTAAAGGATAGAGTACAACTAGTAACTACACATTAATTACAGAAAAGTGTATTACAGTAATAACTTTCAAAAAATAATCAGCATGTATAAATCATACTATAACAGGGTCAGCATTTGCACAAATTTCCATGCAACCAGATAAAAATTCTACTGGCTCAGTTGCCAACAAGGAAATTTCAGAATTTGTTTTCCCTGTGGTCTATTGGACTTTTTTTAAGCTGGGAAATAAGAAAAAAAAATGTGAATTTATGTCCCTGATAATCTTTTTTGACGATGATTTTTATGCTTTTCTGAGAAATTCTGAGGAGCATATAGTCGGCGGTACGTCCTGATTTGAGTCCGGCCCATAACTTTTTTATTTGAAATTGAAGTTGGATTTTAAAATTATTTCACTGAAATGATCACATGGATACAACATGTCACACGCAACATTTGGGTTACTACCTTGAAGGTCAAGGTCACAGCATGACCTTGTAGCAACATTGTGTCTGGCCCTAAACATTTTGATTTGAAGTTGAATTTTCAAATTATTTTACAAAAATGATCACCATATTGAGACGATGTGTCGCGCGCAACATTTGGGTCGCTACCTTGAAGGTTAAGGTCACAGCATGACCTTGTAGCAACATCGAATCAGGCTCATAACCTTTTTATTTGAAGTTGGATTTTGAAATTATTTCACAGAAATGATCACCATATTGAGACCACATGTCACACGCAACATTCTGACCTTCGTGATCTTGAAGCAACATCGTGTCCGGTCCATAACTTGGTTATTTATAGTTGGATTTTAAAATTGTCTGATTTTATAGCACCACACCATTTTCAAAATTCACCTCAATAGTTATACAACTAACTGTATTTGTGACAAAGTACCAATAAGGGGAGCATCACCTGTCTTTGACGGTCTCTTGTTTACATTAATGTCACTTATGAGCAAAGGTTAATGTGCAAGAAATGGAGGCAGCAAAGATGAACATTGGACTGAGAAATTTTATATAACATAAAACATAACCCAACTTCACAGAAACATGTTCTTGCAGAGTGAAGTGTCATCAAATAGAAAATACCATGATTCAGTGATTTATCAGTACATGTCTCATCTTTGGGTTTAGTTGTTGATGATTTTAACTGTGATGTTATTTTTAATTTCAGGAAAGAATTTATACAACAATGAACATGTAGCAATCAAACTGGTATGTATTATTTGAAAGTAGTCTAGAAACTGAGTTTAAAGGAGTTTGTGTAATAATTGTTAATGTCCTGTGACCCTTATCGTACTGGTACCAGACCGAGTGTTTTTAATAAAAAGGTGTTTTTAATAAAAAGAATCTGACACTACGTTTAATTGTAGTTAAGATTCAAATAGATTGATCTTTTGCAATAATAAGCAATTTTCTGCTGGAAGTTCCAGAATTTATATTTGACATCAACAGAAAGGTAGCTCAAATTTTTGAAAGAAATAGTTAATTTGTGAATAATTGTTCACTCTAGATGATTGGTACAAACATGGTCAATTGTTAAAATGCAGAAAAAGTTTCTTAAACAAGCAGAAGCATTGAATGTAAAACCTGCAGTATTATATAATGTCAAGATTGCACATTTAAATGCAGTGTTTTATATTGCCTATGTAACACTTCCTCAAGTGCAAGTGGGTATGGTTTATTCCTACATTGTAAATGCTTTAAAATGACCTATATCAAAACCCACATTGTAAAATGGAGAAGATCTGTAGGAGTCTCAAAAATCTGATAAATTCAATTTTTAACTTAATGTTAAGATAAATGAGAGTGAGGATACACCTTTAACCCTGTTCTCCATGGATAACAGCTCACAAAAGTGTCATCTGATCTACAATGCTCAATTTTGGGTCGTCGGAATTGCAGGGCTAGGCGCTGTCGCCGTGATGGTGCAGGTTTACTCCCAGGTAGAGGCAATATCATTTTAAATCCATGAGGTTATTTCTGACCAAGAAGCAAAACATGTAGGTCCAGATTAGAGGGCATGGTAAAAGCGTATCTATGTAGTAAATGGTTAAGGTACTACTGAAATGCCTGGCTAGGTTACAGATCTCGGTTCAGTACTTATTGTCAAAGAAACCAAGACAGATTTTGTTTAACCACCTGCATTGTTGCATCTTGTAATTAATTCCTAGCATGTTGATAAAACATGATACTGCCTTATCAGTTAGCTATCTCAAGATGGTGGTTGTATTATAGATGACCTTGCACGAAGCACTCAAGTTGATAATCATCATTATTGTATGCTTTCAGGAACCTATGAAATCTCGTGCGCCACAGCTGCATTTAGAATATAGATTTTATAGACAATTAGGACAAACAGGTAACACCATTTTTACTTTATATGTATTTGTATTACTAATACAATCTATTGATTTAATTTTAAATACATGGTCTGAGGTGCTAACTTTCCTGTTTGCCTCCCCCTTCAACTTCTATAAAACTGTTGCCATGTTCTTCTTTGCAAATAATGCTTGGAAATTTGCATACAAATATTTGTTGAAACCATGAAGCATCTTATTCTATAGCTAACTGTCCCCCACCCCCTCAAAAAAAGAGATGAATATCACAATCGAAAGGAACAAAATTCTTGATGTAAAAAATTTAAAAAAGAGGAAACACTCCTGTTTCTAAAGAGGAAACAAAATCTTGATTTAATAGTTACCTTTTTCTGCAAAAAAACACATTAACTTTTGAAAGATTATTTAAGATTCTCACAAAGATTTTTAAATGGATGCTTAAAGGTGATTTTTGATATGAGATCCTGATTTGTGATATTTGTATTGTTGTATTATAACATTGATATTGATCATAGAGGGGTAAGAAGTGGTTGAAGTTGTATTTCTATATGTAAGTGTTGATTACTGAGTTTACTTGTTCAATGTGTAGGGGCATCCTATGAGGATGCTGAACAACAGATTGGTAAGCTGCTCATTTACACAACTGATAAAGCTACCATCAGTGGCCATATTTAAGTTTCCAAAATCTTGTTACATGGATAGAACATTAACCTGATTTTAAATTCAAGCCATAATAAAATTTCTTTGTGTTTTGGGAAAATATCCCATGGACAAATTGGGAAAAGAGCAAAAGTGGGAATAATTTCACCAGTATATTGCTGCTATAATTGCAGTTCCAAGTTGTCTAATGTAGAATTAAATAATTTATAATAATGCCAGACAAAGTTTTCCATCATTGCATGTTAATTAATTTTCTGAAATTAAGGACAATTATGCCTTCTTTATATAGTTTAAGTTCAATGTGGTCGAGTCACTGACTTGTATTGCTTGGAGTCTTCATTATTTTTTCTAGTCTTTGCATAATATATACAGTCATTGCATCTGAATACCTGTCCTAAAAGTAATGTTGTACATGTATAGTACCAACAATTATATGAGCATTGCTGTAATGAATTCATATTGTAGTAATATTGATCAAGGATTGAATTATAAAATGACAAACTATTTTTGACTGTAAACATTTTACATTTATAAACTCTAACCTAAGAAATGATGTGCCTTGAAAACTAAAAAAGAATAAACTCAGAAACCATGTTTCAGACTTTAGCCAGGTTCTTCCCTTTTTCCCTGTCGCTGACATAATCTAATCCAGTTATTCTTTCGGCTCTTCACTAGATTGCTTGGATTTTACATGATTGATATGAAAAGCACAGTTTATTTTCAATTAGGGTAGTATGACAGGAACTTCACCACTCTGTACATCAACATTTAATATATCAATGTTTTATATACGAGAAGTATTCACTTGTTGTTTGGCTGGCACTCAATGATAATAGTTGTCTTGCCTTTAATTAGCAAACAAATTATCAGATAAATAATGTTTTCAACATTAATTAAATTATTTCATCCTACTGACATGGGTACAAGGATCTGATTTTATTGTGAAAAAAATTGCCCCATGTTTCAAGTCATCGCAAGTCATCATGTTGTTAATCAACACAAATACTTAATACTGGACTTAGTAAATATTTTGATTCAGCACTTTTTTTCAACTCTGCACATTCTGGGTTATAGTATTTTGGCATTCATTTAATAAGAATTGACAGGACTGGCATTTCATGTCAAGTGGGACTGGTATCACATTCATTCATCATAATGGGCCTGTAATTTGTAACTTTTCAATACTTTTTCACTCATTTAGGAATGACAATGTGGTAAAGGATTAAATAAAAAAAAATCTGGTCGTCTCCGTTTAAAAAAACAACTTCTGGTTTTTCTAAAACTAACATTATGACATAATGTTTGCAGCATGCAAACTTTCTTAACCAGTTCCATGTAATTCTTTAATTGAAAACTTTACTGCTTCGTTAAAGGTAGTTCTGAAATTGTTATTAATTTTTACAAAATGGAAGCTAAAGTTTACCATGCATTTCACAATTTTGAAATTATTTTTTTTACATTGTTATGTCACTTTAACGTACATAGAAAGTAAGGTGCATACTAGCAAAAAAAAGGTCTATCAAACAACAAATGGAATGAAAAGAAATTTGCCTCACAGTCTTTCTACTTCCCAGCATTTTTGTGTGACTTGAAAGCCAGTAGACACTGATCATATACCTTTAATGTAAATCCCTGCTTCTCACAGCAATTACTGGTGAAATCAATATTAATTGAATAGATTTAGGGAACTCTCAGTGATTTTTTTGTTTAATTTTACTGCTGAATCTTGGCTGTTACCTCTAATCTAAAATCATCAATTTTACATACAAATCATAAATATTTTCCCCTTTTTTAATTTTTCCTTTTTTTCCTCTGACTAAATTTCTTTTCATCAAGTCAGATTTTTGTGTATGAAACCATTGCCTTGAATTTACTTTCAATTTAGTCTGTGCATTTAGGTCAGGTCACGTTTTACCAAACTGTATCGTTGTCATCTCATTTTTAATTTATCAACACTAACTGTTTTGCAATTAATTGACACTTTAGAACATCAAATGGGTACACAATTTAACATGTCAAATATGTTAATTGTTATGAATGGTCCAGATAGATTGATCAATGTCAATTAGTGACCACGAAATATCAATTATAATAATGTTGTTTTTGTTATGTCTCCCCCCCTCTGGGGGAGATATATTGTTTTTGCCCTGTCCGTCTGTCACACTTCCGTTTCCGCTCAATAACTCGAGTACCCTTTGACCCAGAGCCTTCAAACTTCATAGGGTGATAGCCCTTATTGAGTAGAAGAACCCTATTGATTTTGGGGTCAGTAGGTCAAAGGTCAAGGTCACAGGGGACCGAAGAGTGAAAACCGTTTCTGCTCCATAACTTGAGTACCCTTTGACCCAGGGACTTCAAACTTCATAGGTTGATAGCCGTTATAGAGTAGAAGAACCCTATTGATTTTGGGGTCAGTATGTCAAAGGTCAAGGTCACAGGGGCCCCGAAGAGTAAAAAACGTATCCGGTCAATTACTGGAGTACCGCTTGACCCAGAGCATTCAAACTAAATAGGGTAATAGCCCTTACTGAGTAGAAGAACCCTATTGATTATGGGATCAGTAGGTCAAAGGTCAAGGTCACAGGGGTCTGGGCGCAGGGGGGTGCGGCACAGGGGGGAGACATGCGTTTTTCACAAAAAACATCTAGTTTTAAATTGGATTTGGTCTGTGTGAAATGTCTTTTTTGGCGAAATTAAATGGTACCACAGTATTTTCTCTATGGAATAGGCACAGGCAGCAGTAAAATTATTTTCAAAAGAAATCACTGACTTGCCACTGATTAAAGATGCTAGCGCTTTATATAACCTAACTAGTATACTTCTGAATGCACACTGACACATTAATTAAGCTGTATGAAATTGATGACAAAGCTTTCTGTTATTTTAAAAAAAGCTTTTATAATCTATAGATGATATTAAAGTTTATCATAATCCAGTGGTTATATGGTGCTGGCTTTTGTGCCACCCTTTCAAAATTAAGGTGATACATAGCAATGGCTTTTTTCATCAGTCAGTCTAAGGGTCCAAGATGAATACTAAGTGTTGGCTAGAGCTTTGCCATTTCTTAATATTTCTTCATCAAACTTTCAAATTATATTGCTTATGACCAAAGGTTTTGATGATGCCAAAGTCTTTAGGTCAAGATCATATGAAGTGCAGTTGTGCCCATTTTTGTACTTGGATTTTGATAGAAAAACTTAAACTGGCTAGCCCATTAAGAAGGCACATGATGCCTGGTAGAGAGGTAGATCAACCTGCAGGCTCACATGCTACTACTATCAGGAGAAAATGTTCTGAAATAGTGCCAGTCACACAAACTTTTTTAATGGTGCATGAACTTTTCACAGAAGAGCTTCAAAGACATGCTGTATATGCCTGTTGACTGCTGGATTACCATATTTTCTCTTTGTAGATGTTTTTTTCACAAGCTTGTATTGATTATTGATTACTAGTAATAAAACCGACTTAGTGACATAGATAAAATGATCAGCAGTAGAAAATAAGCTTAGACGGGCAATAGAAGTGTTAACTTGTCTGCTGCGGCTTCTGATTTCCTGAGATGATCTGCATGTCTTAATGTGATGAATTCCTTCTTGTATCACAGTTTGATTGAATGTTGGTTGCTAACACTTTTATGCCTTTTTTGACATAAGTTTAAGTAATGATTTATGTTGTTTTTCATATTTGCCCTTAACCTGACGGATAGCTTTCCTGTATGCCACTGCATTGTTCTGATGTGTTTATTATTAATTTATTTACTAAATAAGGAGCAGTATTTACCCAGATCAAGATGCACAGATGTGCAAGTTGATTTTGTTTATGCTGTCATGACTAGAACTTCGACTCCTCATTTGCAGCTAGTGTTGACCAAGTGCAGTTTTTCCACGGCATAAGTCTTATTTGCAAACTTGTGTTGACCTAATATATTCAGTCTGACTTCACTATTCATCCAGGAAGTTCCTGTAGAACACCCCTCAGTCTAATAATTTGGAAAGCTTACTAGTTTGTTACACAGATTGAGTTTTTTTGCAGGACTTCAAGGATTGAACGATATACTTTATAGCGGGGGTCAAAGTTTTCAGGATTATTCCTGAATTCAGGATTCTATGTATCAAAAAATAGTTGATTTTCTTTATTTTTCCTTATATAAATGGACAAATTTTCAGGTTTTCAGGATTTTCAGATTTTCTAACTTTAACTCCTGTTAAATTTAGATCAAGCTCATAAACAACTGATTAGTTCTACAATTAATATGCATCAATCCTGCTTGCAATTTGTTAATGCACTTGTCCCAATCCTGTTTGATACCTTTAAAATAAAAAACAAATTAAAAAGATTTGTTCTAATAGAAGCAGAATTCCCTGAGACACTTCATGTTGGAGTCTGTGCTTTATTAGTGTAAATTGTAATTATATTCCGCAGGTTTCTGACATTTTACTAGTTGTACTGAATGTTCCTTATTCGATTACATACTGTGATGTTAAAACTACATAATGAAAGCACTTATCTGAAGTGTTTGGAAGGCATTATTGAATTTATCAGTCATCTCACAGGCCTCCCATACACAGTGATATTGATCATAGGACAAATGTTAGAAGCTGTACATTGACAGCACAAATTGACAGCAGCAGTCTGAAAGTAACTATGGTGTGAAGGTTGTCAGTTGATTGACTCCTTATTTCATCAGTTGTTTCTGATCTTGACCTATGAGTCCCACAGAACTGAAATGAAACATCAGTTTTGTAATGGAGCAGACATGGAGACGGATAATGCACCTACTTCAGACTTCCTGAAAGTCGCCAGACCGTCGGATCTGTCTGGTAAAATTTGGACTGGTCTGATGTGATTTCCAATGTTGTAGGACCGAGTGTCCGGCAAAAATTTGATCTGCATATTCCAATTTTACTCGCTAAATTACAATTTTACTCGCTGTTTTGATTCGAGACTGTTCACAGGGAAATGAGTGAGGATATCCGAATGAAATATTTTACGTATTCGTCATGATGACAATTCGTACCACTGAAAAAAAACAACAACACCCTTAATACTGTGTTTTGCTTATTTAATGCGTTAAATGTTTCAGTCAGACAGAATTTGTTTCGGTCAGACAGATTTTCACATCTTGTCTGACCACATGTCTGACACTGTTTTACAACTTTCTGGAAGTCTGCTACTTAAGATTGGATACTGCTCTCCATTGAGACTGTATTGTACCTGCTCAAGACTGGATATTTGTCTCCATGGAGCCTGATAATGCACCTGCTCAAGACTGGATTTGGGTCTCCATGGAAACTGGTATTGCACCTGATCAAGATTGGATACTGGTCTCCATGATTTCTGATATTGCACCTGTTTAAGTTTGGATACTGAACTCGATGGAGTGTATTGTACCTGCTCGAGATTGGATACTGGTCTCCATAGAAACTGGTATTGCACCTGCTCAAGATTGGATACTGATCTCAATGGAGACTGTATTTTACCTGCTCAAAATTGGATTCTGGTCTCCATGAAGATTGTATTGTACCTGCTCAAGATTGGATACTGGTCTCCTTGGAGACTGATATTGCATCTGCTCAAGATTGGATACTGGTCTCCATGAAGATTGTATTGTACCTGCTTAAGCCTTAAGACTGGATACAGGTCTCCATTGAGTGTATTGTACCTGCATAAGATTGGAAACTGGTCTCTATGGATTTTGTATTGTACCTGCTCAAGATTGGATACTGGTTTCAATGGAGACTGATTATTGTACCTGCTCAAGATTGGATACTGGTTTCCATGGAGACTGATATTGTACCTGCTCAGGATTGGATACTGGTCTCCATGGAGACTGATATATAACCTGCTAAAGCTTTGATACCGGTCTCCTTGGAAAATTGGATACTGGTTTCCATAGAGACTGATATTGTACCTGCTCAGGATTGGATACTGGTCTCCATGGAGACTGATATATAACCTGCTAAAGCTTTGATACCGGTCTCCTTGGAGACTGATATTGCAGCTGCTTAAGATTGGAAACTGGTCTCCATGGAGAGTGTATTGTACCTTCTTAAGATTTGATACTGGTCCCTATGGAGGCTGATATTGCAACTGCTTAAGATTGGGTACTGGTCTCCATGGAGACTGTATTGTACTTGCTCAAGATTGTTCAGGCATATGTTGTTTGAGAGACTGCTAAATTAATGTTAGAAGAAATTGAAATCCTAGGAATTGTAAGGATGAGATATTGTGTTGGCATTTGTCTTATTCTGTTCTATTTTCATTGTCAACATAAAAAGCATAAACTCCTTATGATTGTGTGAGTTTTTTTTGTAGAGTTGACTATGCAAACAAGTCTTGAAGTGTACAGAACTAATACTTTAATATTGCTGAAGAGGAAAAACATTTGATGAACAAACAGGACAGTATTGTCTTAAGATGAAATCAATTTTTACAATCTAGCATAATTATTCCGCTGTTCCAGTGTCAAGTGCTATTTGCATTGCACTAGATGGACTATGGAAATATGTTACAAGTTCTTACAATGTCAGCTCATTGGTATTCTATATTACTCTGAGGATTTGGAATAAGGCTAGGTCCTGCTTTTTTCTGAAAGCAAAAAGAATCAATGATTGCTGTCTCATGAAGTTTATTATCAGAATTTTTCTGGGCTTTGTAAGATCATCAGGTACATTTTGTAACTTATAAAGCTTAGTATGTTCATTTCATAACGCTTGAAACTAATGTTCCTTACTGGTTGAAAACATTGTTCATTGAGGGTTTACAACTAGAATGGTAACTCATGATAGACTGAATATTTAGATATGCCCCTTTCTAACGGCTTTAAGAGTTATGCCCCTTCTTAGATGACTTTTACCTCGATGTTGCTTATGATAACTTCAAAGACTAGTCCTATAGGCTTAATACTTGAACATAATATCTGCATGAATAAAGCCCACATTTTAACTTTGTGCATTCAGTTAACAGGTGTTCCATGGAACACCAAATTCTAGTTTTGTTTTCCCCTTTCCTGTGTATTCCAAATAACACAAAATAAATCAAATGAATTACATGCTTGTTAAAGTTCTCATTACTGGTAATACAGGGTTGAAGGTTATAAAACTGAGATTAGAAACCAGTCGCCATTTCAGCCAATCAGATGCTTGAGATTTGAGACTGGTCTCCATGCTCAGTTTTATAATCTTGGGCACAGGGCTTTTTTCAGTGTCTAGGGGAAGGTGCCCATGCCCTATAATTTTTTGGGAAACTATCATCATTTCTTCACAAAAGGATTCAATTTTTGGGGAAAACAGCATGATTTTAAAGAAATTTTCTGAGGGTAAGGCGCCTGAAAATTGCCCGTTCAAAGAAGAAAAAAAGCTCAGCAATACAGTCTCGCAGGGTTGGGCGGTAAATACCACCCCCGGTATTTACCGGTGGTATTTACCGGTATTTACCGCCCTGAAAAATACTCCCCAAAGTGGCAAATACTGGAAAATACTGGCAAATACTACTCAGATAAGTTTTTTTGCCTTAAAATACTGCAGAAATCTTAACTTAGTTGACTTAGTTATTAATGTATAATCATAATAATAATTAAATTACTCATATATTTTAATTAAATTTCATATCAGGTTATCACTTTAAGCACTTTAAAGTAAAATAATTCTTACAGAATTGTCTTTTTTTACTCTAAGAACCAAAAATACAGCAGGTAAGAAATTAATGCTGATCCACCTGTGCACCTGGCCATTGACACAAGCAAGGCCATAATGTCTAGTCTATTAAAACAACATTACAGGGGGCTGTAACAGCCAGGGGCAACAAAGGCAACAGTAAAGTGTCATAAATAACCTATACAATTTGTCTAGGTGCAAGTAAGTGGTTGTGTATTGGTGTGACTGCAGAAAGCTGCCAAACTGGTGTTCTGTTACAGGTATCTTAGGGGGAAAGAAGAGATTGACTGGTAGACAGAGGCTTCTTTGTATCTAAACATTATTTGTTATTGTATTCATGTATATTTATTGTAAGTTGTGTACATTACTTGTTTATAATTAAAATTAACCCTCTAAAATGCTGACTCCATTATTGTTAATAATTGAAATTTGAATTTGTCCATATGCTGACTATAAGGGATACATTGTATTGTATAAATTCCATGGATGGTCAATTCAAATGACCACTTGTTCAGTACTTAAATTTTTATTTATTATGGATAAAGTGATAAAAGTGTTAAACTTAAGTACAAATATAATGGCAATTAATGGGTAAACTTGAAATTATCTATATGAATGCTGATAATAGATAATATTGTATAAATTCCAGACTGGTAAATTCAATTGACCAGTAATTGCCAGTATTTGCCGGTAAATACCGGTAAATACCGCCGGCATGGACAATACTCATATTTGCCGGCATTTTGCCAACCCTGCAGTCTCGCCATGATGACTTGAAATGTGATGATTTGTAATACTGGTCCAAGTCTTCACAAATATCCGGTCCATAAATATGATGTGATTACTCGAAATAAGCTAAGAGAAAAAATACAATGACTCGCAATATTTACAAAGTCCAGTGACAACTAACAAAGTTGGCCTTGTGTTTGACAATTTTTTAACACCTTAGATTGAATCCAAAAATGGGGGTCATAATCCACTTGTGAGTGATAAGAAATCACTGTAAATTAACCTTTTATTTACTAATTAAATGAGTGACAATTATTACCTGTGGTGTAATCCTGAAAAGTAACTTTAATCATAAGATAAGACAACAAAAGTGCTCTAAGTAAAGTGAACCATAATTTTTTATTTAAATTAAATCATTTTCTTGGTTACAAGTAGATACAAATCGTAAAATAAACGATGTTAAACAAATTATTGTCCTATAGTGTAATTCTCTGATAAGTTTAGTAATCACCACAACCTGAAATGACAGCCCCCCACAAAATGTATTCATGTACAACATTACTATGGTATTAAGATGCAATGACAGATGCTATGACTAAAAAAACTTTGTTAAATCGGTAATGATAACCTGTAAGACCTCACGAATGTGCAGGCTGATCTGGATCATCACTAGTTGCCCATTGATAAAAGCTGTATGCATGGAGTAAAGAGAAAATTGTTCTTAAATAATAAGAATATGAACAAAAAAATGACAGATTTGCCTTCAGTTGTCAGTGTGTTAATAAAACTAGTCCATTTTATGTGACTTTTTGTTTCAAATAATCACTATGTTAACTTGTTTATTTACAGAGGGCATACCCAATGTATATTATTTTGGACCATGTGGCAAATACAATGCCCTTGTGCTGGAGTTACTGGGACCTAGTCTCGAGGACCTGTTTGATTTGTGTGATAGGAAATTCTCCCTCAAAACAGTCCTCATGCTTTCTGTACAAATGGTAAGTCAGAATAATTCAACAAGGTTTTCATGTGACAGTAACATTGAAGGAAGATGTTTTTAATTTTGTGACTGGGCAAAGCTGTGAAATCAAATCCCATGGTAGAAATTGGGATCAGATTTTTGTGCTGTCCCGTTGTTGTTTCAAAGTTCACAAAACTTCATTAGAATTTGCAAAGGAAAACTGCAAAATAAAATCTTTTTAATGTATTTGATTTTAATTTTATTCTTGATGTGTGACCTCAAATTTGTGCATACCGTACCAGACAATAAAGGGTAATCCAGGTATCTGATTATTTCATACCTTAACCTGATTTTTGGGGCCATATAAGACCCCATTCTCAATGCCGAAAACATTATTTTCCAGATTTCCCATGTAATCTGTTAACCTATTTCCCACAGAAATATGTGCATTAAACTCCCATTTCTTTTAATTTTAACCGATCTTTCCAATTTTAATGAAATTTAATTACTGAATGATGAACATAGTAGATTCTGATCAGACAACATCAAAGGCTGGTAAGGATATACAATAAGATAAATGAGTGACTTGAGCTGTGCTTTAATATACAACATTCAGAAATTTCTTGGATTTTTTTATATTTCAATATAGGAAAATCAGTGCTATGAAATCACTTCTAAATTTGTCTAATGCTGATGTCATTCTTTAAGAGTCTATTGAAACAAATAATCTTGCCCTGAGTTTGTGCTCAACTTTTTTGAAGTCAATATAATTTAAAACCATTTTAAACTGCAAGTATGACATAGTTTTACTTGTAGAAAAGGCAGCATAAACAAAGGTTTATCACAGGGTCTTGAATTGATGCTCCCCAAATATACATTTGACATCTGCATTTGTTTAACAGCGAATAATTACCTTTGTTGTTAATAAATGTTTACTTTGACATCAGTTATATAAATAGTTACTTGTCCTAATTAGCTTTGTGTGATTGACATTATGTTTTACAGTGAGACAGATGTCAACAGACATGCAATTATTATACATAACAGACAGTTGAGAGCTAAACTGTTTTAAGTAGTTAAGAATTAATGAACATACTTCATTGTTGCACTCCACTTAAGATAACAAATGGGTCACTCTTAAAATACAAGTAAATTGCATTCATACAGAGACAAACAGTACCTCATTCAAACTTACTGCTGTACAAAAATGTTATGAAACCACAAAAGGTAGTATTAAGAATAGGGATGGCTTTCAAAGAGACACAGTTTTACACACAGATTATTAGTGACAGCTAAAGCAAGAAAAACTACAAGAGAAGCAGTCTGTCCATAAACAAACACAAAATGAATTTACATGAAGAACCTGTGCTATTTTTGTATGCTTTTACCAAGACGATGTTGATTTCCTAAGCTCAGAATGTTGCAGAAAGTAATGAAGGTTCAAGCCTATAATCAATGGACAAAGTAAGTCAATATGAGCACTCTCTGTGCCTAGGGGACAACTAATTTAATAACTCTGCCTGTGTAACACTTGACAGCAGTTTTTGTATTGTTTTCCAGCACAGCAATTAGTCGGGGGAATTGTCAGCAAAATGTGCGAAGGTTAATTGTTTTATCCCTATTTACCAGGGCTTTTTTCCTGTTTGATTACATCTATTCCACTAATATTTCCTAAATAATGAGACATGTAGATTGTTTTGCTGATGTTATAGATGGTAATGGGATATATTCCAAATACAGAAACCTATATCCTGCACCCCTCTTTGGGTTTTGATAAAAACAATGCCAATTCACAATAACAAAATTATGATAAAAATGATATTACAAGCTGTTCTGATTCTGTTTAAATCATCTAAATTAAAAAAAAAAACAACTCAAAATTTTAATGATAAGGTATTTAGCCTGTTTTAAATAAAATGATAAAATTCCTTGTTCTGTGTGTATGACTCATGTTGTCAAACTGAAGAGGACAAACAATGACAGAACAGCAATCATTATGTTCTAGTAAGGCACTACTGATGTTAAACTATGCTAATCCCCTGAAATTCAACAAGTTGAAGTAGTAGCAATGATTTTTCTCGGTGTGTTTAGACTTGCTAGTCAGTTGAACGTAATTTTTATGTTTCTGCAGCTTCATCGGATGGAGTACATTCATTCGAAGCATCTCATATATCGTGATGTTAAACCGGAAAACTTCCTGATCGGCAGAAATTCCACACGTAAACAGCATATCATCCATGTGATAGATTTTGGATTGGCAAAAGAATACATCGACCCCGAAACACATAAACACATCCCATACCGGGAACACAAGAGTTTGACAGGCACTGCCAGATATATGAGCATCAATACACATCTCGGGAAAGGTAAGGCACTGTTTCCTAGACCGGGCACCAGCAATATACCATTATGATTTAAGACCAGTCTGAGATCTTGGCAGTCTGATTGGTTGAAATTGAGCTCAGTCTCACAGTTGACCAATGGTAATCTAGATCTTAGACTGGATTCCTATCTCTGTTAAGTAATCTCAGTGCCAGACTGCAAACATCTCGTATTAACTAAACCTGTATCTTTAATGAGTTTTTCACATTTTGTTAATAAGAAATGTCAGCCTTTCGAGGGATGACAATGCAAGAGATGATTCCAATCATCACCTCTCCAGCAGTCATATCCAATACACTCATTGTAGAAATTCATATTTTTATGTCACTTGTCTGGGACTAGTCTTCTTAGCAAAAAAAAACTTGTCCTGAAAAACAGATGAAGTATTCTTAAAGCTTATTTATATCACTAAATTAGTTATTTCTCTGTTTTTAGCTGCTTTGTATTAAATTTGCTCAAGTTTTTCTTTTCACTTTCTTTATTTATTAAATGCAACTGATCTGACAATTTGATGGGCAGGGTTCAGTGTGAATGTTTGATGCACCACATCTGGGCACATGCTGTTAATAAGGCTAATTAGAAGTTAACAACAAAGTTTTTAGCTTAACTATTTGATTACAAATTTAGGGAGCTGTCCCAGTCTGGTCTGACAGGTTCTTAGTACACTGTTTTCTTTCTAGCAAGAGATTTTCGTGATGTTTTGTGTACAAAACCTAAGAAAGGTAAATTTTTCCTCCTAATTCTGAAGACTTTTACTGATCTCTGGATAGACTAGTCAGTTATGAACATCAGGGATGGTAAAATATTTACGTTAAGAGATAAAGTAAAGAATGGTAATTGACTAAGCAAAAAGTGTGCATGTGATCATAGACATACCATTTCAGCAAGATACACTCGGGGTTTGTAGAGTAATATGATCTAATGTTAAACCATGAACTTTGTGATGTCACCACTTTGTGTCCAACCAAATCAGACTTCTGATCAGATCACTGGTTTCTGTCATACCAGGTGTGGGATTCTTCTAAAATCTTCCACAAACCACAAATGTTGTGAGAGAACTGGTGGGTTGCCCAGGAATCAATAACTAAGCATTACTTAAAGCCTGCTTAAAGAAAGGAGTAAAAAGATTCGAGAAGTTTTCAAAGAAAGAAAGTGATTTTATGCTTAATCAGATCAGTAGATCTTTATCTTTACTATTTGGTTGTCTTTAGCCTTTGGAATTAAAAAAAATTATAATTTTTAGCTCGACTATTCGAAGAATAGGGGAGCTATCCTACTCGCCCCGGTGTCGGCGTTGGCGTCCGTTAAACAAAAAATGCACTTTGGTCCATTACTTGAAAACTACTTATGATATCAACTTGAAACTTGGAATATATATTCACCATCAAATTCTACATCATTACCAACAACACCCATAACTCTGCTACAAATATTTTTCAAGTTATGCCCCTTTTTCACTTAAATTTTGCGTTAAGGAAAATATGCACTTTGGTCCATAACTTATAAACTACTTGAGATATCAACTTGAAACTTGGAATATATATGTACCATCAAATTCTACATCATTACCAACAAGACCCATAACTCTGCTGTCAATATATTTCAAGTTATGCCCCTTTTTTCTTATATTTTGTGTCAAATAAAATATGCATTTTGCCCCTAACTTTAAAACTACTTGAGATATTGCCTTGAAACTTGAAATATATTTTCACCATCAAAATCTACATCATAACCAACAAGACCCATAACCCTTCTTCCAATATTTTTCAAATTATGCCCCTTTTTCACTTACATTTTGTGTTAAGCAAAATATACAGTCGGCCCTTAACTTCATTATGAATAGAGGGATTTCAAAATAACTTGGCACAAATGTTCACCATGACAAGGCGGTGTGTCGCGTACAATACCCATGCCTGTAGGTCCAAGGTCAAGGTCACTGTTACTAAAAATAGAATTTTCTTGCAAAATCGTGTCCGCTCTGTAACTTTGTTATTTCTTATTGGGTTTTTAAATAACTTGGTATAATTGTTCACCATATCAAGACGGTGTGTCACGTACATGCCCAAGCCTGTAGGTCAATGGTCAAGGTCACTGTTAATAAAAATAGAATTTTCTTGTCTAGGCTGTTACTTTGTTATGAATGGAGGGATTTCAAAATATCTTGGCACAAATGTTCACCATGATAAGGCGGTGTGTCCACACAATACCCATGCCTGTAGATCCAAGGTCAAGGTCACTGTTACTAAAAATAGAATTTTCTTGTCCGGGCTGTAACTTTGTTATGAATGGAAGGAGTTCAAAATAACTTGACACAAATGTTCAACATGACAGGGCGGTGTGTCATGTACCATGCCCATGCCTGTAGGTCAAAGGTCAAGGTCACTGTTACTAAAAATAGAATTATCTTGTCCTGGCTGTTACTTTGTTATAAATGGAGGGATTTGAAAATAACTTTGCACAAATGTTCATGAAAAGGCAGTGTGTCCGCACAATACCCAAGCCTGAAGGTCCAAGGTCAAGGTCACTGTTACTAAAAATAGAATTTTGTTGTCCAGGCTGTAACTTCATTATAAATGGAGGGATTTCAAAATTACTTGACACAAATGTTCACCATGAAAGGGCAGTGTATCGCGTATTATTCCCATCATTGCACTTGAGTGTCTGAAAATGATGCATAGCGGGGCATCCGTGTCCTATGGACACATTTCTAGTTTCACTTATATTTTCACTTAAGTGCACTTAATCGATAACTTTGCAAATACTTAAGGTATCAACTTCAAACTACCATTATATTTTCATTTCAGTTCTTTTTCTGTAACATTACTGAAGTGATTGATATTTGACTAAAAGTAAATGTCTCTAATAAAAAATTACTAACAAGTTTTCTAACAAATTCAGAAATATTTCATAGTTATTCCCCTATTCAGTTTAATATTTATGGTACATTTAGGAATTATTTCTGTTATTTGAAAAGAATTTCTCCCGTACCATTCACTTGTTAATATTTTTCCTGATTGCACATGAATGTATGGCCATAGTTGTTATTGTTTTAATCTTCAAATTGCATTTGTTTCAAATGATTCGAATAGTCGAGCATGCTGTCTCCTCTGACAGCTCTTGTTTGTTGAGGGTGTCATTTCTCAGACTGGTTTTGCGAAATATGTCTCATTAACTAATTTAGTTTGTGATTATGTCTCCCCCCCTCTGGGGGAGACATATTGTTTTTGCCCTGTTTGTCTGTCCGTCACTCCGTCTTTCACACTTCGTTTCCGCTCAATAACTCGAGTACCCTTTGACCCAGATCCTTTAAACTTCATAGGGTGATAGCCCTTATTGAGTAAAAGAACCCTATTGATTTTGGGGTCAGTAGGTCAAAGGTCAAGGTCAGAGTGACCCAAAGAGTGAAAATTGTTTCCGCTCAATAACTCGAGTACCCTTTGACTCAGAGCCTCCAAACTTCATAGGGTGATAGCCCTTATTGAGTAGAAGAACCCTATTGATTTTGGGGTCAGTAGGTCATAGGTCAAGGTCACAGTGACCCGAAGAGTGAAAACCGTTTCCGCTCAATAACTCAAGTACCTTTTGACCCAGAGCCTTCAAACTTCATAGGATGACAGCCCTTATTGAGTAGAAAAACCCTATTGATTTTGGGGTCAGTAGGTCAAAGGTCAAGGTCACAGTGACCCGAAGAGTGAAAACCGTTTTGGCTCAATAATTTGAGTACCCTTTGACCCAGAGCCTTCAAACTTCATAGGGTGATAGCCCTTATTGAGTAGAAGAACCCTATTGATTTTGGGGTAAGTAGGTCCAAGGTCAAGGTCACAGGGGCCCGAAGAGTGAAAACCGTTTCCGCTCAATAATTCGAGTACCCTTTGACCCAGAGCCTTCAAACTTCATAGGGTGATAGCCCTTATTGAGTAGAAGAACCCTATTGATTTTGATGTCAGTAGGTCAAAGGTCAAGGTCACAGGGGCCTGAAGAGTGAAAACTAGTGATGGGCAATCGGCTGGAATTTTCAACATCGATTAATCGGAACTTTCAACCAACTAATTAATCGACTTATCGGCAATTATCGGACATTTAAGAAATTATATACATTTTGCGCATTATACACTTAGAATAACATTACAATACACGTGTCTATGTCTTTACATGTATAATCATTTTAATGTTATCTTTTATTAGATCTTTATAAAGAATAACAGGTTACTGTCTTTTTAAAACAGGTGATATTGATCAAGGCAGATATGGTGGTAGGAAAGGCAAGGCTCTGCTGAGCCGTTTCAGACTATATAGGCAGAGTCCAATATCACTTGTTATCAAAAGACAGTAACCTGTTGGGAACAGTCAAACCTGCCATCCTTGAACAGCTGAAATTTACGGGTCGTAGGCTTCCATTCCAATGTGCAAAATCCACAACTTTTTCCAGCTAACATTTTTTAAAAAAGCTAGTCTCTGTATCTCCTTGTTGAAATATACACAAAAGAATAGTCTTCATTTTACCTTTTTACTTCACTCATCAGTCAGTGAAATGTAACACCAGCAACAAAGCCATTTTAGTTTGTTTTTGTTTTTTGAAACCGAAATGGCCTAGACGCTGGTATTCAGTTGGGAATTCTTGGGGATCCGAAATCTAGTCATCCATGGTTAACATCCATCAGCACAGAATAAGAAACACATTTCCGTAAAATAAAGTCCATAAAATATGTCCGAAATTGAATACACTTTCAGTAATCATGCCGGAAGGAATATTGACTTCGAAAATGACGTCAGCTTTACAAAGGTTGTAGCAGTGAGGGGCTGTAACACGTGGATTTATAGACTCTAGCAGTATGAAGGGCTGCATTTTTACGAATAATCGTAAATTTTAATGCGGTCTTCCTCGTTTTCCTGATAAACGTCGGCCATATTTAAACAATTAAAGTCTAATCTGCGGCTTTTTTGCGGCCCGAAATCTAGAATATTACAGACCTTGTAAGGAGACGACTTTAGGACCGCACATTATTGCATATGATAGCAGATTACATTTGGTCAAATAAATTACTTCCTTTGGAAAAAATATACCCAAACAAACGAAAATTCACGAATTCACGAAATATCAAAAAAATTTCGATTAATCGAAACTGTCCGCTCAACGTCGCCGATCGCTGGTTTTGGCTCGTCGGGCCGATATATTCGATTGTCGCCGATTGTCGGCCCATCACTAGTGAAAACCGTTTCCATTCAATAATAGGAGTTCTATTTTACCCAGACCATTCAAACTTCATACGATGGATGTCCTTTTTGAGTAGAGGACTCCTATTGATTCTGGGGTCAGTAGGTCAAAGGTCAAGGTCACAGGGGCCCCGAAGAGTAAAAACCGTATCCGGTCAATTACTGGAGTACCGCTTGACCCAGAGCATTCAAACTAAATAGGGTAATAGCCCTTATTGAGTAGAAGAACCCTTTTGATTATGGGATCAGTAGGTCAAAGGTCAAGGTCACAGGAGTCTGGGCGCAGGGGGGTGGGGGGGGGGGGGGCGGCGCAGGGGGGAGACATGCGTTTTTCACAAAAAACATCTAGTTTGTCATTATCAGCCATTTGTTTAGTACTTAGTTCTGTAGGTGGTACACATTTTGTTGGAACATTGAAAAATGTAAAGTCTCCTTTTAAAGCAATTTGTGACATTTTGCGGGTAGAGTGCCAGACAGTTGTAAGTGCCTTCTTTATTAATAAACAATTACACGATTTATTAGTATAATTAATTTTCCATTTCAGAACAAAGTCGCAGGGACGACCTTGAAGCATTGGGTCATATGTTTATGTATTTTTTACGGGGTAGTCTTCCTTGGCAGGGTCTCAAGGCAGACACCCTTAAGGAACGCTACCAGAAAATAGGCGATACAAAAAGAGCAACTCCCATAGAAGTGCTATGTGAAAATTTTCCAGGTTAGAGTTGTTTTATTGTTAATTTATTTTTGTGCTTTTAAAAAAGGCTAGTATAGGCTGTTTATACCGTAAGATGTTTAGTTAACCCTTTACTCCATACATATATACATGTTTTATAGCATGTTCCAACAGTGAAGATCCAGGTTAGTCCGCACATGGATGCTGTCAGATCAGGATCTACACTGCACTTCTTAGATAGAAATATCCTAATAAGTCAATTATTAAGATTTTCATGAAATTGTTATTCACACTGATATGTTTAAACTTGAGGGTCTTAGTTATCCCAAACCGAACATTTCTTATGCTGTAGACCATACAATGCTATTGCAGATAAATCAGAAATTTATGTGTTCATATTTTGCAGATGAGTTATCCAAATATCTACAATATGTTCGGCGGTTAGATTTTTTCGAAACCCCAGATTACGATTATCTGCGTAAACTGTTTATGGATCTGATGGAAAAGATGAATATGGAATGTGATTGGGAGTTTGACTGGGTTGGAAGACAGGTAGGCACCACAAAATACAACCTCATGACTATAACTTCATCTCCAGTGCATGCAGATCTAGTAGTATTTTCTCTGTCTATATGAACAGTATGAAATCTTGCTATAAAGAACGTTTAGCTAATTTAATTATTAATGGTAGAGTCTTGTTTTTGCAAAATTTCCAGGTACCAGGTAAAAATTATCAAGAACCAAATTTAATTTCTACTCAGACATATAATTATGGCTATTAGATTAAAGTTGAAACTGTTCTAGTAAAAGCAGTGTTTACTCAGTATGTCTGTTGTTGGCATAACTGTGAAATATTGGTCTTGGTTGACACCTTATTTCATCAAACTCAGTGTGAAAGCATGAATCCTGTAATGGCAAGGAAAGAAACAGACTTGCATTCAAATTCGTCCTAGACTGCTCAACATGAAAGTAGGATAAAGTTATTTAAAAAGCAATTTTTTTCATCACATGTTTGGATTGATGTTAGAATTTCAGTTTTCATTTAAAATTAGCAATTCATTTTGAAATAATGGCTTATTTAAAGAGTCAAATCAACTCAGGATTAATCTGATGTCACATTATATTTATACTCACTACCATAAGTTACACAAAAAACTGTTATCCGCACTTTGAGAACTGAAAAACGAGGTCTTTGGATGCAAAATTTATATTGACATAGCAGCAGTATTGAGATAGCAATATTGAGATAATAGAATTTAACTTAAGATGCAGATTTATTTTACATAGATTAATAAGCACTTCCAAAAGTACTTCAGAAAAATGTCTATCAAGACAGCAATTTGGAGAAAACCACTTTTGATTGTATACTGTTACCTCAAAAACTATGAATATGTCCTGCTCATAATGAGATATATATCAATTTATCCAAGATTTAGAAACTAAGCATGCATGATAGGATGTAGAATGTACAGATTTGGCTTGATATTTGTTTTTAATGCCTTTTGGTAATGAGGTTTTATTTTCAATACTTCTTACATGAAATTTAAGTAGACATGGTATGGTTGAATAAAAAAACTTATGGATCCACCTTGGTCCCCTTTCTGAGCTGCTTGATGAGTGATTTATTGTTTGGAATGTAGCTGCATAGCAGAAATCTAAGAATCAATGAATGGCATATCTGCTGATATCACATTTGAAGAAATTAGAAAAAATCAACTCAAACTAGTAAATACTGAAATCGCCATAATTCATGTGATTGACTGTTGTCTACATGATGTGGCTGATGTGAGATAAGCTAGTTTCACTTTCAACCTTCATTCTTTATGTTACAACCCTACATGTATTACACATTTTGTATGTTAAGTTGTACTTGTAATGTTAACCTTTTAGTCCATATATATGCATTTTAATGCTGTGCAACCAGTGTAGCTCCAGATCAGCCAGCACATTCATGCCGTTTGATCAGGAACTGCACTGTTCACTTTTTGGTTCATTTAGTTATTTTTGACCAAAAATGAACAGAGTAGATCCTGATCAGATGGCACGGATGTGCTTGCTGATCTGGATCTACACTGATCACACATTTAAATAAGGCATTTATATGAAATAAAGGGTTAATGCCCTATAACACCTGTACTTTCATCTAAATTGCTTTGCTTCATCTGTCAAGTGCTTTTAACAAAACACAGTGGTGAAAGAACAGATTGATATATATTGGAAGTCCTGTGAACTTGAGAATAATGTCTACTTGTGTAGGTTGTCATGTGATCTTCAGCATACAACTTTTATATGCTTAGCTTATTGATGTTGCCTGATTTTAAACTTCTGTTGATTGAAACAGTCATTTTCATAACCAAAAGTTTAGGGGCTTATTTCTAGGGGATACACAGTCTTTGGATCAGTGTCTAGCTTACAGTAAATTTGCTCTTTATTAACCTATTCCTCCATTATATGTGCATTTTTACGCATCTGTAACCCGTGTAGATCCAGATCAGCCGTCACATCCGTGCCGTCAGATCAGGATCTGCACTGGTCGCTTTTTGGTCAGAAATAACCTAATGAATCAAAAAGCGAACAGTTCTATTAGACTAGTTAAGCTGTGTTGTTCTGGTTATGAGGCACCAGTTGGCAGGAATTGCTAGATTGACATGTGGTGTTATTTTAACAACTGAATGCAATTTTTAAAAAAATATTTCACAGGAATGTTCTTTGGTTGGCGTTTCAGCCATCAAATATTTTGAAAAAACATGGTTGCCAGTAAACTGTATATTTTTCTTTTTGTCTGTATGAATGTTTCTTTTTTTTATAGGCTTATCAAAAAATTTAAAAAAATATTCTTTTCTAATACTGTATTGGCCAGACTTTAGATTACTTATTCGGGTAAACACTTAAGTGCCCTGTTGTCTAGACAATTGTTTGAGCTTCACATAGACTTAGAATTGTTAAGATTTTCTTTTCTGGAACTAGGTTAGGAAGAGCTAAGAAATGTGGTGGCAGGTGAGCTTATCATGGCTCTCTTGCATCATGGAATTTTTGAAGCAATTTCACTTTCACTGGATGCTTTATTCCAATTTTCTCACTCCTGATTGTATTTGAAATATGTTGTGTTCACCATCTTAATATGCAAATAGAATTTATTTGAGCTGATGTTTCAGTTGATTCATTGACAGTTGTCACATAAGTTTTTCTCTGACTGTTGTCTGAGATACCAATATAGTTATCATTTTCCTTCAACTGTTTTGGGAAACTGTATAGCTACCGGTATGAACTGTTTTCCACATCACATGCATTTTGGTGTCATTAAAAAGGTTGGCATCATTAAAGGTATTGTCTGGCGTCATTAAAGCAGGAGCCACACTGTTAGTAAAAGATTTCCCATTGTGCTGTGTGTATGCTCTCTTTACTTTGAGCGAGTCAAAACTGATGGTGTACCCTTGGTAGCTCGTTTTCCAGCAATAATCAGAATAGTAAAAGAACTTGTTTGGGTCTTGCTTAATAATTGGCTTTCCTTCAATGATCAGTTCATATGACTTGTTTGTAGCCGACTCCAGTGTCAACTAGGGATCAGGACACGACTGTATCACCACATCGAGACCAGCCTCGAGAACGGCATGCCACCAACCCTCGGGTAAGTTTCTCCCGCATGATCTGCTCCAATCAAGCTAAGATTTCTCAAGGAGTTCATGAAGAAAAATTGTTACAGAAGATATAAAAGAAAACCATTAAGTTTAACCCTTTACTCCATATATAAGCCTTTATGGCATGGGCAAACATTGTAGATCCAGATTAGTGGGCACATCCATGCTGTCTGATCAGTTAACAGCACTGTTTACTTATAAATTTATTCTGATTAAAAAAGCGAATAGTGCTGAACCTGATCAAAACTGCACATATGCGCTGGCTGATCTGGATCTTCACTGGTCAAACATGTAAAAATGCATATATATGGAGTATAGGGTTAACATCAGTTATTTCAAACAGTACTGACAGAAAAACTGAAAGTTGTAACTGATGTGAAAGAGTGATAATAGTAGATATTTCTATTTTTGTTCAAGGAGAAATTAGAATGATATTAGATTAGCTGAATTAGATTTTTATCATGGAATTAAATCCAACACTACAGAAAAATAATCAACATTCACTTTTTTTGTTCATTATTATTGGAAAAGTAATGTCTCGGTGTAAAGTTGCTAACCTCAAATGTCTGCTCTCAGTGTATAGGTTAATCATGTTAGCTCATTCAAGCTCACTGTTAGCTTAGCACACATTTATTTTATTGACAGCTAGAAACTTGTAAATTTAATTGAAAATGATGACAGTATGTTTGTTATCATCAGAGAACAATGAGTGGAAGAAATCTTAGCTAGGTTGATCATTCTTCCTACTGCATGGTTTAAGTTGCTTCCATTTCATTGCCACTGATTCAGCTTGTTTATCCCGGCTGTCCGCAGGTCTTAACCTCTAAGCTAAGTTAGTTTTGTAAGCTTTATCTCCCCTTGTCATGTATTTCTTTTCTTTTGATTCTTCTGCAGTATGTCAGTTTATTTTGTTGCCAATGCATCTAATTTCTATACCGAACCAAACTCCTGATGCAACACTTTATAGGTATGATGCTTTGAATCAAGGTAGTTACATGTATCTTGTGTACTTGTTTGACATTATTTTTGAGAAACCAACAGTTACAGGCACACTTAAATATAATAAAGCACCACAGCATTGCATTTGTTTCTCTTCCTAGTGAAGAATATTTACATTTAACTCGGTTTATCCTGTACTTCATAAATTAACCTTTTCCAGCATAGATACACCTTTATTGCAAGGGTGAACAGTTTAGATCCAGATCAGCCAGCTTATCCGTACCATATGATCAGTATCTAAACTGTTCGCTCTTTGATTTGTTAGGTTATTTCTGACCAAAATGCTACCAGTGCAGATCCTGATCAGACGGCGGATATGCGCCGGCTGATCTGGATCTACACTGGCCACATATGCGTAAAAATGCATATATATATGGAGGAAAGGGTTAAAACTGTAGATGCTGCTGATGAGTGAATCTACATCAGTTGCTGATAACCTGTGACTGGTGTTGGGAGTTTGGCTCGGTCTACATTAATGTCATTTGAGTACAATATTCTTACCATCTTAAATATTTCAAGAAGCCATATTCACGACGAAGATGTAATCCTGCGAATATAAAGAAAACCATCATATTGTTTAGATGATACTGGATCATATGATATTTAAAAAAAAAACTGATCGTGTGCATATAGGTATGTTTAACATCTTAACAAACTTCAAAAACAGTATTAAAAATCAGCTGTATATAGTACGTATACATTTAGTATATAGTACCTATACATTTGACATGATTCAAGTTTTATTATTATTTGGCCACAGTTTAGCTGAAGTTGACAATTTCCCAACATTATGGGTTTGATGAGCACATTGTTTGCATAGTTGATGTATTTTCAATTTGTATTGTCTCAAGAAAATGTAAACATGATTATGAATTGGTAGAGTAGAGACTTCCTTTGAAAAATATTATGATGTGTCATGACTGATAATGAAAATATTGTCAACTTTTAGACCCATCCTAGATAGTGTGTTTTTAAAGATTATATGATTAAATGCAACCATAAATAAGTGGTTTCATGTCACCTTAGTATATTGTATATTGTACAGAATTTATTCCACCCATTCACTTGTACCTTGATTCTTGTAAATAAAATATGTTTCTTTCATTTTCTTTTTAAAGTAATTATATTCTCAAAGTTTTGTAGTTCAGTGGTTCTGTTGTCATACGTTGTCTGAATGACTGGTTTGGCATATGTGGTATGGGCAGTTATAATTCTGTTACTGCCCATGAACAGACTCAGTCAGAACCACCCTGCATTATTTTCATGTTTGTCTAATAGGTAGCTTTCAAAGTCTATCCAATTAAATAAGGTACATAACATAAAAAATGCAGTTCAAGTTTGAATTGGGTCAAAATCAATCATCTTTAAATTAAGTCAAATGTTGTTTTTCCACTAAAGATTTGTCAATTATAGTTAGTACAAAATAAATTAATGGTAAGCTAAAAATAGTTTAGCACTTGAGTAGGTGTAACACAACAAAATGCTTAAGTGTAGTTCATTGGTCAAAATCCTTCATCTTTTGTCAGACATGTAACCCTTTTTTCACATAAAATTTATCAAGTGGTTATCAATTTATTCTTATATGTTGGTGTCTTCATGTTTTGTTCTACATGTTGTGAGGAAAGAAAGCGTGAGAGCAAGAGATAAATCTGATAATCAAGTGGAATCAACAGTTATAGGTTGGCATGCATTTAGGTAGATTGTACATAGTTACAATGTTTAATATTCATTCAGATTAACCTTTAACTCATTAGATACACTGTTATTGCAATGGTGAAATGTGTAGATCCAGATCAGCCAGCATATCTATGCTGTCTGATCATGGTCTACACTGTTTGCTTTTAGACTCATTAGGTTATTTCTGCGACAAGTGCAGATTCAGGTTAGATGGTACACTAAGAAGGTTTTATTTAAACACAACTTGAATTAATGAGGTTAGCAGTCAAAATTGGCTTAAGCTGCAAGCAGTGACCATTTTATGGTTTTAAAGTTCATTTAGTTATAAAGAACAATTTGAATGTTCGTATTTAAGGGATAGTGCCACAGGTCATTTAGAATGGCTGGCAGTACTTTCATGAAAGAGCAGTACACATTAACAAAAACAACATTTTCTTAATCTGAACAGTTTTGCATCTAAACAACTGCAATGCAAGAAAATGCTAGCAAAATGAATAAAGGTGGGGATGGGGGGAACACATTAGGTGAATTGAAAATCTTGAAAGTTATATTCCTTGGGCATGGTATTTCTTGGCCAGTATTTTACTTCCCTGCTTGCATGTTAAATCCTTGTCACTGTGTGCTACTAATGTTTTTCTTGGGTCTTGAGTTATTTTTGTCTGGTTATTTTTATGCCTGCTTTCAGTTTAGTTTTGTTATGTGTACTCTTGCATTGTAGAAGGGATTGCCTGAGATAAATCTACACTACAATCATATTCATAAGTGAATACCCAAAATTCTCACATTTATGCATAGAATTTTACATAAGATATTTACATGAAATATATTATGCAGCATAATGCAAGTATATACTTAAAACCCCAGTGCAAGACTCGCACAATTTTAACAATTTAAAATATTTGCACATAACATTAATGAACCATCTCAAAAGTGGTATGAGAAGTTGAATCAAAATTTTGTTACCTACACAATATTAAAAAAATCCACACTTCATTTGGTGTATTTTCCTATTATTTTCTACAGTAAAGTTAAAGTTTAAAATAAATTGGATGAATGATGTGCAGGATTTGGGAATTCATTATGACCACTGATAATAAATCCATTATTATAATATTATAACTCATTCGTGCATAAATATAGACTGGAGTTCCCTTTATACTGAAAGTATTGCATGTAAATTACGCACAGTAATCTAGTCAATCGTCAAAATCAGAAAATAGTTTCTTGCACACTTATTTATTGTTACAGTTCATGCTAAGTAGTCATTGTAGTAAACACTGAATCTTCAAGCATACCTGCCAAGTATTATTTGTGAAAATGATAGATAATGTGTTTCATTAAAACCCAGGTTAGAAGTTTAAGGTTAATGGGCAGCCCATAACTTTGTGGTGCTTCAGTGGATTTGGAAATGTGCTAGATATGTGACCCAAAAGAAGATGTTGTGTGACAACATCCAGGTTTATGTTGAATGTCTTGCTTTGATTTCACTAGGTCATCAACTTTGCAGTGCATTAAGGAATTTTGAGATTGGGTGGTGCACCTGTTCATAACAAAAGACTCAATGTGCTCTGTAGATAGAAGGTCAAGGTCATTCTTTGAGGTCAAAGCCATTTTTGTGTTAAGATCGTATCTTTAATCATGTGTCTCAAGGTATTATTTGGATAATTTGGCAGAAACAATCACAACAAGGCCATGTTTCATGCTTAATGCTGATGACTTTACTTCAAACGCCATGTCAAGGTCACATTAACAGGTCAAGGCATATTGAAAAAATCTAAAACAAGATTATGTATCACACCCTAGTATGTTGCCTAAAAAAAGGTCAAATGTAGAGCAAGATTATTTGCTTTATATACAGGGTCCATATGGTCAGAGGTATCGTGGGCAACTATCACGCAATAGTGCTATTACATGTTATGATTGCAAAGGGAAATCAGTTGTTGCAAAATTTGATAACAGTCCTTCACACCTAATCTCCCTGAACCAAACTAAAGGCAGATATGCCAGACCTATGGTACGATAATGCAGAATACAGCTGTTGTCTGTGGATTACATGAGCTAAAGTTCTACCAGACAGAGATGCTCAATTAATACAAGCATTAAAGAGGAAGACTGGGCAGGTATGGTGGAGGTTCAGATGATTGCATGACAAACCAGGATTAACAGTCATAACACTGAGATAGGAGCCCTGTCCGCAGTCACTGATCTTACTTGTGTTTGGTGTGAGGTTTCTTAGGGTCCATTATTGTGCTACTGTGGCAGGGCTCTTGTTATAGGAGTAGGTTGATAACATGAAGTCTAATGGCTGTCATGGTTCTTTTCTTTAAAAAATTGAATCTCAGATCATTGATGCTGGGGAAATCGCTCTCTGCCAGGGTCTAAATGATTGAGGTCAGTAAAGCTGGGGAAATTGCTCCATCCCACGATCTAAAATGATTGAGGTCAGTAATGCTCTGTAAATTGCTCCATCCCAGTGTCGAAATAATTGATGTCAGTAAATTGCTAAGAAAGTCGCTCTTCCCCATGGTCTGAATGAGTAAGGTCAGTAATGCTGGGGGAATTTGCTCCATTCCAGGGTCTTAATGATTGAGGTCAGTAATGCTGGGGAAATCGCTCTGTCTCAGGGTCTTAATGATTGAGGTCAGTAATGCTGGGGGAATTTGCTCCATTCCAGGGTCTTAATGATTGAGGTCAGTAATGCTGGGGAAATCGCTCTGTCTCAGGGTCTTAATGATTGAGGTCAGTAATGCTGGGGAAATTGCACCATCCCAGGCTCTTAATAATTGAGGTTACTAATGCTGGGGAAATTGCTCCATGCCAGGGTCTTAATCATTAATATCAGTAATGCTGGGGAAATTGCTCTTTCCCAGGGTCTTAATGATTGAGGTCAGTAATGCTGGGGAAATTGCTCTCTCCCAGGGTCTTAATGATTAAGGTCAGTAATGCTGGGGAAATTGCACCATCCCAGGCTCTTAATAATTGAGGTTACTAATGCTGGGGAAATTGCTCTTTTCCCAGGGTCTAAATGATTGAGGTAACTAATGCTGGGGAAATTGCTCCATCCCAGGGTCTTAATAATTGATGTTAGTAATGCTGGGGAAATTGCTCCATTCTAGGGTCTTAATCATTAAGGTCAGTAATGCTGGTGAAATTGCTCTTTCCCAGGGTCTTAATGATTGAGGTAACTAATGCTGGGGAAATTGCTTCATCTCAGGGTCTTAATGATTGAGGTCAACAATGCTGGGGAAATTGCTCCATCCCAGAGTCTAAATGCTTGATGTTAGTAATAATAGGTATATTGCTCTTTTGCAGAGTCTTGATGATCATGGTTACTAATCATGGGGAAATTGCTGTCCTTTGGTATAAATTATTGAGGTTATTTTTCCTGGGGTAATCAATCTGTCCCAGGTCTTAATGTCTGAGGTTAGTAAAGCTAGGGAAATTGCTGTGTCCCAGGGTCTTAATGCTTGAGGTTTGTAATGCTGGGGAAATGGCTCTGCTGCAGTCTTAATTAATGATGTAAATAATTTTGGGGAAAGCTCTGCCCCAGGGTCTTAATGGTTGAGGTCAGTAATGCTGGGGAAATTGCTCTGTCCCAGGGTCGTAATGATTGAGGTTACTAATGCAGGGGAAATTACTGTCTTAAGGTCTAAATGGTTGAGGTTAATTATATTGGGGATATTGCTCTGTCCCAGGGTCTTAATGGTTGTGGTCAGTATTGCTTGGAAAATTGCTCTTTCCCAGAGATTTAATGATTAAGATTACTAATGCTGGGGAAATTGATGTTCTAAGATCTTGATTGTTGAGGTTAATAATGTGGGGGGAATTGCTCTGTCTCAGGGTCTTTATAGTTGCAGTAAGTAATGCTTGGGAAATTGCTGTCCCAGGGTCTCAATGATTAAGGTCACCAATTTTGGGGATATCGCTCCACTCCACGGTCTTTTTGGTTTAGGTCAGTAATTCTTGGAAAATAGCCCTGTGCAAGGGTTTTGCTTATTGAGGTTTTTAATAGTGATGTTCCGATTGTCGCCGATAATCGAGTAATTGTCGCTGAAGTTTCAAAGTCGGCGACATCGATTCTGACTACAAAGAATCGATTCTAGTCGCTAAATCTTTAAATAGGTAAACCCCACTTTGAAGACAGTTGACCGTTGTCTCCGACATGGCGACAGTCCAGTGTATATCTTTTCGCGCTTTAATCGTCTTTGTGTTACTTTTAAATATAACTGCTCTTAAACATGGAGAATACCTGGCCTGTCCGTGATCGAAATAATAATCAACTTTACAAATGCCCTGGTAATACAACATCAAAGGCATGTTGATATTTTGGTTTTTATATGAAACCAGGGTGTCAGGGTTTGGCGCCCATTAAGGAAACCTCGACACATCCAAAGCTACCTGTAGAATATGCTTCAAGACTTATTACAGCAACAAAGGTACCCCACCCACATTTTAGAATTGTGAATAATTTTCGGATTTAATTTTGAAGAGCTAAATAATAATAATGTTCACATCTTCGAAATTGAAAAAAAGTTTGAAGGCTCTTATTGCCTGAACAAAAAAAAACAGAACATGTCAATGCAGTACAAAAAGCAGTTGTGTTATTAATCTTGTAAACTAAAATAATAAAAGTAGTCCTATAATAATATGATTGAGACAGGTGTGCTTTTGGTACAAAATGTACACTACAGTACGTCTGATTCCGATTCTTTCCGATTAATCGGATCGGACAGGTATCAGAATCGGACCGATTAATCGATTCCACTTCAGCCGTCCGATTCTCATCACTAGTTTTTAATACTTTTTTGATTGCTCCACCCCAGGGTCTTAAAAGATTGACATCAGTTACGCTGGTGTGATTTGCCCCACCACAGAATCTTAATGAGCAATTGCGAACCTCATGGTTTAATAATAGCACTGTTTTGGTGCATGCCATATCCAGATCACTGTGTAACACATGCAAATGAATTCCCTGCACATGTCATAGGTAAATATATTCTGAACAGTGTGATACTCCCATTTGTTCAACCAGAAACTGCGAGGCAGGTAGTCTGTACTTATACCCCCATAAGTACTGTTAACATTTTGAGATGTGCAGTATTTTCAGAAGTGTTTGTTCTACTCATAAAATACCAAATTATGGAATGATTAATGATTGGGGATGCAAAACATGTAATAATCTGCATAATATTGTCAGTTTCTAAGAGCTGAACTTAAAATAGGAGGAAAAACTACTATATTGTTCCTATTGCTCTCTTACTGCTTTGTCTGAAGGGTTTCCAGGACCATGTAATTTGCCTGTTGCAGTCAAATAAGCTTCCTTGTTGCAACCAGTGTAGACTTAGAACAGTTCACTGTCTGAGGCTATACTGTTGGCTTTTCAGTCAGATAATGTTGCTAAATGTTAAGTTTAATTATTAAATAGAAAAGCTATTTTTGTAGAAATGTGTCAGTGGCTAAATTAAAACTATTAAGAATAAGCTAAGTGATTGAGCAATTATCATGGGCGCTTTATAGGATCAGTATGGTAACTTTTTCTGAACTTGTCATATGATTTCAGGGAAGCTCAAATCAGCGTGGCATGGCGTGGTGTGAACCCACGCGGGGCCACGGGGGTAATTATCTGGGCTCAAATTTAGCCGCAGATAGGCATGGCGGTTCTGTTCAGGTAGGCATCAGTCCGCAGCTTGTTGTTGTTGTTAGGTAGAAACCACACGAGTCCTGTTGAATCTTGTTGATGTTGTTGAAATGATGATAGATAAAATACTTCCTTGTTCCAGCTATGGAAGTTATGAAAATGTTTCATTAGAGCTTCTTTTTAAATTGTGTGTCTGTTAAATGTTTATTAATACTGGTCAAGATTAAACAAATATCAAGTTTTGATTGGGTAATAAGACATTTTTTTCCACTCCATTGGTGGAGAATCACTTTAACAGGGCTTTGAAAGTTTCTTCTTATCATTGAATAAAAAACAGTAATTAGATTTCATTGATTTTTCCCAGACTTAAACATACCCTTTTCACAATGATGTCTAGAGTAACTTGCAAAATGATTTTTTTCATGTTTTGCCTCATGAAAATTGTATTTATTTTTATATATTTTTTGTTTCTGAATGATATGTTTGTAAATATATACATATGCAATAGTGTGTTACTTGGTTATTTTTCTATACTAAGTACAATACTGATGAATGCTGGTAAATAATATTTGGTAGAGGTGATAGCTGAATACAAATATTCAATTTATCTGTTAGCATCAAGTTCTTTGGAGTTCAGTATTGTACTTAACAGTCAAATAACTTCCTTTATTTCACCTGCTTTGTAGATAGATAATTTATGTCACACCAAGATATTTTTGTACCATTTTATTATTTTTATTTTCTGTATGCCACTCGCAGCAGCTGAATGACTAAAAAGGCTACTGCTGCATGCACTATTGTGTACATTAGCAAAACAGCCTCTGGGGTGAACACTAGCTACATGGCTTCTATCGTGTACAGTAGCCACATGGTCTCTGAGCTGTATGGTAGCCACATGGCTTGTATGAGATATGATAGCAACATGGCCTCTGAGGTGTACGGTAGCCACATGGCTTCTGTGGTGTACTGTAGCCACATGGCCTCTGTGGTGTATGGTAGCCACATGGCTTCTGTGGTATTTGGTAGCCAAATGGCCTCTGAGGTGTATGGTAGCCACATGGCTTCTGTGGTGTATGGTAGCCACATGGCTTCTGTGGTGTATGGTAGCCACATGGCCTCTGTGGTGTATGGTAGCCACATGGCTTCTGTGGTATTTGGTAGCCACATGGCTTCTGTGGTATTTGGTAGCCACATGGCTTCTGTGGTGTATGGTAGCCACATGGCCTCTGAGGTGTATGGTAGCCACATGGCCTTTGTGGTGTATGGTAGCCACATGACTTTTGTGGTATATGGTAGCCACATGGTTTCTTTGGTGTACGTTAGCCACACGGCCTTAGGGTGTACGGTATCCACATGGCCTTTAGGGTGTATGGTAGCCACATGGCCTCTGGGTTGTATGGTAGCCACATGGCCTCTGGGTTGTATGGTATCCACATGGCCTCTGGGTTGTATGGCATCCACATGTCCTCTACGTTGTATGTTAGCCACATGGCCTCTGAGGTGTATGGTAGCCACATGGCCTCTGAGGTGTATGGTAGCCACATGGCCTCTGGGTTGTATGGTATTCACATGGCCTCTGGGTTGTACGGTATCCACATGGCCTCCGGGTTGTGTGGTATCCACATGGCCTTTAAGGTTTACAGAAGGCACACAGCCTCTGCAGGCCAAATGGCCTCTGCAGTGTATGGTAGCCACATGGCCTCTGCAGTGTATGGTAGCCAAATGGCCTCTGTATAGAAGCAGTGTATGGTAGCCACATGGCTTTGTGGTGTATGGTAGCCACATGGCTTTTGTGGTATATGGTAGCCACATGGCCTCTGAGGTGTATGGTAGCCACATGGCTTCTGTGGTATATGGTAGCCACATGGCCTCTGAGGTGTATAGAAGCAATATGGCTTCTGTGGTGTATGGTAGCCACATGGCCTTTGTGGTGTATGGCATCCACATGTCCTCTACGTTGTATGTTAGCCACATGGCCTCTGAGGTGTATGGTAGCCACATGGCCTCTGAGGTGTATGGTAGCCACATGGCCTCTGGGTTGTATGGTATTCACATGGCCTCTGGGTTGTACGGTATCCACATGGCCTCCGGGTTGTGTGGTATCCACATGGCCTTTAAGGTTTACAGTAGGCACACAGCCTCTGCAGTGTATGGTAGCCAAATGGCCTCTGCAGTGTATGGTAGCCACATGGCTTCTGTGGTGTGTGGTAGCCACATGGCCTCTGAGGTGTATGGTAGCCACATGGCTTCTGTGGTATATGGTAGCCACATGGCCTCTGAGGTGTATAGAAGCAACATGGCTTCTGTGGTGTATGGTAGCCACATGGCCTTTGTGGTGTATGGTAGCCACATGGCTTTTGTGGTATAAGGTAGCCACATGGTTTCTTTGGTGTACGTTAGCCACACGGCCTTAGGGTGTACGGTATCCACATGGCCTTTAGGGTGTATGGTAGCCACATGGCCTCTGGGTTGTATGGTAGCCACATGGCCTCTGGGTTGTATGGTATCCACATGTCCTCTATGTTGTATGTTAGCCACATGGCCTCTGAGGTGTATGGTAGCCACATGGCCTCTGAGGTGTATGGTAGCCACATGGCCTCTGGGTTGTATGGTATTCACATGGCCTCTGGGTTGTACGGTATCCACATGGCCTCTGGGTTGTATGGTATCCACATGGCCTTTAAGGTTTACAGTTAGGCACACAGCCTCTGCAGTGTATGGTAGCCAAATGGCTTCTATGTTATACATTAGCTTGACAGCATCTGGGCTGTGTGGTAGCCACATGATCACTCTGGTTTATAGTTGCTACACGGCCTCTGTAGTATATGGTAGAACAGATAAAACTTGGAATATGTCTTTTGGTATCTGTGTGATAGAGATTTGTTTTATGAATGTTGGTGTGAAATAAAGAATGTTAGAATATTTGTTGCAAGTTTAAACTTCATAATCATCTTCTTCAGATATGTCCTAAGTTCCCCTGATATTTCAAGGGGTAAATCAGTTATAGTTAAGACTGTAAACGTTGTATAGGTAAAGAATTTTGTGCTCCTGTCATTGTATGAATGTGTTACAATAACACTGTAGACTTGTTAATCTGTTAGGACTTAATTTCACAACAAATCACCTACATTCAGAGAAGGACATCAAAAAGAATTGATAAATTTTTTCAAAGTTTAATTAAGAGTTTCAATGAGGGGCCACAATTCAACGGTTTAGTTTGATCCACATGTAGGTTACTTAATTAGTTTTCTGAATTATTTTCCATTACCATGTTCTTGTTCTCACCCTGTTTAATAAGACAGCACAAAATTCCCAATTTTTATCAGATTCAAAGTAGTTCCTATCTCTCTGGTATGTTTTTAAAGAAGTTTTGTTATTTAATAGCATTAGGAAAGATACAATCGTGTAAAATAATAGCACATTTTTACTAACCCTACAGTTTCCTATATTGTGCTTTATGCTGCCAGAGTTGTACCCAGGTGCCTGTCTGTGTAATAAAAATAATTTAAATGCATCAATATAATAGGTAATAAAACAATCAGTTGAATGTTAGGTGAAACTGAATAAACAAAACATGAATACTGTCACAGAACTTCAATATGTGTGAAAAGTATGTCTGGAGAGAAACATGTTAGATTGTGACAGGTAATAACGTTGTGTACCTGTTAGCAATTACTGTTATGGTAAACATTAACAGAAAAGTTCTTTATAGTTTTTCAGAAATAATGTGGAAATCTGCAAGAGAGACACTGTTGGGGAAGGCACCAGTTGAAAAAAACATGATACATCACAGTTAATTGCATGTACCAAATCACAAGAAATAAAAGGATCTGTTGGTCTCTGATTTTACAGAATCCAGTGCAACATTAAAGCAATATGTTGGTCGATTCTGACATCAGGAGAGACTACTGACAGCTTTCAGTGACAGAATGAGAACGCTTTCCAACTGTTTCTTTTTCAGACCCTTAACAGAATCAGCTGTTGGTTAATTTATCTAGTTAACAATTTGTTTATTAAACTGTACAATAAATGAGTGTACTGTTGTCTTCCTCAGGTGGTCAGCTCTCACAACGGTGAACTCAATCCTGATGACCCAACAGCCGGCGCATCTAACACTCCGATCACAGCCCACCAGGAAGTGGAAGTAGTTGACGAGACAAAGTATGTAGCTGCGCACATTCTGTATTGTGTTCTTGTTATTGTTGTATATGCAGATCTGCCAGGTACTGGGGCAGGTTCGGATTCCCCAGTGGGAGGTCTTTATGAAATCAAATAATGTCTATTGAAAGCCAGATGGGGGCTGTCAGCAATTGAATAAAGAAGGCTGATAGCCCGTTCTGGCTTTCAACGGACAATAAGAGATCACATAGAAAGCAAGAAAGAGGTCAGACATAACAATTGGGAGATTGAGCCAATCACATGCAAGCCCTCTTTTTATACTTACTGTAACCCTCTCCTTCATGGATATAACTTATACCCATTTTGAGACCAGTGTAGATTCAGGTCAGCCTGTACATATGAAGATTCTGATCAAAATCAACATTGTTTGCAATTAGTCATCTGATTTTTTAATAACAGACAAAATATAGATCTGGATCAGGCTTCACTATTGTATAGGCTGATCTAGATCAGTGCTGGTCACCCATTTCTGTGTTGTTAAGGGTTAAAATAAAGGATACTTGGCAGGGTCTGAAGTTTAAAGAAGGACCATTTGAGTTCTGAAAAATTGCAGCCTAACCTGTAGATAATGTATTGTAAGGAAGTCAGTTCCGTATTACAGATGCAAACTTCAACAAGGGTTAAAATTGTCAAAACGTTTCCTGGAAATTTAAAATGGAATCAAAAGTTTAATGCTAAAATTGATTGTTTTTTCTTTTAAATAGAAATAAAATATCAAACAAAAACAATTATAGAGTTGTTTCCCTGTGATAAGACACATATTGCCTACTAATCGTTTACCATCTTACTGGAAGGAAATGGCTTAAAGGGACACATGGCAGAAATAGTCTCCACAATTTCAAAGACAGACCAATTCTGAACCATGCTTGCCAGTTATGTAACTTTGGCAGGTTAAGGGGAAGATATTGGTTTATTTCACAGGCTGCCTATTTTAAAAATCTGTGTTATTTAGGGTTTCAATAGTGTTTGTGGTTCTCAGAAAAATGATCCAGGCTGCAAAATTAAAAGTTTGTGCTTCGAAAAACCCTGATAATGTCGATGCCGGATGGATCTAACCTACTTGTTATCGGATGCTTGTGTTGTCTGACACGTTTTTTCGCTCACTTTGCACTTGGGAGATGGACATTTTCACACTAATATTTGCTGGTTTTAATTAACTCCTTTAAGCACATAAAAAATCTGGTATTTAAATATAATTGTCCAAAAATTCAATACTGAAAATAGGATTAAAAGCCTGCTTGTGACCAGTGTATACAGATCCAGATTGGTCTGAACATGTTTAAGCAGTCTTATCTGGATCTATAGTGTACGCCATTCATCAAGTAAATTGTTATAATTTAATTTAAAATTTTTAATTGATTCTGATTTGAATATGCTAGAGACAATTGCACAGATTGAACCGGGTGAAGTCTGTTCTACAGCCTAGAGATCATAGCTTAGATCAGATGCATGGCAAAGCTGGTGTATGACTTTCAAATATACATTAACAGAAAAGCAATGTTATTTGATATCTTTTAATGGACTGGGATTGTTTGGGATAAAGCTTTAACATAGATTTGTCTAGAAAAAAACCCACAACAACTTATAGTCTTTCGGATGAGTTTTCCGAGAATTATTCGGAGTTTTGTCTGCTTCCAGGTGCTGTTTCTTCCGAAGGCGCAAGAAAAAGCGTGTCAGGCGGACGTGAGCATCACTATGACAATTCTGACTCCTTCCCAAATCCTCATCTCTGCTTTATTTATGTTACATCTCTACACATGTGCATGTGTGCACACTCATCTTGACACTTGTGCATACATCTCTCAACGTGTATGCATATGTTTACATCTTTAGTGTGAAATCGAGTTTGGATCAATTATGACTATAGCTTAAGTTTGTGTGAACAAGTTCAACATAAATGAAATGGAGCAGTGAAGTGATATTGCAAGTTGTTGAAATGGAGTATGAAACATTTACTGGAATGCACATGTGCTTTGACATGAATGTCGAAGTTTAGTCACAAAACAGTTTTGGAAGTGAAAACGGAGAAAAATCACTAGTTTACTGTAGAGTGAATATTTCAAGTATAATCAAGTTGCAATGGAGAAATCATCAGCTGGTTTTAGACATGTTTGAAAGAAATCTGTTTTTACAGATTTTATTGTGTGATAGGAGATTTTATACAAGGAAGCTAGAGCTAATATTTTGGCTTTAAAGCCAGTTTTTTATGTTTCAATGCATGGTGTGTTTGAATAGATTTGATTCCAAATTCAAAATAGTCAGAGATTTTTCAATATTAACCATGGTACAAACAAGAATAAACTGTTAGAATGTTCATGTAGTTCGATTACAGATTGGCTTACTTGGCAGACATTGGGTCAGTTTTGTTTATACTTTAGTACAGTAATACAGCATGTTTGAGTTTGGAATGTCATCTATTATTTTGCGTTTTTTAGTCTTATTTGTGTTGTTACTGGGTGTTTTATAAAGCCTAACAGATAAAACACGGGTCAGTAGCAGTAAGTGTACTAAACATTACAGCAAGCATCCACATTTTCAACAAATGAGAGTCTAAATTTAACATGTATGTGTTTAATTGTGCATGCAACTAGTCTAGATGCAGATAAGCTGGCACATCTGTGCCATCTGATCTGGATAAGCACTGGTAGCTTTTTGTTCAGAAATAACCTAATGATCTAAAAAAAGCAAACTGTGTAGATCCTGATCAGACAGCACAGATGTGTCTGGATCTTCACTGATTGCCAATGCAATAAAAATCATAGTAAAGTAAAGGGTTAAATTAGCAATCAAGACAAAAATACATAATTTTATATAATTATTAGAAGGGTTGTTCGAACTTCGTTTCAAAGTTTGGCACCCAATCAATTTTAAGGAAACCACGAAATATGGCTGGTTGGCTGTTTTGTTGAGTACATATATTTATATATAGATATATATAGTGGTACCACGATGAATACATCTCTATATCTCGTGATTTTGTTTCGTTAAGATGTTGCTGTTTTCGAAGAACTGTCAAGAGACCAAAACAAAAAGAGAAACGGAGGAAATGACGTTTTGGGTTTGGCCATGATGTGGATACAGCTCCGCTACAAGTGTCACCTGACGAGGAATCTATACCACCTGTCTTCGGAACACGTCTCGCAAACTTAGCTTTTAATAATCAGTCCTTTTTATGATGGCTTTTTACAGTAGGCATTAATGACATGAAAGCTGCAGAAATTAATGAATTTGATGACTGGTTAATTGCAAGCATAATTTGTTTTAATGTTCTTGGAAATTGTTAGGAACTTTTGCCAGTTGTTGTGATGAAAAAATATTCAATTTTTTTTCCTGCTAAATTAAATAAAAAGGCACATTCGTGTTTGGTTGCCAAGTCATTTTGTGTTATTCTTAGTGATATTCTAAGATAGTGAAAAGTTTTCTAAAGATCTTCAATTTCTTTTCTGCTTTAGTTCAAGTTAATTCAAGTTTTACAGTTTTTGTCAAAAATAGCTTCACATGTTCAAAATGTTTTGTTTTCATGTTTTTGAAGTGCCATAGGTGAATTTGTTGAAAGATTTCACTGCTAACAGCTTGTACAGTGTAGAAGTGTGTTACTATGATGTTGGAAATGTTAGTCTTACTGTGTCATGAACAATTAAAAGTTTTGTTGATAAATGGAAGGTTATATAACCCTTTAGTCCATAAATATACTATTTATTGCGTGTGCAATAAGTGTTGATCCAGAGTGGCCAGCTGGCCAATCTGATCTACACAGTTCGCCCATGTCATAAATGTGTATATATGGAGGAAAGGATAAATCAAAACATGTTCAGGTAATGGCAAGGGAAAACATCATCATGAGATGACAGGATGCAGAATAGAACAGTCCCTAAGGTTGTAAAACTGAGCATGGAAACCAGTCTCAAATCTCAAGCATATGGTTTGGTCGCCATTTCAGCCAATCATATGCTTGAGATTTGAAACTGGTTTCTAATCTCAGACTTATAACCTTGGCACCAGGTTTTTCTAGGTTTCTTACATATTTGTCTTTGATATTGGAACTGTGATGCGACAATTTTGAGATGAAAACAACGGGAAATTCAAAGAGCTTGGAGCCACAATCTCCTTGGATGACCCTTGTTTAGGTGGTTACCACCTTGGAATGGCTTTCAGCAGTACAGATATAGTATAATAATGCTAAATTTAACAAGGTTCCTGCAGTCTAGGTATATGTCATCCTGTTAGAATAGAGTACTTGACCTCTAGTCTGCAATGTGAAATAGGGCATTTGTATTTTTTTTCCAGTTTTAAGGGATTTTTTTTTTGATGTTTTTTCTTGTTTTTGGAAGAAGATTTGAAAACAAAATCTTTATGATATATTTTTAATGTGCTTGGCACTGCACACATTAAAACCAAGTTATTGTAGTGAAGTATTGGACTGCTCACCATGTAGGTGAACACTGTATTCAACTTGTGGCCAAACAGTACACTTCTCTTACAGTCATGGCAACCATCTCATTGAACTGTTCTCAAGGTGTTTCAAGTCATTTGTCTTTTCTTATATATTTCATAGAATACATGCAATCCATTCTGCTGAAAGGTATTAGGTCAAGATTAAAAGCATAATATTGAAGGGTTTTCTCATTGTCAGAATGTTTTTCCCATTCTAGATATATTGTTATCAAAAATTGAGCTCGAGGGGAAACATGGGAATGAGACTGATATATTTTGCCTCCCCGTGTAATTCAGTCCCCAGCTCTGTTACAGATTGTTTGTGAACACTACAAAGTTACATCGTCAGCCATGACCTTTAAGCAGAATGGTTGATGGTTTTGTAACATTGAAATCTCTACAGTTTTGTGATGTCATAGCATGCTTAGGAATTTCTCACTGCCTTGATAAATGTAAATCATTTTTTTATTAAGAATTCAATTGCAAAATTTCAACTATCTGTTTTAAGAGAATGATGTGAGATTTTAGAGGCTTTTTTCATTCAAAGAAGTCTAATGTAAAAAATTGTCTTACAGTGCAAGTAATTTCTGTAAATGTTAGAAAAATCGGATAAAAACATGAAGTCTTAGTGTGTTGGTAATTTTTAAGGAATTAACAAGATGTGCGAGATGAAAGTCGTATGAACACAGTCTAGAGATCTAGTCTATACTATGCAGATCCACCTTCATATATTGTAACAAACTACTGAACCAGAAATGGTGTTAGAGAGTCATCTACATTCTTGTTCTGAGAGTACGGTCATCAGGCACCAAGATTATAAAACTGAGAATGGAGACCAATCTCAAGGATCTGATTGGCTGAAATGGAGACTTGAATCCATTTTATTGGATCAGATCCTTGAGATTTGATACTGGTACAATCACAGTTTTTTTAATCTTTATCACAGATCTGCTAATAATGTGGAGTAATTTACCTCCTTTACTCGATATATACAGGTTTTATGATGTGCGAACAGTGTAGATCCAGATCTGATGGCACACCTGTGCCATGTGATCAGGATCTACACTTTTTGTCCACATTATGAGTTAAGGGTAAAAACTTGCTTGAAACACCAAGATTAGCTGTCGATAACTTTAAATCCTTCATTTTGTAACTTTAGTGCGAAAATGGTATCATGGAGTTGGGAGGGGTGATTAGCTGGAAATGAACCTTGATGACTGTATTCAATCTTCACACTTCATTAAAACACATGCACTAGATATGATTGTTTGGATATGTTTACTCACAGACTGGCAATATGTGTGAAGTGTATGACCTATTTGTGGCACAGTTCCTTAATCATCAATTAACATTCCTTGATCAAGGCTTCATCTGGCATGTCTTTATTCTCAAGCATTTTAATCATACACTACTTCATCATGACATAATTTCTTTACAAATATAATTTAATTTTTTACTTCTTAACTAGCTTTTGAAATATTGAGTGTTTTAATATTAAAAAAAAACACTTAAAATATAACATAATTAAGTATCAAAGTAACTACTATGTTATGTTAAAAAAACTTTGCTTATCTCAATGATAGGATATTTGAACAGCATGAAGTTAGATATCTTATGTAAGTGCAGTATGAAATGGATTGTAATGGTCAGAGCAAGGTCTTAATCCGATGTTATATTGTCAATTTTGTGCACTTGGCATCTCATTATTTTTATGTTTAACCCTTTCCTCCATATATACACCTGTATGGCATGGGTGAATAGAGTAGATTCAGATCAGCCGGCACATCTGTGCCAGCTGAGATCGACACTAGTTGTACAAGTGCTAAAATGTGAATCTATGGAGTAAAGGGTTATATTACTGCATACCATTTTAATCGTACATGAACACGGTAGACTGAAGTAAACATCCAATCCAGCCTGAAGAGCCCAAAGAACAAGCAACATTTGCTGTTTTCAATTCTACTTGTCCAGAAGTAACTTGTCCAGTGCCCAAGATCATAAAACTAAATCTGGAGATCAGTCTCGAATCTCAAGCATCTGATTGGCTGAAATGCCGACCAGTCGCCATTTCAGCCAGTCAGATGCTTGAGATTTGAGACTGATCTCAAATCTTTTTATGATCTTGGGCCCAGTTTGTTATTGTTTTCATTTTGGAGAAGTTTTCCAAGGACAGGGTTTTGTAGCTGATTCACAATATGTATCTTGCAATATAACACAATGAAGGAATTCTAAAACTTACAAACCTTTGATTTTGTCACATTAGTGCAAAAATGGTATCATCAAAATATGAAGGAGATTTCCATTTTTGTACCAAGGTGATAAATTAGGAATGGGCTGCTTTTGATGATTACTTCAGTCATCAGGAGGGAGGAGGATTTGGGGAAAGGTTGTGCTGGTTGGGCTTGGAGGTGCGAGTGTCAATCTAATCTTTATTGTATTGTGATCTCCAAAGTCAGATTGTATCAGGATGATGTTCCTTTTGATGAACTCTCTGTGAAAGTTCCTCAGTAACGCTGGAACTTAGGAGAGATTGTTTAGATTTAAGATCAGCGTCAGAGGGTTTTTGACATTGATTTGTTAAAATGTTATTTGATTGTTCTGATGAGGAAGAGGAGTTTAAATCTTATAATCATTCAGACCTCAACTGATATTAAGGATAAACAGATGCATAAAGAACACTATTTACAGAATCATGCCCATAAATTTGTATGAATATGTCAAACCTTGCTGGTGTGAATGATTTAAATAAAGAAACTAGTTTATCAACTGTTAACATGTTTTAAGTTTGAAGGTTTTTAATTTACTGTATTAGAAAATGTAGTAATCTTAGTATCTTCTCTTCATTAATGTTTGTTTTTGGAAGTGAATAGAAAATAAGGCTTGTTTCAACACCAGGCCTGATTTTTTTGCATCATTAGACAAGACAAAACTTGACAATAAAACCCTAACAGAGTTTGTATCTTATGTCTAAGTCGTTGTTCAGATCTCATTTAAAGAATGTTTTATTTGATTTCTTTCTTTCTCTCTTCAACAAATATTTTTTAAATATTTATTTGGTAAAACATAATACAATGTTGAATTTTTGTATGTGCAAGTAAGCCTAAAGTTTGAATGGTGGGTAGAATTGTGTGCTTGTTGAATCAAGCAAGGACTGGTGTTGATATTACTGAAGTTTTTATGGCACAATCATGGCTGAAGGTTATAAAACTTGAGAATGGAAACCAGCCTCAAATCTCAAGGATGTGATTGGCTGAAATGGGGACTGGTCATCATTTCAGCCAATCAGATGGTTGAAATTTGAGACTGGTTTCCATTCTCAAGTTTTATAACCTTGGGACCAGGACTATGGTGTATCAACCATTATTTCATTTTTAATAATATTTGACTAGATGTTTTCATTTTTTTGAAATTTCATGTACTTAAAATTGGTGAGTTGATATGGTTTCCAAAATGTATGAAAGCTTTCTTGTGTACCAGATAGTGTGTCGCTGCTTTGTTGTTCAAAACTTAATACAGACAATTATTGATATGTATAAGATATTCTTGGTCTTATATTTGTATATAACTGTGTCATTTATATTCATTACTGTATATACAGTGTAATATGTCCTTGTTTTAACATTAAAACGCTTTGAATGAATGAACTTTCTCACCAATAAATATTTAAAAGTAGACAACTTGCTTCAGTCATATGTTTTAACTCCTTTGATTAAGGAACCCATTTGAGTCAAATGCTGATGGTGAGCTACTGTGACTATTCTGCTTTGTCCATCAACAAGTTTCTTCAAGCAAAATTTCGAAAACCACAAAATCAATTTGAAGCATAAAAAAAGCCATAGGGCTTATAAGCAAACTTTTTGAAACTTCTTCTTAAAAAAACAACAACAAAAACAGTCAAGATTATATAAACTATAAAGGCACATTACTTTGAAGATGTTAGCAAGCTGACATTTTAGTAAAAAAAATCATGTCTACTGAAGGGAGTACTTTTTCTCTCTGTTTGCCTAAGAAAAAAAATTTAAAATTTCTCTGTTTGCCTAAGGAAAAAAAAATAAAAAAAATAAAAACTTCACAAGCCAGTTTTTTTTCGAATATTTCACATGAACATAGCTTGGAAGACTATTCTGTGAAAAATCATGGCCGTTAATACCACATGCTGCTGACCCAAGATCCTGTAAATGATATATCCTGCTTAGCTAGGCCCCATTAATACCACATACTGCTAACCAAGGTCCCATTAATACCACATGATGCTGACCTTAGTCTCATTCATACCCCATAGTGCTGACCTAGGTCAGCATCATGTGGTATTAATGGAACCTAGGTCAGCAAGATGTGGCATTTACAGGACCTAGTAGGTCTTTTAAATGCCATATCCTGCTGACATAGGTCCCATTAAGGTACTGCGCCTCTCGCCATTGATTTGCCATAGACAAAAAAGAAAAATATAAAAATCTCTCGAACAGCACAATGCAGTTTCACCAAACTTTGCAAAAACCAATGATATTAATATATGTTTAATTTACATAAGCTAAGAAAAGTTAGAACAGAAAACTGAATTATTAGGATCATTTTAAGTTACTTCAACAAAAACAAGTATGTTGTATTTTGTATAGTCCTTATTGGTTGTAATACGATTTGTTTTGCGCATATATAGGGATAAAAACTTGCAAAATTGCATTTAATCACAAGAAGGCCTGGCTAATGACCAACATGATTGTATCAAAATACTGTTATTCTCTACAAATTAACGCTGTGATGCACGAATACATACTAGTTATATGACTCAATGACATTAATATAAAGATTATTACATTACAATATTGCTTTAGATGTATAGATAGTGTAAATTATTAAAATGTTTTAGGGGTGTGTTACGTAGTGACTGTATCATCAGTATCACTTATGGCGATGCACATTTGCTGATTTTATCAAGTGTATACTTTTAGGTAAGCTGGAGGAGTTCTTCTACATATATTGTCTATACAAATCAGGTATATTTGGAGAAATAATATATCATAACGTACAAAAAACACAAAGAGAAGAACTTTAAAATAATAAAACAGAATGATACAACAATAGTGACTATAGGTTATTGTTAGTTTGGAGGCTTGTATAAATATTAAACTGTCAGGCACAACACAGCTGGGCGACGCTTTAATTTTTCATACTAACCTCAAAATAAACTATAAACTGTTTTGTAACTAATAAATTGGCATACACATAGTTTACAAAAATCAGTTGTCAAAACAGTATTTTAATGGCTAGTATAAATGTGAGAATATGTTAGAAAGCGAATTTGTTAATTTCTTTAACTGAAATCAGCATGGGAACATACCTGACTCTCAAGGGAAGACCTTTGTCAATCCTTGGGCGGAAAACAAGACATTTATTCCTTTGCTAAAGTTCCATTTGACCCATTACTTCATGGGATATGTAGTACCTTGTTTTCGCTGTACACTGCTATTACAATTATTAGAATATTTCTGAAAACAAGTGACCATTGTATATTCCGATCAAATGACATGGATTTTCCAGCTGACGATGACCTACATTGGTCGTACATTGAGTAAAGGGTTTATCATCAGCTTAAAATATAAGTATTTAAATAACTTGCTTTGCCTCAGAATTTGTATGTTACGCCTACCTGCATATGTATTTATAATCGTGAACCTTCAGTTTTGAAACTATTACTTAAAAAAAAAACCCGACTATGTTTATCAAATCCAAAACATTTTGGGACGACATTAATTATCGCTTGTTGTAAATTGTAGTTCTCAAAGCGACCTGGGTGTTAACTAATGAAGAAAGGTAGATCCAATTGTTTCGTGTAGCCGCAGTATATAAAGGCACAGAGGCTTTTATATTTCATAACGTAGATCACATATCTCTGTGCGAAGCACTTTTAATACATGTTTTTATATCTAACCGTTGTTCTTAAATCCAAAAAAAAAAAAATCATCTTTAAAAAATCGCCATAGCTGATACACATAAATCACTAGAAACATACAAATGATTGAGTTAACATGTTCAACAAATGATACTGTCTGGGTCGAAGCTACATGCATGTTTGGTCTAATGTTTTGATTAGCTATGGTATTATTATTATTATTGTAAGAATAAAAATGATATGTTTCATCATTGCTAGCATGAGAATACCTCTCAAAACCTGTTTTAACATTAACATTTACGCTGATTTTATAACAGTACACAGTGCAAACGGTACTTTGTGTGAGTGATTTAAGCGATTTTTTAAAAGTATATTGCATAAAAAAGGTCATAATGTCTTTCAAAACAAGTGCTACGAGAATCGCCTGTTGAACATGTATTTGTGGATTCGATTTCTCATTACAATACATACAAAATCACCTCATTTTTGAACTGTTTACTATGTTTTTGTGACAATCAGTGCGCTATATCCGGTAGATGATACAATCGGTTTATATACAGTGAGTATCATTTCACGCATGTTGACATTTGAATCGATGTTTTGTGTTGCTTCCTTTCTGTGATAAATTGCAAATAGAATTTTAGGGATTTGTTAGGTCTAACTATTTGTCTCTACTGTTCTAACTTTCTTAATGTATGCAAAATATTTATACACTTATTGCATTTATTTGTGCAAAGTTTGATGGAAGTGCATTGTGCCGTTTGAGAGATTTTTATATTTTTCTTTTTTGTCTATGGCAAAGCAATTGCGAGGTGCGCAATACCTTAATACCACAACTTAAATCATGATACTAATGTGTCTATTAACATATGAACCAATGGGATATAAACAAAAGTACCTATAGATTGCACCTCGTGATTTAAAAGATACATCTATTCTTCCATTACTCATATACCTCACAGTGATAAGCTAAACTCTGAATAAATTTGTATTTATTTATATTGCACAAATACATAAAATAACACACAAGCATTAACATTAGCAAGTTTCTTAACATTGAGACAATAAGATACTAACACTCGCTACAAGACTTGAAACAGTTCTTCCTCTAACAGCTTTTTTCTTTTATAGCTATTTAATAATATCCATATTTGTCATACAGGATTTTCAGTTTCCATGTATTTGACTGGTCACATGCTTACATGAGTGACATCATATATAATTCATCTATTAAAAGCTAGAAGGGATCATCAGCAATTGAGTAAAGAAGGCTGTTGAAACCAGTCTCAAATCTCAAGGATCTGATTGGCTGAAATGGCAACCAGTCGCCAATCAGCCAATCAGATCCTTGAGATTTGAGACTGGTTTCCAATCTCAGTTTTATAACCTTCAGCCATTATGTATTCAAGATAGTGATGTCATTAAGATAATAGTTTTTGTGAACAGTGATATTTCAGCATATGAAAACAAAATTGTAATTGTATACATATAAACAAGTTGCCTACTGCACAGTAAATGGATCAATTTTAAAAAAAATCATGTAAGTGACATGATTTTATTGAAAGAAGTGTCTTTCATTAATAATTTTCACTTTATATGTTACCTAACAACATTTTGCAGATGCACTTTCTGCCTTTTGAAGTTAGCATCGCTACAAATGTTGTGGGAGCACTTCAAAGTGTCGAAAATGGCCCATTTTTGCATGTAAGATGTTAGCATCTAAAAATTGCCATGTTTTCATCAATCTGTAATTTTATTCTACTATTATATAGTGAGTTTTCTTTTGTTGTTCCTTTTAGGCAATTTAGTTGCGGTTATTTTTATGTATAATACATAGTTCTATGACGGCTAGTTCACTCACAATTTAAGAAACACTAACGACAGTGCCATGTAAGATGGCTTCACCAAAAAAATGTCCTTGAACTTTATGGCCTTCAAAATATCATTAAAAGTAATATATAAAGCTTGATTTCCTGCTACATACATTTCATTATGTTCACTTAATGGGAAAATAACTAGATTTTTATAGGTCAGAGCATAGAATTTTGCTATCAACAATTTCAGTATGTTGAATCGGTTTGTCCCTAAAAAATGGTATGTCCGTCCCCCCTCAATATCTTTTTAAAAAATGATCAAAGCAATTAAAAAATACCCACTTCTCAAGCTCTCAGATGGCAGATATTAGAAAAATATAATTTAACATCTCTAAGTTAAGGCTGTAAAAAATTATAACACTTTATGTGAAAGTGAAATGTAACGTCCGTCCCCGTAACGTCTGTCCCCTTTGATACATGTTCTTTCATGCTCATTATTGATCAATGTATTAGTAGGAACTTAATTTTTTTTGTTTTTTTTTAATGGCTTAACATTTTCCTAAATATTTCAAACAAAAAACTCCACAGAAATATGTGTGACATGTTTGTACTGACACAAATCACTAAAGCATAAAATTCCGTTGGTTTCTAGTTGTGAAATTTAATAAAGAAACTTATATTTTTCAACATATTGCTCTTTTTCACCCCAAATGTTCTATTTTTTTACCACCAAAAACATTTTCAAACTATTAAAAGGAAATATCATTCTGTGTTGAATGAATTTAATCAAATATTCTGCATTTAAGAAAGGGGGACGGACGTTACAAAAATTATGAAATGTTATTTAGAAGTAAGAAAACAAGGTTTCATGGTTTTCTCTTTTAATTTCTGTAATTATTAGTCTGAATATATGGTATTCTAAGTTATTTGTTCTTTTTATTCAATTTTTAATCATTTAAAATGCATTATGATTTGTTTTTAACTTTCCTGGGACTATATTTTGCAGTTCAGTTAAGAGCACTTTCAGTTGCTAAAATCACATAAACCTGTCACTTAAAACAACATTGGGACCATTAATTAGCATATTTAATCCCTAGTCAGTTTCTTAAAATAACACTTTTACCCTCAATTAACACATCTTTAATCTCCTACAGTGTGCACTATTGATCTTCAAAGGACATATATCACACCCCCTGCTGATTAGACATGTTCCCTGCTGATGCAATTATGCAACATGGTCATAAAACACAAGGCCCATTGCCTTATTAGCATAATCACAAGAACTTGACAGTGATTGGCTGAAAAATTAACTGGGAGTGTTTAAAGCTATTTTTTCATGCCAAACAATAAATCATAATCCATAAAAGGATATAATTATGTAAATTAGTTAAGTTGATATTATTTATTAATACTGAAAATCAGCTGTTGCTAACAGTAACAAAGAAGATGGTTGAATGTATAAGTTGTTTTTAACAGTTCAGTTAATTACAATATGGAGGCAATAAGAGAAAAGGCTAGAGAGAAAAAAATACCTGAAAATTCCGACTCCCCCCTCAAAGACAATGAAAACTTACCCACTCTCCCCAAAGAAAATGATTTTGTTGCAATAAGATTCAAAACCAAAGACTCAACTAAGTGTTTCTTTGCAAAGTGCTGTGAAATTGATGGCAACGAAATTTATGTTGAGTTTCTGGAAAAATGTGGAAAATATTTTCAGTATCCTGATACAAGTGATGAATCATGGCAGTTACTAACAGATGTGGTTTGCTGTTTGCCACAGCCTGGAATGGTGTATACAGGTTCTAGGCTTAAATGTCATTTCGAACTAAGTATTAGTCAGTTAGATGTGCTGAAAGGATATAAACTTATGTGATGATGTTAATTTTAACAGGCTGCCGCGTTAGTTTCAATGGATTTAAAGTTGTGTGTGTGTTACAAGCCTTATAATTACTACAAATAGTAATTAAACTGATCTCCAATGATATTAAATGATCTCTATTTAACAGCATGATGAACTGAGGGAATATATAGTTACATAATATGAAAGAGTGAAGCCAGTATCTTCAATACTGTTACATGTAACGTCCGTCCCCCTAAGCACCTATATTCTTTGATCATATAGTGTTAACATGTGCTTTATAAATTAATAAAAGCTGTTGTTGTTTATTAATCTTTGTACTTTTTTCATGGTTATTAATGTGCTTTTTCAAAAAATAAAACAGTTTTCAATGGCCCAATTAAAAAAATAAAATAAAAAATGTTGACAGATTTCAGAAAAATTTAATATTTTCCATTTTTTTTGTGAAAAAAGTATTTTCTGTAAGTTGCTTGATACTTATTCTGGTAAAGATATGTCTAGACATGCAAAACATCCCCAAAAAGTTTATGAGGTATAATACATGGCTTCAAAACAGCTGGTTTTCTGTGCACTAGTAACATCTGTCCCCAAGCACACCTCATTGGATTGCAAGGCTCAAATAGAAAAAAATTGGAAAAAAGTTATCCTCTCCTGTACTTTTTCTGAAAATTGAATGTTCAAGGTTTAAAAATATATCAAAATCAATAGAATATCTACAACTTTATTTTTTGGTCCACATGCTAACACAATTGATCCATTTACTGTGCAGTAGGCAAAATGTTATGAACTATAAAAGGAAAGCAAGAAAAAGTATCTTGCAGGAGATATTTAGTAAAGGATCTGTCAAATTCGGGTGACTGTTTTGGGTGGCACTCGGCTGAGTCTCATTCCACAAAAAAGTTCACGGTGCCAGATATTTCCATCTTCACATTACCTTTATGCAAGATACCTATATTACTGCTAGGTCAACAAAAAGCCCAATCAGGGTGATCTCAATTGCACAGTTCACCAGGAAAATCATCATCACGTAAAATCACATCATGGCAGAATCTGATGTTTTATTCAATCTATGTAGTTTTTAAAGTCAATGTTTTAAAGGCCATCTGCTCTTTTGCACTTTTTGTCAGATATGAAAGAAAATCTAAACTTTCACAACAATAGAGGGCCTATCAATGCTCTCTGAGAATATTTTATGGAATGTATGATTTCATCACATCATTTCAAATTAAGAAACCATAGATACACTGATAAGATAATGGTTTCATTATGCTAACAGCACAATCCGTATCAGTACAATTATTGAAATAAGTTACAATGAAAAAAGCAGTACATTTACATTTAACCCTTTCCTCCATATATACTCCTGTTTACGCGTGGTCGACCAGTGTAGATCCAGATCAGCCGGCACATCCAAGCTGTCTGATCAGGATCTGCACTGGTTGCATTTTGGTCAGAAATAACCTAACAAATCAAAAAGCGAACAGTGCAGATCCTGATCAGATGACACAGATGTGCCAGCTTATTTGGATCTACACTGTTTGCTCACACAATAAAAGGTGTCTGTAGAGGGAAGGGTTAAGTTTGCGGCAACTTTCTGCACTTACCAGCAGTGAAGAAACTATCACTGAACACTTTACTCCATGCATTTAATGTGTGTGTGACGAGTGTATATGCAGATCAGCAGGCATATCCATGACATCTAATCTGGATGTACACTGGTTGCATGTTGGTCAGAAATAACCTAATGAATCTAAAAGCAAATAGTGAAGATCCTGATCAAATGGCACAGATGTGCTGGCTGATCTGGATCTACACTGTCTGCCTACTTGATAAAAGCTTATCTATGGAGTAAATTGTTAAATCTTTATCCACTAATATAACTGTTTTTATGTGTGTAATTTTTAGAAATTTGTAATGCTGAATAGCAAACAGTATTACATGTAAACTGAGTATAGATTCTGATCAGACCACAAAGATGTGTAGGCTGATAAGGTTCTGTGCCCAAGGTTATAAAACTGAGCATGGAAACTAGTCTTAAATCTCAAGCATCTGATTAGCTGAAATGGCAAACAGTTGCCATTTCAGCCAATCAGATGCTTGAGATTTGAGACTGGTTTCCAATCTAAGCTTTATAGCCTTTAGCCCTGCACTAGTCTCAAAAGTGATATAAGCTTCTTAGCACTTAAAGGTAAAATTCAATTGAAGTTTTTACAGATTTCCAACTAGTGTTGGTTTACATGCACAGTTTTGCATAGAAATAAAGTCTGTTATTCACATGGTACTGTCCTCTTATTTATCAACTTGAGCATGTTTAGCTATTTTAACCCTTTACTCCATATATACACATTTAATTGCATGTGTGACCAGTGTTGATCAAGATCAGCTGGCACATTTGTGCCATAATAAACATTGTGTAGTGCTAAAAACTTGTCAATCGTTTGTCAATGGTACCACATTTACCATATTATAGGCTGCAACTTTATGCACTAGACTTAAATGTACCAGACTTGAATGTACCTGTGCCCAAGATCATAAAACTAAATCTGGAGATCAGTCTCAAATCTCAAGGATCTGATTGGCTGAAATGGCGACCAGTCGCCATTTCAGCCCACCAGATCCTTGAGATTTGAGACTGATCTCAAAACTTAGTTTTATGATCTTGGGCTCTTGGTTGAAAGAGCCAGTGCTGGTGTACAATATCCCGAACCCCTGTTTCACTGGACTGGCTAGTTCTCTTTTAACATTCAATAAAATTCACGGAACAAAAAGCAGCCAGTGATTATGCAGGTATATCATGATATGAGAGGACATGTTTCTGATCATCTTCTCATGCCATCAGTGCGGTTCATCTGTACAGGCTGTGCAGCAATCTCTACTTCCTCACAGAAACTGAAATCATACAATTATATTTACACTTAAAATTCATCCTCTATGATTCATCTTAAGAATCATAAATAATGATGATGCACAGTGTGACATATTACTTTAAGTGGTTTGGCTCCAGTAAAAGCTCCTCACAATTTATTAGATTGTGCACAATGTTTTAATGTATGACATCAATGAGCATGCATGTTTTGCCATAAGTATCTGCGAAATACTGTGCCATCATTCGTTTTGTCATCAACTTGGTTGTTCAAACAGCCATTCAAAAAGGCCATAATATCATGAATTTTTGGATAATTTCTGAATTCATGAGAGTATTTATGTGTGTAAGTATAAGGACTGAATCCATATTTGATGGTGTTCATTCAAGTATAAAAATAGTTGGACTGTTTAAAGTACATGCCAAGCCCTTCAGGCTTCACATACTTTAAACAACCCAACTGTTTTCCATACCAAAATGAAAACCATCAAATATCGATTTAATACTTATATTCCAACAAAACATTATAAAATGGAATTTGAACATATAGCTGATTCAGTCCAAACCCTTTTAATTAAAAGTTACAGAGGCAATTTCTATTTTTGAAATAAAGAAATAGCTGTGAATACTCGCCTGTTAAAGTTATGAACAGAAGTACCGCCCAGTACAATACGAACACCAGGAGTGGATTTATTGAGGTGATGAACACACAAGGCCTCTTCAAATGTTGTTCCTCCTATTATGAACACAATGATATCCTGAGGTCTGAAATCAACAAACAAACATACAACGACATTCTCAAAATAACTTCAAGCTGCTACAAATAAAACTTGCTCAATTCATGTATATAACAAAAAATAAATATTTACCAAGTGTGGCATCATGTTTGTTTCCCAGTAATCAGGGATATAGTCATTGTTTCCCAGTAATCAGAGATATAAAGTCATTGTTTCCCAGTAATCAGGGATATAGTCATTGTTTCCCAGTAATCAGGGATATTGTCATTGTTTCCCAGTAATCAGGGATAGTAAATCATTGTTTCCCAGTAATCAGGGATATTAAGTCATTGTTTCCCAGTAATCAGGGATATAGTCATTGTTTCCCAGTAATCAGGGATATAGTCATTGTTTCCCAGTAATCAGGGATTTAGTCATTGTTTCCCAGTAATCAGGGATATAGTCATTGTTTCCCAGTAATCAGGGATATAGTCATTGTTTCCCAGTAATCAGAGATATAAAGTCATTGTTTCCCAGTAATCAGGGATAAGGTCATTGTTTCCCAGTAATCAGGGATATAGTCATTGTTTTCCAGTAATCAGGGATGTAGTCATTGTTTCCCAGTAATCAGGGATATAGTAATTGTTTCCCAGTAATCAGGGATATAGTCATTGTTTCCCAGTAATCAGGGATATAAAGTCATTGTTTCCCAGTGATCAGGGATATAAAGTCTCTCAGTAATCAGGGATACATAGTCATTGTTTCCAGGGAAAAGAGTTACTGAAGCATCAATACAACTGCACATGTTAATACCAATATGAACTTGGATATAGGGCTTCAAACCTAGGACAATAAATGATTCCACAGTACTCAAAATCAATGTGTCTTTTTAAAGAAGTGCTCCAATCAGATTCAGCCCCATTGCAAGGCTTCCAATTTCTAACTGTCTAAGTGCTTGGAGAAATGTATTGATTCTGTCACTGTTTTCCTCTCAGCTTCTAATTCTACCAACAGAGTAACCTTCTCCCAATAAATCAGCTTAACATGTCTATTTTATTATTGTCATTATTACAACATCTACTGGAAGTGTAGAATTAACAGAAACAGGACACTTACTTGTCTTTGAGTTGACCTGTACCAAGGTAAGGGTATGCTGCCTCTCGCAGTTTACCTTTCAGTAACTGGTCCAACAACGAGTTAAGTAATGGCTTGTGTTGAGTATAAACATTCTCTACTCCCTGAAAATAACCTAATGTCAATAAATGATGCCCATGGGGGTAGTTATTTATATAGATTTCATTGTTTCCAAGAATTAACAAGGCAGTCAAGAGTATTGAAACAATACAAGAGTCCCCTACTGTTAAATTTATGCCTGATAGCCCTTTCAGTACACTGGTAGGGGACTAAAATACACAGGATACATAACAGTCATCTGTAAATGAGCTATTATAAAATAAGTACAACATTTTTAAACCCTAAACATGACTATTTAAGCCACTAGATGGCGCTGGGGCAGGTTTTCATGGTATTTTTGACATTCTTCAAATCTAAGCTTAGGGCTCTTTTTTCAAATAGCACAATAACCAAGAAAAATTTTCAGTAAAAACTTTTTATCTATCTTCTTTGCAACATTTCAAATGAAATGGCAGAGAAAATTTCATGACAAAATGCATTTTATTGTAATTTGTGAGAAAAAAAATCTGTTAACAGTCAAATATTTGAAAATCCCAGGGAAGAGTTTCTGGGGTCATGAACTGCAGATAGTAAACAAATACATGTGGCAGTGTAGCTTGAAATACTACTCAAGGCAACTGTTTGGCTATGGGAACCAGATCAGTTACAGTTAAAATGTAAACCCACATACCTGTTGCAGATTATTTTTTATTCTAATATTCCCTTTAAAATGTTGCTTAGTATTTATGAAGCAACTTAATCCATTTCATAGTGAATGACAAGTGTGTGGATTGTTATTAAATGGTGTCACTTTTTATCTCTATTTAGTATACTGTAAACATTATTATTACTATTATATCTTGTTTATTTCTTACTGCTTTTAGAAGTCATTTGAACAATATATTTCTTTAATATTCATGCTTTTTTATGATCAAATTTCCCTCCAAATTCTGCACGAATGAAATGCGATACAATGTTTGAGATAAGCTATAATCACCCCATTATTCTTGCAATTATTGCTGGGAAATGTCCAACTGGCCTACAATCACCAGCATCAGAGCTCACTTTGTTAATGAGGATTATAATGAAACATTAATTTTGCAAAACAATGGATCAAGGTTTAATACAAATGTGAACTATTCGTGTTCCTAATTCTTGCTGAAATGTGACACAGCTGTTGAAAGTTCATTTAGATTTTCTACACACAAATACAGGATTGACTTACCAAGTCACCTTACTAGACTGGAATGAAAACATAAATATGGATTTTACATTTGAAAGAACTGTTAGCAGAAATTCAGAAATTGCAAAGCTTTACAATGCATAGCCTGAGTAAATGTTATCATCTGCTCTGGTGATTTTTTACTTCAGCTATATTATGCACAGGTATGGTGGCCTCTGCATGAGAGATAGTTAGTTTATCTGATAAACACGCCTACAAAATTCTCCCTACCAGGGCAGGGATTTTTGGGGCTTCAAGAACCCGTTTAAAATATATTATTTTAGTGTAAGTCACAAAACTATGCAGTATACGCTTGAGTGTGGGTTACAGATCTTTCCATTATATGTTTAAATGGGTGATACCAAAGTTTGTGGCAGAGTGTAAGAAATAAAAACTTTCAAGATGTAGTCCCACTGGATGGCCATAAAACCTTTCCAAGCCCAAAACAGATAGGGTTCCTCTAATGTTTTTGTTGATTAAAGCAAGGTGTACTGAAAGGAAGAGGCTGAAAAAAAAATTGGGGTAGAAAAATTTGGTGTGTGGACATTTAGGGTCTGAGTACAGTAGTTTACATGACCAATGGGCTCTGAATTTTCTATTCTGTTTTTCAAACAGGCATGTAAATACAAATAATCTCAATGACAGAACAAACCAAATGTGGCAACAAGCTGTGTCTGCCCACATTTCTCACCTTAAGGTCCTTGAAGAATCTCTTGGTGAATGCCACAGGATCTGTGCTACCAAATAAATCACTGCCACGGGAATCTTTACCACCAAAATCCAGTATTGAGGTCACTAGCTAACAAACAATAAACAAATACAATGAAAATAATAAACTTCCCAAAGAAATTGTACCAGAAAGTTTAACTGGCATGTCAACATATACCCCACAGCATTGATTCTACACCATTAAGTTCTTCACAAAAAAAACACTGATGTGACAGGTATTCACCTAAACACTAACTGCTAAACAGACAACTGTCTTGAAATAAAAGTAGTTAGTATTTTCATCCCCGAAACTGATTTCAGCCATCATGAAATGATACAGGATTGTAAGTCTTAGACAGTCTCAATTTAAACCTGTCTCATTTTATATCCTTAACTAGTTAAAGATCGATAATCATATACAAATTTAACACTTCTGACACTTAACAAGCCAGGAAGCCTTGTTAGCCCCAGTTTTTTGTTAAAGGATAAATGGCAGATGATATATTGTTTATACAATCATTATAATAAATGTTACAATATAATATCCAGGTAGCATCATATTAAATAATGCATGACATTGTATCACCAGATGGTAATTACTTTATTTACATTCAATGTTAACTACAAATTATGTTTTACATATATAACTATGAAAAGGAAACATAACTTGTAAGTTCTGGGTCCAAATTTCACAAAACTAAAACAAGAACCTAGTCTCCAATCTCACTTTTATGATCTTGGGCCCTGGAAAAACAGCAGTTAAGTCTAAAATAAGCAAAACACCAAACTATGTCCTGTCATTCACTTCCTACATACCTGTCTATCTTTGTCAGGTATTCCTTGCTTGCGTAACGTATCCACCAATCCCGAGACATCCTTATTACTGTGCGTCTCATACCTCAGTGCATACAACATTACCAACCGCAGCTTGTCATGTGTTGTTACTTTACTGTCGTGCAACAATGCTTTAATTTTCTGCAATAAATTATATAAAACGGTAAGCAATAAAACAACCATAGTGCAATATACTGATGTGATTGAAAAACTTTGCATGGGGCACAAAAAATGGTGAAATCTTAGAAATATGATTTTTTAATCATTTAATATAAAAATCACGATGGAACTCATGAAAAAATCATTTTGACATGTTTTCAGGTGTTTTGACATGCATTCATCAAAATAAGTAAAATATAATGCAAATGTTTAATATGCACAGTTTTTAACTTGCATCAGTATATACTAGAATATAAAAAAAATCAAAACAGTTACATTTCTCCAAATTCAGACTTCATTTACAGCTCATTGCAGCTCATTTATGTGTCTACTTTGATCACTGATAAAAAATGTTTCCAAACCCTCACAAACAAATGTATGGGACAAACAACAGCTAGCAGACAATAGGTATTTTAATTTAACAGGAAAAGCCAGATGAAAGTTAGCAGCCTATACAGCAATATCTTTATTATAAAAAATGTTTGGCTTAAATGTCTGCGAACCTGGCTCAATTGCAAATAGGCTAATATATCTGAACCGTTTCTTCACAATATTACATTTTGTATATCAAAAAGGAAAAGTTGAAACTGAAGAATAATTCAGAACTACAGCTTTTTGAAGTTTTTTATAGTCCTTATCATACAAATACAATATTATATATAGAGAAATTCTGAAAGCTACAATCATTTTTCTTTGTAACAAAATGAAAATACTGTTAACTTCAACATCACATAGAAAGTTGTTTACCTGTAATGAGGCAGAGTGATCTCCCTTACACACAAGTTCCTGTTCTGTTTCGGATACTTCCAATAAAGCATTCTTGCCCACCAGACGAGATAACTCTCCTACCAGCGTCACATGTTTTGCAACTGTTCCGGACATTTTCTTGAATTGTGGGTAATTCTCAATGAAAGCCTGCAACAAGAATATTCAGTGTCTATCATGGTATGTTACACTTTTTTTTTTAAAATTCCCTAATAGATGTCAACTTACAAAACTATTGCATACTGGGTCAAATGTTATACAAAAAATGATAAATGTTAAAAAGGTATGTGAATAATGTCTTATGAACTTAAGACACCTTGGGTCAACTGTCTTGGTAGAAAGTACATCCTTGTTCTAACCATAACCTTTACCCAAAGTGATATAATTTTAATCAAAACCCTTTAAGCATCGTTTAAGCCACATTTAGATCAGTGTATACTCAGTGTATGTTCACCTCTGCCATATCCCATGGAGTAAAGGGTTAAAGAGATGAAATAACTGCATTAACTAAACCTGTAAAGGGTATATGCAACAATTCTTCTGAGGGACTGGAACTCCAGCACTCCTTACATTGTCTTTTTATTTTTTTTGCATATAATAATAACAACTTAACAAACTTTCATAAAGAGTTTAAAAAAAAATATATTAATTTATACGTTGTTTATTAAAATACCACAATGGAAACACCTTCATTCAGTTAATATTATGACGATATTGAGCACTTTCTTACCCATAAAATACTATGCGTGCCATATGCATGGATTTCTTGAAATTTTTCCTGTAGCTATCTCTGTCAAACGCAGTGACATCAAACACACTATCGCGCTCTTTCTGACACAAGCTCTGTCAATTGGTGCTCTTCACAAGATCCCTTAAAGTCAAAATGTTCCTATGACGACCTTACCCAAGCTTTTCACAGGTGCTCATCTGTTTACAACTTCTATCTGTCACATGTTATTGCTATAGAACATCAAGCAATGCATACCTTCATATCAGCAATGGACTCCACTTTGGCTTGACTCTGTGACTTCTTTTGAAACTCATCCATTAATTCCTTTATGTTGTTACCGATCTCTCCAAAGTTTAGGTACATATTCTGTGAACAAAACAACAATCATTAACTTCAGCTGAGTTTATCAAAAAATACTGTCAAAAATTAAGAATCAAATTTTGTTTTTCTGTGTTTCATAGATGTATGAACTGTAAATGTTTACAGTAAATTTGTATAAAAAGTTAAAAACCAAAGGTTGTGCCAGATGATTTGCATCTACACTGTTTACTTTGGGATAACAGCTATATCCCATAGTGTAAAAGGTTTAATGCAGTGATGGGCTCACCTTTCTTTTAATCTTAGTCTATTCTTTCATTTCTCACAGGTGTGTTTAGTAAACAACTACCAACTGACTAACAAATGCTTCAGACCCTGATCAGACTGCACAGATGTAGAAGCTGATCGCAAACATGACATAACCAGTGCTGAGAGCTTCAAGGTTTAATGCCTCTGACGATTCAAAAAGATGTAGCAATACATGTTTACTTCAGCAGTAAATCTGTGCGTAAGAACAGCAAAAAGGGCAATTTTAACCCTTTCCTCCATAGACACACCTTTATTGCATGGGCAAACAGTGTAGAACCAGATCAGCCGGCACATCCGTGCCATCTGAACAGGATCTGCACTGTTCTCGTTTTTACTCATTAGTTTATTTCTGACCAAAACGTGACCAGTGCAGATCCTGATCAGATGGCAGGGATGTGTAAAAATGCATTTATATGGAGGAAAGGGTTAAGATATAAAAGTTTAAAAGTTAATGAGTATCGATAAGGAAGACAAGGTATAACTGTAAGCTAATGCTTACTAGTGATACCCCCGCTTTGAGAAATACGATTTCCAAAATGTTAATTGCATTTTTCATATGTATAAAGGGTAACAATTTTTCTGAGTATTTACCTATATATAAAATATAAATATTTAAATACATGTACATTTATATAAAATATAAGTCTGCTGCATGTTACAGTTGCTTAGTAAACTGCGATGGAAATTGTGCATGTATGTCAATTATGTGTAAACATCGCAGTATTAGGGGAAGTAGATGAGCAACAGCATAAAATTGCTTAACACCATATGGGACTATAGGATAAAGCAAAATGCAAACTATCAGGCTGCTGCATGTTAAAGTTGTTTAGAAAACTTCGACAGAAATTGTGTATGTATGTCAACTATGTGTAAAAATCTAAGTATTTGGTAAACAGGAAGTAGATGACCAAGGAGCATAAAATTGCTTTACACCATATGGGACTAAAGATAAAGCAATATGCAAAATATCAGACTGCTGCAAGTTAAAGTTGCTTAGAAAACTGCGACTTAAAATTTGTTACGGATGGACAGACAGACAGACACGGGTAAAACAGTATCCGCCTTCAAACAAACCAATAAAGACTCATGATTTATGTGCAAGAAGAAATGATCTGGACCTACTGTTGATCCCAATATGATTACAACATAATTATGCTGATTAAGTTTTATGAATGCACATATGCATAAGAAAACAAGTATGAAAGTTGCAGTGTATCTTTACATAAACTTAATAATAATAATAATAAAAATAATAATAATAATATTTTTCTTTCACATACAAGACAAACTGCCAAATTTACATCCACATGAACTACTTAACAAAACAATACCATATCACTGTATTTTAGAAGCATCTTACATTGGCATAGAACTCATCATGTTCTGCAGATAGAACCACTTCCTGTAAGTCTTTGGAGACACCAGGCACACCAGCCAGGCTGACCCTGTTGTTGTTGATGGTCAAAAGTTCATGAACCATAGCCTGATATGTCCACTGCAAATACAAACATATGGTCATTGTGTTCAAAAGTTCATGAACCATAGTCTGATATGTCCACTGCAAATACAAACATATGGTCATTATGGTCAAAAGTTCATGAACCATAGTCTGATATGTCCACTGCAAATACAAACATATGGTCATTATGGTCAAAAGTTCATGAACCATAGTCTGATACGTCAACTGAAAATACAAACATATGGTCATTATGGTCAAAAGTTCATGAACCATAGTCTGATATGTCCACTGCAAATACAAACATTATAGTCAACAGTTCCTGAACCATAGCCTCTAATGTCTACTACAAATATGAACATTATGGTGATTAATTCATAAACTATAGCCTGAAAGGACCACTACAAATGCACACATTTTGCTATTACCGGTATTTTATAAACCAAAGCCTGATACTTCCACTAAAAATATGAAGATTATGGTGATAAGTTCATAAACTATAGCTTGATACTTCAACTACAAATACGAACATTATGGTGATAAGTTCATAAACCATAGCCTGATACGTCCACTACAAGAATAAACATTATGGAGATACCGTAAGTTCACAAACCAAAGCAAGTTATGTCCTCTACAAATACAAACATTATAGTTAACAGTTCATGAACCATATCCTGATTTAGAAGTCAACCTACATTTGTAGCCAATCACAAGCTATAAAAATTCAAATTCCTCAGCGATTTATTTCAAGAGAACTACTTTCTATTTTCTATTTTACAATGAACAAAATAGATCGATCTATTTTCAACTGCGCATGCGCATGGCTACCAATGTAGGGTGACTTCTAAGTAGGATAGAATCTATTAAGACATTTCTATAGAAAATAGAAGCCTGCACTGGCTGCGCTCGTTTCGGCTTCTATTTTCTATAGAAACGTCTTAATAGTCTCTATCCTATACAAAGCTACTAAAATATGAACATGATGGTGAATACTGGTAGTTTATAAACCATAACTTAATATGTCTGTTACAAATACAAACATGATGGTCAACAGTACTGTTGACATAGTTCACAACAGACCAACCAACCAACCAGCCAACCAACCCACCAGATGATGACTATCATATTCCCCCCAAACTTCATTTGCGGGGGCATAAAGATGCATATAAACAATTCATAAGCAAAATGAAATAGGGTACAATTATTATCTTCAGTGAAAATAGTTCATGAACCGTAGCCTGTTAAGTCCTCTACAAATACAAACATTATGGTCAACATTTCATGAACCATAGCTCAATATATCCATTACTAATACAAACATTATGGTCGACAGTTTATGAACCATAGCCTCAAGTGTCTTGATTATTTGTGAATTTCCGCATTTCGACAATTAACAAAAAGCTTTAGGCATGCTTGTAGAAACACAAATTTCTGTAATTATACTTAAATAGTAACAAATACCTGGTTCAGCATAGGTGTTACAGCATCAGCCCGTCTGTCCAGAATCAACAAGATTGGAGTGACATCTGACCTTCGAAACTCAAATAACCCTGCATCACGATCAATAGTTTGCTGCAATACATGATCATACAGTTATCAGTCTGCAATCTAGTCTTTTTCAGTGTCAGACATTTCCATGCTCCTGCCAACTAATGTAGTCTTTCATGTAATAGTTTAAGACAAAAAAGGGCCAAAATCCTGATACTTAAGACAGGATCGTGCTGGTTATAAAAGAAATCTCAAAGATATCATACCAAATACTTTAGTGACTGTGTAGTCTCTTAGTCAGTTTTACTCACATAATTTTTAAGATATAACAAAGTAAATTTTCATCATAGTGCAGTAAGCATCATTGAAACATATTATAGAGACTATGCTAGCGAAGAAATGCTGGATGCCCAGTAACATGTAAACATCACACATCTCTACATACCTTTACTTGTTCTGCTAATTTATGTGCCATTTCCGAGGAGTTCTGGTACCTTATCATCGGGCACTTTTTCAGTGACAACAGAACTGAAGCCAGGCCCTCTGTGGACCTCTTCATGGCTGCTGGGAACCAGGTAATTCCTTTATAACATCCAATCAAGTTCAATGTGAATAAATGAGGGTTTACTGCAATATAGTCGCCAAAGAATTCCTGAAACAGGTTTGTATGAAAAAAACTGGATAATATGAATAGAATTGAGTTTCAAATAATCTGAAGTTTAGTCTCATTAAATTACATGTTCCAAGTCAGTGCTAGTTGGCACTTATGTATGCCTGTAATTTTACAGTCAGCCTAGATACATGTTTGTGTCCACAGGACATAAAGTCCCCCACTTTGACACATGCACTCAACATAATTGAAACATGGCAATTAATTGTGATAATTTATTATCAGTTACACACAGCACCCTCCAAGCAGGAAACACTTATACACACACACTGTCAAATTATAATAATCATTTTTATGAATTAAGGATTAAATCAATATTATATTGTGTTTATCAGTGTATGGAAAACATATGGGTTGTATAAAGTGTGCATATCTCTTATGGTGTATGCTTACCTTAAACAATCCAAATGTTTTTCATACACAGATGAAAATGATAAAATTTTAATTCAATTCTTACATTTACTCCCACAAATATTCTCAATTTTACTAAAATTTTGTGAAGGAATTGTGACATCACAACCTCTTTTAACAGATCTTAAAACCTCTACAGAAGATGACAGTAAATGATGGCACGCTTTATTCAGCAACTGGTTTTGGATTGAACAACAGCATCCATGCCATCTGATCAGGATCTTCACCATTCGCGTTTCGGTTAGAGATAACCTAATGACTTAGTGAACAATGTAGATCCTGATCAGATTGTACAGAAGTGCCAGCCGATCTGTATCTATACAGTTTACCATGGAATAACAGACATATCCCATGGAGTAAAGGATTCAAGCTGAAGATGGTAACGTTGACAATATTGTAGTGCGTACCTGTACTTCCCTGACCACCTCCTGGTCATCAGCCTCAGCCAGTATCTTCACATCTTGTTTACTGATCACATTGCTAAAATCTTAATTTAGATAAAAGAAAATCGTCTCAATTATTTGAGTTATACAAATTCACAGAATTGAACATATTGGTCATGTTTTTTATTTTTCTGAATGATATACAGGATATGCAACATAAAACAGATAAATGCTATGTATGCAGATTCTGATTGTCATTTTCTTTATTTCAGTTAAACCAAACTTATAGATATTCAAGTTTTGGTTTACATATTTGCCTAGATATTATTCTACTAACATCCAAACCATATCTACTGACAATCAGATATAAGGCATCTAGTGTATTCACAGAGCTTTTGTATCAGTTGTCCTTGTGATCACATTTAAACCACAATTTTAGCCATGAAAAAAGATTAATGTTCTAACCAAATTTTGTGATTAATGGATAAAACTGTGCCTTCTAGTTATAATAATTGTTTTTTATGTATATAACTTCTGTTTTTGACCCAGGAAGACTCAGTTTAAGAAAGATATGATGATATATCATCATAAGTACATTCTGACCAACTTTGTTCATAATCATGACAAATGTGGTTTTTAACCCTTTACTCAATATATACCATTTTATTGCATTTGTGATCAGTGTAGATCAGCTGGCACATCTGATCATGATCTACACTGTTAGCTACTTGGTAAGAAATAACCTAATGAATCAGAAGTGAAGATCCTCACCTGACAGCATGCATGTGTTGGCTGATCTGGATTTACATTGTTCCACCATGGTATAACAGCATTATCCCATGAAGTAAAGGGTTAGAAAGTATTTTCTAAATGTACAAAATAAATATCTTTACTGAATGGTTGAATACATGTAGTGAGGTGAAAATAACAAGCTTTAAATAAAACTTACAAATATAGTATAGGCCGTATTTAGACATTCTCAGTTCTTGCGCTAGCATGTCAACGTTTTCCTTGGTGGGCCTCAAGAAACAGATGCACTTTAAATGTTTCATGGTCTCTCTTCCTGCCGAGTCAATCCTCTCAAACAAGTACACCTCCTTTTGCAGAATCTCAGACTGTGCGTAAACCATACTAACAATGCTAGTCTGAAAAAAAAAGAGGCATTACATGCACAATTCACAACAATGAAGAACTGACAATTCAAATTTCTTCATCTAATCAGAAGGTAAAAAAGTATGGCCTTTACCTGATTGGTGATGATAACTTCAAACCAATAATATAAATCTATACCTCCTTATCCTAGCCAAACAGATAATTTATAAACTGCTAGTTAACTGGCTCACCACAGATCTTCTAACCTTCTAGCTATCATCATGGATTTCCTGCTTGAGTGCTTCTTACTTAACCCCTTCCTCCATATAAAAGCGGCATGGACAAACAGTGTAGATCTAGATCAGCTGGCACATCCGTGTGTTATTTCTGACCAAAAAAAGCTAACAGCGCAGATCAGAGAACATAGATCTATGTCCTAGCTGATCTGGATCTAGACTGTTTTGCACATGTGATAAAAGTTGTATTGATAGAGGAAAGGGTTAACTGTCTGGATTTCTTCCTACAATACTTACTGACTGTACTGAGGGTATGTACTTTGTCAATATATAGTGCTTATATATTACAGTTGAAACAAGTTTTCTCAATTTTCTCATTACAATGTGTTATTGTAATGTAGTAGTATTTGAAAGGTCTCAGAAGCTTAATGAGTAGATAATCAACACAGTAAGCCAAAGGTCCAAGGTGCAAGTCCTGGTTGAGGCTTCTAATTTCTGATAAAATTTGCTGCCACATTTGCATTGCCAGAAGCGCAAATTATCAGCATTGGCTGGGGTAGTTTACCTACACCTGAGCAGACCTTTATAGACATCTGACACGTATTATGTATGTGAGTAGGAATGTTGAAGTATTCAAATCAGATGGCCTTGATAGATCTATTTGTAGCTTGTTGGCACAGTTGACCGGAGGTACCGAGGTCTGTGTCCTGTTTGGTGAAACTCATTTTAACCCAAAACTGCTAAACTGGCATTGTTGGCAGGGCAAATTACCCTTGGAGCTCCTTAAGGTGAACCATTTGCTTGGGTAGTCTATTGCTGACACTTGTCGAGTAAATTGGAAATGTCTCGTATTGATGGGGATGGAAGTGGCAGTGTGGCAGAGGATATGGCCCAGAGTATATGGCCCCCATATATTCAGCATGTCTCAGGCATGAAAAACGACCATTACTGTAGCGGATAGTTGGAAATTAACTACTTCTGATTACTTCAGGCTTGCCTTTCATACCTCTTATATCATGCACTTAGATCAAAGAACAGCTGTTGGTATGAAAGTCTGATCTATTTGAAAAAAAAAGAGAAAATGTCTTTATTTATTAAAAACAACAAAGGAAAAAAAGAAGACTGTGTCCTTTGTCACTGTGCTCATGATTTAACAGTAGTATGTTCCATGAATGTTAAATATTTTGTCCTCTATTTGGGGCCATTCGTGCTGATTCGGAACTGACCAAGATTTAGAACAGTCTTACTCATTCTATCATGCACGTGACAAGCCATACCGTTTCTTTGTCCATAAGTAGAACCTTCATTCCCGGTCCACTTTCTTCGATCATCTTGCTGATGTACTGCTTAATTGCTAAAATAACGTTCATTCTGTACGATTGTAGTGAAACTTGTTGACAACTGTCAAAATCAGGAAGTTGAATCTCGTCTTCCTCGGTTATTATCCTAAATCGCAACGTTTCGGACAATCCGAGTCTTCAAACGATTGAAACATCAACGCATTTCACACAACTTAGCAAAGTAAAGCGTTAGAACATTTCAGATGAAACTAAAGATGGCTGACAAAATCGAAAGTTGGACTTGCCAAGAACTGCAAAGGCTTGGCATCGACGCAACGATTGACATAGCAAGGTATTTTTACATTAAAATTATATGTATCAGCGAAACCTTGCCGAAAATTCTATTTAAATGGATTCAGTGTTTTTTGCAACATATTTCATGCAAAAAATCTGCTGATTGTGCAATAATGTCACCACCAGATATTATTTTTGTGGCCTTTCAGAATAAAATTCTCAAGTTTTGATAGTTTGAATTATCTGATAATAACAAGGGTTCTGAAAAATTCCATGCCTGAACCAAGGATTGAACCTGGGACCCCCGCATGCTAGTCCGACGCTCTACCATGTCACCATAAACAGCTACAGAGCTAGTTCTCTGGCAAGATGGAACAAATGCAGTACTAACTCAATCATAGCCGGGTTACATACAGCCTCTCCAGATTGGAATTCATCCTCGAATTTTCATTGAGTATAGAGATTCACTTATCTCAAGTAATTTAAAAATCCTTGGCATGTCCCTGTTGCACGCCATTTGTGGCAAGGGTTCTGAAAAATCCACACCTGAACCAAGGAATGAACTCTGGAAACCTCGAATGCTAGTTGAATGCTCTACAACGTTGCCATAAAGGTTAGCTCTATGGCGAGACAGTACAAGTGCTGTACTAACTCAACCATAGGCGGGTTACACTGACAGTAGTCATGGACACAGTATGTACCAGGGATCTGGTATATCAACTTTTTTGCCCTCGAGCACCAAATTTTGCCTTAATTGTGCATCAAAGCAAACATTAGGTCGCCAACATTTTCAAAAAATATGCAGTACAATGACCTTGAATGCTGCTGATAAGTGTCACTAACTTGGTGATTAAAACCTTCGATTAGCAGCGCTTGATGCTTCAGCCAGAAAATCTTTGACAGTTTCTCACACATGACGGTGTCTTGCAGGTTAACAGGATCAAGTTAAATGTCATAACTGTCATTATGTTTGCCTCTCACTAAAAACGATAAAGCCAAATAAAATAAATTAATCATTGAAGATCTTAGAAAAATCGACAAAAAAATAAGCACATTTAAATAAGGGTAGGTTATAAAAAAGCAAAAATATCAAGCCATTCAATAACTTTGTCCCTTTATCAAATGGCTTGACATTTTTGCTTTTTTTATTACCTCCCACAGCAATTGTTATAGGGGCAAATTTTTTATTTTTATTTTGAAGGCCAACCAAAAATATTTTCTAAATATAGGCCTATTTTATATGCATTTAATACTGGCCCCTAGCCCTTTGAAATAGATTAACAATGTATCTAACCTTATCATGATAATAATAATCAGCGACTTCAGACATATTAAAATATTATATTAATAACCAGAGATATCATATCTTCACACATAATTATAGAATAGAAAGGGAATTAGAGATTGATTAATTTAAAGAACTGAACAGCATCAGCTATAGTTATTTACCAAGTAAAATATACAGTCAATAACAAAATACTGCATGGTTACAACTCAGAACTGGGGCTTTTTTTCTTTCTTTAGTAAGGGTCATTTAAGGACACCTTCCCCTCAGACAATTTCTTTAAATCATGCAGTTTTACCCAAAAAGTAACTTTACATCAGGTTTTTTCATTCCCCTTCAGAGAAAAAATCACTATTTTCCACAAAATTATAGGGCATTACCTTCCCTTGGAAGTGAAAAAAAAGCCCTGGGTTAAAATCTGCATTTTCTCTACAATCTCCCATTTTTAGAAACCAATCTCCCTCCTAAACGAGTTAAAATGTTCACATTTATGCACAAGGTTTTTGAGAAAGCTGAGCATCCGCCTGCTAAACCTAAAAGATTTAATGCTCTTTTCTTGTTACAGGTGCTATTTATCTGTAATTCAAATGCTGGAAAGAAAAAAATAATTTAACAACTTGGCATTCATAGCTAAATATGTGTTTGGATGTGTCTTATAAGTCACCCAAAGGCTCTCTTTTCTCTGCTTAATTCTCCCTAATTCTCCATCAGGGAGAAGTCACTGCTCCCTAAAAAATTTTTCTAGGCTGATCCCTGCTATGCTATGTTCTTGTTGTTTTCAGGCACTTTTGTAGTATAAACAGATAAAGGGAGAAAAGAAAATAATTACCCAACCAATTAAAAATAGCAGTTTTTGTGGTGCCCTTTCAAAGAAAATGTTTTTGTGTCGCCCTTTCAAAGAAAACAGAATACATAGGGGTCCAGGGCTTTTCGTTCTCTTCCCAATCCAAAAATATAGTTTTTTCCCCAACTGTGGCAGAGACTCTTCCCAAAATGCTAGTTATGATATGTAAATAGATCAAAATTCTCTGAGTGGAGTTTGGAAATTGAAGTCTGAAAAATAAAGTGATTTAAAAAATAAAATTGTCATTGAAAATACTTATTTTTATTCAAATTTATAAACTAGGACCCATCTTTCAACTTTTTTTTTTACAAAATAAACAATTATCTCTCATAAATTTCCCAATTTGAAAGGCCAGTCCCTCTTCCAATTTTCTGATGAAAAGCCCTGGGATCACTTTGTTCATCTGTCATTCCGTCATGAAAAGTTAATGTTGGCTTTAACTTTGCCATTTCTTAATATTTCTTCATCAAACTTTAAAATTATATTGTTTTGACAACAAGTTCAAGATGATGCTAAATTCTTTTGGTTAAGATCACAATTGATGGAGTCATACCCCTTCTTGTACTTGGAATTCAACATTACTAATGACTGTGCATTAGTGATTACTGTGTGCATTACTTATGACTTTGTGCATTACTTACTACTAATGACTGTGTGCATAACTAAATGACTGTGTGTTGATTTTGTGTAACAGGTACATCTTGAGTATAGAGACAGCTGAAGACCTTGAGGAGTACATGTTAGAACTGCTCGATGGTACAAAACCACAAAACAAAAAATTTATCAAGGAACTTATTGTCCGGTGGAGACCATATCACAACTCCAAAACAAGCCCAGATATACAGGTACATTGAAATGGCCAGTTGAAGTCATATTTTTGAAAAAAACTGGTAACTCATGATATCGTAGAAGTTAAACAATCATTGTGAAATAGCTTTTTAAAAATTTAAACATGTACCTGGTAACCACGCTTAGTCTATCAGAAAAACGAGCTTGTTTGAGTTGTTGCCATGATGGACTTACAAGATGACATAATATACATGTGTCTATTATGTAAATGAAGTTGAAAGATTAAAAGAAAAATACAGTTGAATGTAAAGCAAAGTTTTTGTAATTTAAGAAGTTAATCGATTAATAAGAGTTATCAAGCAGTTTTTTTCTTTAATTTTGCAAAACTGGAAAGTGTATATTTAGGCTTATTGAGCACTGCAATAGTACTATCATCAGATATGAAGCTGTTTTGTGTTACCCCTATCATAACTGTAGTATTTTACTATGGTCCTTATCCAGTTAACATACTTTACTTTGTGAGGAATAGAATACATCAGGGTCAAATTCACAAGGCATTGAACAGGCACAAGATAGGGGCTTATCTAATTTGCTTCCCATTTAAAATTATCATTCATTGTGTCACTATCAGAAAAAGTCTAGATAGATCTGGTAAAGCAACTGGGATATTTAGGAGGACCATTAAAATGTGAATTAATGAGATAATGAGATTGGAAGATTGCATTAAAAATGCATGTACTTCAACACTTTAAACAATTTACCTCATCACACATTAATAATACTTTCTTTACTTCATATGCAACAATATAAAGCCTTATGCACCAATATATGTCTGTGGATTGGATTTGTCTAGAGTTACCGTCATGTGTATTCAGGTTTACAAGAAGTCGGATCAGGAAGACAGTTACATAGAAGGTAAAGAGAAGAAGAACACAAGTTCACAGAAGGAGAGAAAACAGCCATCAAAGAATCTACTGCTGAATGGTTATGATGTACAAAACAGAGGGGTAAGCCATTGTAATGCTAGCTTGAGTGGAAGTTTTTCAGGATTATGCCTGAATTTAGGATTCTAAAAATGATTGAATTTCTTTGTTTTTCCTACAAAACTGACACATTTACAGGATTTCAGGATTTTGAGAAATTATTAGTAAGTTTGTTAGCTATTGTGAGAAATATATATAAGTTTGTAAGATAATGTTAGATAGTATAAGTAAGTTTGTTAGCCGTTGAATGTTCTCTGCTATAACTGTAATCTGCAAACAGTTATTTTCTAAAACTCATGACATTGATTTCAAGGAATGACATCACTTCCTCAATGTTTTCTCACCGCATATCTCAGCTACTGACTAGTCTTGTTTTTCACCAAAACCTTGATTTTCTTAACAGTTCTCCATACTCAACAAAAAAAGAAACCTGACACTTTATATTTGGTGTATTTTCCTGGAATCAGATTTAAAGCTAATTGAATTGTGGTATGTAATAAAAATTGTGCATGTTTTGAACTTAATTATGCATTTTGATATTTTTGGTGCATGAAACAAGTGATTCAGTGGTTATTTTCTTTTGGATGGTGCAAAAATATATAGATTTTGAATATGCACCTCATACTTATTCAAAGTTACAGCGTCCGTTTTCTTTTTTTGTTGAGTATATTTTAAGGTGGAACTTAAATATTAAACCAGCAGATTCAGGGAAGAAATATTGTCTTGAGCACTGTTAAATCAAAGAGCAAGTGATTTTGATAGAAGCTTTGACTCTATTCTGCAGATTTTACCGGGAGAGGAGTCGACTGTTCAGCCGTTAGAGTTTCCAGACAAAACACAGCCAACAGAGAAAGAAGTGAAGAAGAAACAAAAATATGTACCTCTGTACAGCAAGGAAGGGCAGGCCATGTCTGTCGTACAGTTGCCAGGTAACCATATACGCATCTACTTGCCTTTTCCAGTACAGTGGGTTGTGTTTATGTCCATGCTCCATTTTCACAAATCTATTTTACGTTGATTTTCATTGTAAGTGATACAGTTTTTTGTTCTAATTTTGATGGGAATATTAGTTTTTTTTCATGACAAAAATTAAGTTAGATGCTGATTTTCAAGATATACAGTCATTGAAATTACTTTCAGAAAATCCATATTAAGTGGCAAAGTAAACCCATTTATACATTTTTTATGAACAGTCACAAGCAACTTCTATAAATAAAATTGGTGGCTGATATATTGCTTGGTTCAAGTTACCCAGAGGAAATTGGGTATGATTGGATTTATTTCAGACAGAGTTAAGCAAAGATGGGCATAAATTGTAACTGTTTGATGTTCATATTTAGATTTGTGAATGGTTTTGGAAGATACTGATGGATTTTTGAGAGTTTATTTCTATGTAGGTCGTCATGTGTGTGAGTGTCAAGCTGCCAAACACAAGCTGATCAATAACTGTACACGATGTGGCCGAGTCGTGTGTGAGCAGGAAGGATCCGGACCATGTTTATACTGTGGCAATCTCGTAACTTGTTCTTTTTCCTCAGAAATTTGCTTACTTAATGTGCACACATTTTAAGTTACATTGGATTTCGTTGGATTTGGAAAACAAGTTTTAATAAAGGAATCATAAAAAGCCTTTCAGCAAATTTCTATCACAAAAGTATAAAAAATCAGTTTGATAATAAAACTAAAGACAAGTTGAAAAGTCTTAAGGCTTCATGGCAAACAGTTTGCATTATTATCAATTTGAACTTTTTTTATTACAGTCATTTTACAATTGTTTTCTAACCTTGTTTCTTACATTTGTTCAAAGTACTTGAGAGTTTTATAGTTTCATATACTGTCTTGTCAGCCACAACACCGTATTGTATTGTTTTGTATTGTACTATTATTGTACTGCATTATATCATATAGGTGTGCACCAGAGAAGAAGAGGAGATTTTATCTCGGGGTTCAAAGAAGAGTGAGAAACTGCGTCAGTCACTGATGAAGGATGCCCCACCAGCACTTCTGAACGGGGTCATGTTTAACGGGGACAGAGACTACCTGCCTAACAACAGAGCCAAGATGATGGAAAGCTTTGAGAAGGCAGAGAAACACAAAGAGAAATTGCTTGAGTTTGACAAAACAAGGTACATCTTTACAGTCTGTCCCTGATACTTAGTGAATATACACCTATATACACAGTTTTAGAAAGAAGGAACAGTAATGTTTAGAGTATATTAAAATTGTCAACATTCCTAGGTTATAACACACATACTGTGGGGTACATCAGGATCACTTGGAGGTACATCAGGATCCCCCTGGGATACATCAAATATATCGTTATACTTTGAAGGAAAATGGTGATGGTTATAAAACAGAGGCAGGTTCTGGAGTTTCTTCCAATACTGTTTTCCTGTAAATAGTCTGATCTGTGTTGCAGTACTTCTGAGTAAATACCCTGTTACTTAGTGATTTTCCTATGGAACCTTGCACTTAGTGAGAAGACTGCTACATCACTCATCAATGCATTTTACTATCTATTTGATATTTTATTTTCTATCAGTGTGAGGAGAACACAAGTAATAGATGATGAGGCAGACTACTTCTCAACAGATTCCAATCAATGGCTGAGCAAGGAAGATCGGGAATTACTTCGTAAACGGGAGGAAGAGTTACGATCTCAGAGACACATGTCAAGAAAAGATCGTAAAGTGACATTAGACTTTGCTGGTCGACGAGTGTTAGAGGAAGATTCTCGTGTGGATATGTACAATGTAAACGATGAAGTAGTGCAGCAGGTCAACTTTGGTGCTAGGCCAAAAGACAAGAGAAATGTGAATGGAAGTGCCATATCACAAAATATCGGCCCTGATGATTATCTAGTCAATCCTGCGATAGAAGTGCAACCACCTAAGGTAACAACATTCAGTTTTGATTAAACATAATTTGTTATAGATCTATAGCATGATAGCAGAGTGGCATGCCTTGTCCATTTCCGATCATGCCGTAGTGACTAGTTCCCCTCCATGTTTTCATATGAGTAAATTCTTTCCATGTTTTTCCTATGAATGATTCCCTTCCATTTATTCCCTTTGACCAATTAATTCCTTTATGAACAGCTCTTCCATGTTTTCCCTATGAGCAAATTCCTTCCAGGTTTTCCCTATGAGCAAATTCCTTCCATGTTTTCCCTATGGGCAAATCTCTTCAATGTGTTTTCCCTATGACCAAATACCTTCCATGTTTTCCCTATGAGCAAATCCTTCCATGCTTCCCTATGGGCAAATTTCTTCCATGTGTTTTCCCTACAACCAAATACCTTCCATGTTTTTCCTATGACCAAATTCCTTCCATGATGTTTCCCCTAAGAGTAAGAGCAAATTCCTTCCATGTTTTTCCTACAAGCAAATCACCCTTGTTTCTTTATGAGAAAAATCTCTGTTTCCCTATGTCTTTCCAGTTTGTTCCACAAAGTACTGGCAAACCTACAAAAGGGCATCAACAGCTACCTGGTCACCGCGGCTTTTCACGTATACAGGACCGTGAACTACAGGAGATGTCTGATGAAGGAATGTGCATGAGCATGCATCAACCCTGGGCCTCTCTCCTTGTGGCTGGTATTAAAATGTTAGTGAAATGTTTTCAAGATATTGAATGGTTTAGATACAATGTACACCAGATTTATATCAAGTGTTGATTATTGTGACATAATTTTGTGGCTTAGTCCATTATATATTGGAGGGAACAGAGGTCAACTATCGCAGTTTCAATATGATCACTTGAAATTTTCAGCATGTTCAGCATTAATTGAAGATTTTTGATACCAAAGTTCAGTGTAGATCAGTCCATGATCTGTTGGATGGGGGCTACTTGTACCATTTTTACTATCTTGATATGAAACTTTAAGAATGTTTGGCATTAAGTTTTTTTTATTCGGACATAATATTCGGTACAATATGTTGTGGGTGCAGAGTATCCTTAAAAATCTTGCAGTATTAGTTTGCTTCTAAAGTTTAAAAAATATTCACTTGAAATCTTTAAAGATATCATTAGCATACAGTGAAGACATTTTGACAAAATTTTTATGTCTCCAAAGACAAAGCAGTGATAGCTCTTGTTTGCACTGAAATTTGTTGGTCATTCTGGAACAAAACTGGTTTCCCCATTCATTCCATATAGCAAAATTTTGTTTTTCCTTCACTTCAGGTTTTTGTTGTTTTTTTTATTTCAAAAAATTATGTCCAAGTACTGGAAATGACACTTATAGGCAGGTGACTGATAGATCAGGCATTTTCAAGTGATTGAGGCAGGTTTGGAGTTTTTATTGGCAATCACACAGTTTGAATGTTTGACAGGACTGTTTTAACCCTTTACTCCATAGACACACGTTTATTGCTTGGAGGAACAGTGTAGATCCAGATCAGTCAACCCATTCATGCCATCTGATCTGGATCTACACTGTTCACTTTTAGATTTATTAGTTTTTTTCTGACCATGATGCAACCGGTGCAGATCCAGATCAGACAGAAGGATGTGCCAGCTTATATGGATCTACACTGGTCACACATGCATAAAATCTCATATATGGAGGAAAGGGTAAACTTATGATGATAAATTTCATGTATATTTCAGACATGAAGGCCGTACTTGGTATACAGCACATCGAGGACGCCTGTGGATAGCTGCCACTGCCAAGTCACCTGACCCTGCAGAAATCAGAGAACTAGAGCGTACATATAGAATGGTGTATAAAAGTAAGATTAATTTTTCTAAATGAATTAAGGAAGTGTGAGCAGCCAGATTCACATAAAGCTGCCTGGTCATCTGTTCATGTATCGGGATGAAAATATTAAGCATTTTCCAATATCAAAATTTATTACTTAAACTGTAGCAGAAATGTAAAGAAAGTAAATGTGATGTAATATTTTTACACAGTCAGTGTACAAGTGAATATATTGACAGCCAAAGTTGTTATAGTTTTATTAATACAGTAAAATTCACTCGAAACTATTATGTAGTTTTGGTGAAATATCAAGCTCAGTCATTGCATAGTACTACTATAAGGGAATGGCTTAGAGGGAGACTTGGGAGAAATAGTCTCCCAAATGTCCAGAACTTCTCCCTCTACTCAACCAAGAAAGTTTTTCCCTATGTGTTTATTACAGAAAGCCAAAATCCTATTTCTGTGAGTGTCTAAAAGTTGAAAAACCGCTCTGTTCCGACAACCTAAGCCAATCCCTGACTTAAATTATAAATAACCTTTTCTGAAACATTGAAGTATTCCATCTTGAACTGTAAATTGACAACTTGAAAAACAAGTATCCAAACGTCAAAGAAAGTTAATGTTTCTCATAAAATCAGATAAGCTCACCCTGTATATATAATGTGGACATAGTTACAATGGATTCTAACATGATTCAGTTTACAGTAAATATTACCACAGAGGTACTGAATACATCCTCAGGCTTGTGTTTGTGTTTTCAGATCGGGATCTGACTTTTCCGAATGATTATCCAGTGGGCTGTTTGTTAGGTTGTGTGGATGTAGTCGACTGCCTTGCACAAGAAACATATCAAGAAAAGGTTAGGGTTCACCTTTGCTACATCGGGGGTTAAGGGAAAGTCTAATTGTTTGCAATGTGAACTGTCATTCTAAATATTTTCACTTCCAAAATGTCCCATTAAACTTTTGTAAGCTCCGTATAATCTAAAGTAAATGTGTAATTTGTTTTAATTAAGACAATAATTCATTTTTTTCCTAGGATGTACATGTAAGTCTATAAATCCAAGAAAAAATTCTATTATATTTAATTCCAACCTAAGCCATGTGATTGCCAGAAATTTAAGGTTGGACCGGTCCAACTCACTGAATATTTTAGCTACTTGCCTGGAGCCAGATGCCTGTTCACTAAACAGTTCAGATCCAAAAGTTATAAAACTGAGAATGGAAATCAGTCTAAGAAATCTCAAGCATGTGATTGGCTGAAATGGAGACTGGTGGTTATTTCAACCAGTCAGATGCTTGAGATTTGAGACTGGTTTCCAAGCTTAATTTTATAACCTTGGAGCCAGCAACTTGCCTCTTTTTAACTGCAGCTCACATGTTAACTCTAATTTCTGTGATTGTAGTTTCCTGATGGAGAATCTGGATCACCTTTTGTGTTCATTTGTGAAAATCCCCGTGAACTGGTTGTCAAATTTCCAGTCAAAGGCAAACACAAAATATGTAAGTACAGCTTTAACACTGGATGTAACATATTTAATAAGTTTCCATTGTATCTTCATTATTCAGGTATAAGACAATTCGTTTCCATTGGATCTCCTTTATTTTACTATGACAGTACATTTCCATCAGATCTTTTTCATTTAGTAATAAAAATACATTTCAATATGATCTTCTTCAATATGATCTTCTTTATTCATTTATGACAATGCATTTTAATTTTGTTTTGGTTAATCAACACTTAACCAACTAGATTAATATAATGGACTTGCCTTGCTGGTTCTTTAAAGGACTGTTGGACAGAAATTTATTGAAAGAAAGGTTATAATGAAGACCCTGATCATCACATTGTTTTCTTGTCTTAATTTTAGGATATTTGATAACAAACATTTACCCTTTTCCCTTTACGGATATGGGTTTTATCGCATGTGCGACCAGTGTAGATCCAAATCAATCAGCACATCTGTGTCGTCTGATTTGGATCTACAATGGTAATCTAATGGTCAGAAATAACATAATGAATCCAAATGCAAACAGTGTAGTTCCTGATCAGATGGCATAGATGTGCCGGCTGATCTGGATCTGCACTAGATGTCATGGTATAACAGCTATATCCCATGGAGTAAAGGATAAGCTGCATGCTGCCATTTAAAAATATTTTTTTCTGTGTTGTGATGTAAATTTAGCATTGTTTAACGGGTGAGCTAGAACCAAGTTGACAGCTTTCTGGGAGTGACTCCTAAGCTTGCCTGCTTTATTGTGTCCTGAGTTTCACATTTTCAGATAAAATGGAAATGTATGTCACTGAAATATCCTTGATTGTGAAGCTTTTTCTGTCTTCCAGTATAATGTAATCAAATGTATATTTTCAGATAAACTTGAGGGACATATACATAAAGCTGCAAAGAAAGGCCTTAGATAGCCCCTGCTGAACACCTGGTGTAGTCTTTGATGTACAGCAAGAACCAATCCAGAAAAGGCGGCTGATATTTACTTGATTAGTGTCAAGATTTAACTTTCAAGAGCTGATGTTTTGTCATAATATATGACAGCTGGTGGCATTACTGTTGAAACAAGTCCACAACTGGGCTGAAGGTTATGAAGCTGAGATTGGAAACCAGTCTCAAATCTCAAGCATCTGATTGGCTGAAATGGCGACCAGTTGCCATTTCAGCCAATCAGATGCTTGAGATTTGAGACTGGTTTCCATGCTCAGTTTTATAACCTTGGACACTGAAGTGATAATGTTATGGTCTTTGTAGCATGTTCTAAAGATAAGCTTTTTCTCAGACAGGTGGCAAAAAAGTAAAAAGCTAGACCAGTCTTAAATCTCAAGCATCTGATTGCAATCTTGATATTTAAAACTGGTCTCCAATCTCCATTTCAGTCAATCACATGGTTGAGATTAGAGACTGGTCTCCGATCTCAGTTTTATGATCTTGGCCCAGATTGATGTTTTTGACAGTTGCTGTCTGGTCTTTAGGGGAACATAACAAACTTAAGATCAGCAGTGTGTAAGTTTCTGGCTTGTCACCATATTTTTCTGATGTCAGGTGTACACACATCTGATCCGAGCTGTGATAACATGTACCTTTGTGAATGCTTCGGGTATTGAATGGTTTTCATTCTGGCAGAAAAAATACATTTCTTCCAATATATTTCTTTTTGATTTAATTCTCCTACTTACTTGGATTTTTGTAGGGTTGCATCTGTTCATCTCATTTGCTTTCATTTCTTTCAGTACAATGAAACAATGTATGTCAAACTTCTGGTTGGGTATAAAGGCTGAAACACATTATCCCAAAATTCATGTGCCTTTTTAATTTTCTATACTTGATTTTAATGAGAGATCCACACCCAGCATACTTGGGACATAACACTCCGGTACTGGGGACATAACAACCACTGTACTGGGGACGCCTGCTTATTGAAACATAACATCCAATATACTTGGAACATAACTCCAAGCCATTCTAGGGACATTACACCCAGCCTGGTCTAGGGACATATCACCCAGTGTCCTGGGGACCTAACACATGGTGTACTGGGTACATAACCCTTGGTGTATTGGGAGCATAACACCCAGTGTCCAGGGGACATAACCTTTGGTTTACTGGGGACATAACCCTTGGTGTACTGGGAACATAACACCCAGTGTCCAGGGGACATAACCTTTGGTGTTCTGGGTACATAACCCTTAGTGTAATGGGAACATAACACCCAGTGTCCTGGGGACTTTGGTGTACTGGGGACATAACCCTTGGTGTACTGGGAATATAACACCCAGTGTGCTGGGGACATAACCTTTGGTGTACAGGGGGACATAACACTTGGTGTACTGGGGACATAACACTTGTTGTACTGGGTACATAGCCCTTGGTGTACTGGAAACATAACACCCAGTGTCCTGGAGACATAACCTTAGGTGTACTGGGGACATAACCCTTGGTTTCCTGGGGACATAACCCTTGGTTTACTTTGGACATTACCCTTGGTGAACTATGAACATAACCTTTGGTGAAGGGGGGACATAACCCTCACTGTACTGGAAACATAACACTTGGTGTTCTGGGGACGTTACACTTGGTGGTCTGGGGACATAACACTTGGTGTACTGGGGCCATAACACTGTGTTCTGGGGACACAACACATGATGTTCTGAGGACATAACACAGTGTACTTGGGACATAACCCAATGTGTACTGGGGACATAGCACTTGGTGTACTGGGGACATAACACTTTGTGTACTAGGTACATAACAATTGGTGTTCTGGGGACATAACACTTGGTGTACTGGGGACATAACTCTTGGTGTACTTGGGGCATAACCCTTGTTGTACTATGGACATAACCCTTGGTGTACTGGGGACATAACCCTTGGTGCACTGGGGACATAACCTTTGGTGTACTAAGGACATAACATTTGGTGTTCTGGGGACATTACACTTTATGTTCGAGGGACATTAAACTTGGTGTACTGGGGACATAACACTTGGTGTACTGGGGACAGAACACTTGGGGTCAAAAATCCAGTATACTGGTACTTATATGACCCTGGTCAGAGTCTGAAAACACTTTTGGCTTTAGTCGTTATTTGATGCAATTTTTTATTTGTGACAATATCAATCCCATAATGTTATTGGTAATAGTAAATTACACAATATTTACTTGACTAGAATCAAAAAACCAAATGTTTCCATGTACATACTGTGATTTTATTACTGCATATGCAAACTCCTGCCTCTATTTTATTGACTGATAAATTACAAGAACATGGTTTTGTGTTTTTTCTTAATTTTTTCTTAATTTTGTAACTTACTTAGAGTGAAAGAAAGTTTGGTGCATACATTGCATTTCTAAATAAACCCGGGTCAACCGTGGTAAGATGTTTTGACTTAGACATAAAAACTGTTTTAAACAAATCCAGTTAATACTTAATAGCTTTGGTTACCTCTTGAAACCTAACATATGAAATTTGATGATCAACATTTGATGTTCACATGCTTTATGGTTTAACTAGTAAATAGATATGCTTCACTTTCTTTACTTAAACTGTGATACTATATTGTTTCTCTTGTCAATTTCTAGTAAATATTTATTTTGCTGTAAAATTAATAGTAATTTTTAATTAATTTTTTAAAGCACAAGAAATACATGATGTTGCAAGCAAAGCTGTACTAAAACATAACTAAAATTAATATTTGAAATATGTAAAAGTCATCCATTCTACTATTAATATATTTCTGATTTTTTATTTGAACAAGAACAACAGCTAGATTGAATGTTGTTTATTGTTTCTTTGAAAAATTCTGTTAATTGTTAAGAAAAATAATGGGAAAATAAATGTTTACCAAATTATAATTCTGTTCTGTTAAAATTTGGAACACTCTGAACCACACGCTATAGTGACTGGTCTTGCCCGCCATTCCTCGACCATCAACAATTTAGTAAAAAAAACTCCTCAGTAGGATAGAGTATAAACAAATAAGCATAAAGCATAGATCTGTCATTGACGTCCTTATTAATCATCATGAACCTGGGTCGACTTTTGACCAACCATGGGCTTACTAAGCAAAACACATAAAAATTTTCTGAATAAACTGCCAGCCAGATGAGAAAAATCACAGGAATAATTTTATCAAAATTGTTTATAGCTGCTGCAGAAAATCTGTTTGAAACTAGGTATGAAATATCTAATAATGCTTACCTCCAGGTAGTTCTTTTTAGTTTTGTTTCATACATTTATACATGTTTTTGTCATTATTTTATTTCATGATCTGTTTTTTTTACATTTTACAAGAACTGTGTCATCTTTGTTGTGTTTAAAGATTCCCTTTCATAATATTTAAAACATTAAAAACGGTGAGATGCCAGAAAATGATAAAGAGAGATAGTAATAGTATTTTGTAATACCAGTTATTATATCTCCTTTTTCACTTGTGTTAATCTCATCTGCGACCAAGAATAAGCTTGTAAATCTAAACCATTTTGTGTCGCCATGTCCGTCTGTCACAAAATCTTAAAATTGTCTATAACTTTGCTATTTCTTAATATTTTTTTCATCAACCTTTTCAGTTATATCGGTCATCACAACACGATTCGTAATGATACCAAAATCTTTAGGTCAATGTCACATTTGATTGAGTTATGCCCCTTTTTGTACTTGGAATTTTAATTCTGACAAAGGACTAGAGGGCGACATAAGTGTTCAAATGAACCCATAGTTTTAAAGACTATATCTGAAAACGCGAATTTACTTGCAAGACCAATCAAATTGCATCATTTACATGCTATAATAGACTTGCTTGTCAACAAGTATTTTATGGAGGAATAATACAAAATGAAGAAAATGAAAGCTGCAGTCAAATTCTCCATTTCATAAGTTAAGACAGTCAGTAAATTCAGAGGGAAAGGCTAGTAACAGGATATTCTACAGTGCTATGCATGCTTGGTGATAAACCTATCCCTGCTTACCCTTTGGTGGTAGGGATTTAAGATTTTTTGACAGTTTCTTGACAAACAATAAACGTAACAGCTCGAGCAGTTTCTGTTTATTCCTTCCACCGTGTACTTGCTGATTTCACTCAACTCAGTTGCTCTGGTCTCAGCAAGGTCATCGCGCATCTCATTTCTGCTTGATGGCACCGTTAGCTCTTATCGTTGTGCGTGTGCTTGTGTTTGTATGCAACTTTATTGAGTAGCAGGTGGATTAATGAACCAAAGTAACTTGTGCTTGTGTAAAAACATGACGGGTCAAGTGTGAGGCGGATGCAACCCGGAAACAAGTTTTAAATCCCCGGTGACAAACTACTTTGCTACTGACACTGACGGTAACCTCTAGGGTTTTTATTTTTATTAAATCTGGTTTCCTATTGAAATTGGTCTTGCTGTCTTTCCATGGTTACCTTTTGATTGTGTGAGCTGGCTACAGTCGGAATCTTGTACCGAAAAAGTGCAGCATGTGCTCTCGCAAATTTACGAATTAGTAATGCGGCCCAAACCGATTCTGATACTGACTAGATAATAAAGACTGTAAAATATTCCTCCCTCCCAACAAAAATTCATTCTCGCATTGTTGAAAGTAGTTTTAATGTCATACAAATAATGCTACCACGATATGCCACCGAACAAATGTAGGCATCATCAGGGTAAAAATGTAACTGATTTGGATAACGCAACTGGGACGCCAGTTTCCCTTTATTAAAAAGGTTTGGGCTCAAGTTCAAATTAGGCTGCACATTTGTCTCACCCTGTGACAAATTATGCACCATAAATGCCATTTTACTTTACAATGTCAGTGGCTGCTCAGGTATTGTATATTTGCATACAACAGTTTCGAGCAGATGGGTAGGTTGAAGTTAATTCAATGGGGCAACTGTTACGTGTTCATAAAAACCTGACCGGGCAAGGCAAGGTTGTTTCACCATCGAATCTGCTTTTAACCTCAACAATACATTGCCGCTGATCGCTCAAAAGCTGTTACCAATCGGTCTCTCTCTTAGTTTACTGCTTGTTGTGTATGTTGTTTTTTTTTTTTAAGTTATCATATAATGAATATAAGTTCTCTTTTCCTCTCTACTGTTTAAGGCTTTATTAGAGGGCTGTCTTTTCTGCATGTGGTCATTCCTAAAATGCGTTTGGGCTGGTTGTTTTTTTCCCTTTACACTCTGTGCTTAATGTATTTACTCTAATTGTTGATGTTGTCATTTGGGTCACTATGTCTCCTTTACCAAGTACGAAATCTAAACTAAACGTTAACAGTTTGTGAAAAAAATGTAATAATCTTTTAAGAAAGTAAGTTTTTTTTCGTTTATTTCAATGGTAATGAAACATTTGAAGTCATTAACAGGATTAAATTTATCACCAGTTTGAACACATCTATTTCAAAAGAGGACATATATAAAACCAGTTGCTGCATCACCGACTAGTTTTTTTGTAAAGCTAAAACTGATCACAGATGTCCGTAAAAAAACAACAAAATTTCAAATGAAGAAAAATGTTGATTTTTATTATTATATTTATATTATTTTTTAATTTATTTTTGGTTTATGGGAAATGTATTTTTCAACAATGATAAGGACACCTTATGGCGGCTCTAAAGCAATTTCTATACTCTGTTCCAAAACAAAGTGTGCACTTCGTCTAAGGTGTTTTTTTATTAACTGCCTTCCTTAATGCCTTGGTATCAATATTGAGATTAGAACATGAATTGTTTTAAATGATCTAATACCAATATTAATTCCAAATATTTAGGCATTAAGTTTATGAAAAATCACAGAAAACAAAGTGAACACTTACTTTTGCAATTTGAAAGCAATTTTATTATTCTTAGCGTATCATGGGCATTTTTATACAATCCTGTCTATTGTAGCGACATACATAAGCCTAGTAAAAACTATCCAGTCCTGGGTACACCTAATTTCAGTCGTTCTATGTTGAAAGATACATCTTTTCATCAATTTCCATTGTCCTTTCAGTGAAACAGGATTTTACCCAGTAAAAAGGAATGTCTTGCGGAAGGCTGTCGTAAATGGAATTCCGCAAGACATTTCTTTATACTGGGTAAAATCCTGTTTCACTGAAAGGACAATGGAAATTATTGATGAAAATGTATCATTCAACCTATGACGACTGAAACTTGGTGTACCCAGGACTCGATAATTTTCACTGTTCCCCACCGACGGCTTACTGCGTAGTGCTTATCGCGTACTTCCTTTCCTAGTCATGATATAAAGACTTTTTTCCACTAATTAGATCAGGCATAACAACGATCGTTACACTGTGGGTGTTGGTTACATCCAACAAATAGCTACATACAATTTATCATTGCTATTTTTACACCAAGACCTTTTCAGGATAGGCTGTAATATGACTGAAAATACTAATTTTACTGTATTTTTTTTGAGTTATTTGTCATGAGGGGAAGATTTCTCAAGAATATTTCATAAAATAACTATTTAAAAGGTCAAGTTTGACGCTGGTTGCTAGTTAAGAAGTTCCAGAGGGAGATCTTCCCAGTCAGTGATTTTTTTATCACGGCACTTTTCACTTTTCCGCGCGGATTATAATGATATTTTGACATTTTCTGCCACAACTGTGCCCAAGGTTATAAAACTGAGCATGGAAACCAGTCTCAAATCTCAAGCATCTGATTGGCTGAAATGGCGACCAGTCGCCATTTCAGCCAATCAGATGCTTGAGATTTGAGACTGGTTTCCAATCTCAGCTTTATAACCTTCAGCCTAGATGTGAAAAATTGAAGATTATCTTCAGATAAGTGCAGAACTCGCATCTAGTCCGCATGTCCTTAAATAAGTTTAATAAGGTTATTCTATGAGGGTGGTTTCACACTCAGCCAGTTGCGCTGATTTTAAGATGAATTAAATTAAATTATGTTACGAATTCAATGTGTTATGAATCAATGCTTATACTATCCGAGTCATTCTCAGCTTGGCAGTTTTATCAACAAAGAACAACAAGTGTAACATCATCAAGAGGACTGTCCTTGTTCTGTGGGATCCAACAGACATGAAGTTACCCGTTTACTTTCTGCATACTCTGCCTCAGAAATCTAAGACTGACAATATAAAATATTATTTGATGCTGTAACTATTCTGACCTTTTTTATGATACATTTTCCATGATTTTCCTTGAGGGAATTAAAACATCTAAAACACGTCGCCCGTTCTAAAATATATAGAGATCGCTTGTCCGTCGTTCCTTTGGTTTGTCTCTATGGCAAGAAAACGCTGGATCTAGTTAACCCCTTATCCAATGGTACCAGCTTTGGTACCAGCTTTGATTGCCAGAAATTTATCATATTTACAATAGTAAATTTAGGGAAGACTATTTTTAGGTCTTATACCTATAAGAAGTACCACTGGATGGCAGCATACGATACGATTAATTAAGTTGACTGCAATATTATTAAATTTATTTTCCATCCATTTTGATCAATTTTGAATAAATTTTAAAGTCAAAAATCAAAACAACTAGGTTTGGTGATTCAAAAAGGTGTTTTAATGAGTTTTGGGTCATTTAAAACAATTGCCTTAAATGCCACAATAAATACACTTAATGCTATAATACTTATAATACGTACATAAGTCAGAAGTGAATTATTTTAAGTAAGATGTTACTAATATTTTAAACAATTTATTTGGAAAACAATGACGCTCTTAATTTTTTAAGCAAGAAACGAATTCTTAATTTCAGAATAGTGTTTGAAAATTTGTCATATTGAGGTTTATTTTGTCAACTGTAAGCTCAAACTTGGTAGATATATTGCATGCATTGCAAACATTATTTATATTAATGAAAACGAGAAAAAATAAAGATATTTAAAAACACAAGTTTTCTTATAGGTCATTTGAAATAGTTATGTTTGTAGCATGCCGTCATTCACGTTGTGATCTTGTTATGTTTTGAGGGCGACAAAGTTGTTTCACTAAACACATCTAGTCTCTTTAAGTGGAGCATTGTAACACCGCATAGGAGCATCACCGCATAAACAAATTTTTGTTCGTTTATGAGGTGATTTTCAACGCATAAAAATATTTTTTATGCGGCAAAAAGGTATCTTTTGACGCATAGAACAATTAAAACAGATACTTGTACAAAAGTGGTTAATGTATATAATATGATCACTATTGAACTTTTAGAGAGGTACATTCTGACAAAGAATTAGTAACATCGATTTAACTGTAAACCAGTTGACTTTTCATGCCCCCACGAAGTGGGAGGCATTTAGAGTTGCACTCATCCATCCATCCGTCCGCAAGTGTGTACGTCTGTCCGTCCCCAAATCTCGTGACATCAACTCCTCATGAACTATCGGGCGTCTTTCAAACTTGCACAGATTATCAAGCAGGATGTGTAGATGATCGTAAAGAAAAGAATTTTTCCTGCGACCATTTTACCAGAGTTATGGCCCTTTGTTAATTTCATTAATTAAATCTTGTGGCATCAACTTTTCATTAACTATCAGGCGGATTTCTTTTAAACTAGCATCAAGTCCTCATTTACTATCAGGCGTATTTCTTTCAAACTTACATAGATAATCAAGCTGGATGTGTAGATGAAAATAAACCTGAAGGTATACATGTAACAGCTATGTACACCTACAAGTTAAGTGATAAACATGTTGTTTTTGTTAATTTAACTTAGTTTAATGTCCGTTGCAATAAGTCCCAAGTAATGCACATGTGATATGTAACCATTGTCCCAATCCCAGGGCCTTTGAAAAAAATCCCTAGAAAAGACCCTGCTACACCGATGTTAGACAGTGGTTAGCATTACGTAGAATAAGCAAGTTGTAAAAATCGCCAATGGTCAATGTGTGCCAAAAATAACAATAAAACAAAATTTACGGACTAGGCCAATTAATATAAATGTTTATTAATGAAATGAATATCTCAATTTTTATAAATGAAAAAGAATATCTCAATATTGACTTCAAGGGCCATAAGAAATTTCTGCTTTATGCTTAGAGCGTCGCCGCATAAACACGTTCGATCTGTTTATGCTTTGAAAATCACCGTATAAACAAACACAAATTTGTTTATGCGGCGATGCTCCTATGCGGCGTTACAGAGCATGCTTATTGATTACAATTTAGTAAGGTTTGTAACAAGATAATCATTTATCAATACATTTTCGAGAGGTCCTTTTGAAAAAAATAAATTCAGACTTTCATAACATCTAACGAACCAATGATCAGAAATAACTAAGTTAGACATGGGTTCGGCTATATCTGTAAATTTATCTCGATCAAATCCACATCATTATATTGGTATGGTGGCTGATTCGACCTTCGCCGACACGAACACACGAAACGGCAGAAATTAGTCACCATATATAATATTTAAATAAAATCATTCACGTTTGACATTGTTACGCTTTGTGACAGTCTATATGGAGTATGTAGCCAGTCTATGTAGAATTTGCAAGGTTTTTGGTTTTCCCGGGTTTTTTTGACGTTTCGCATGTAGTTCTCGTGCAAATGTGTCTTATATTCTGATTTTTCGTTATTTTGAATCACTCGAGGCTAGTATTTGACAGCGAATACATTATGGTTGCTTCCCACCCGCCCACCCGCCCACCCAGCTGGTTTTGTCATCGATGATGTTAAAGTTAGTTAAATGTTATTTTCATTCGGGAGTACTTGTTTTATCTATGTCGATAATATCATGAATTTAGAATAAATTTCGATCTTGTTCTCAATTTTACACAGTATATTTTAGGTCTGACGTATATTCACACTACAGCTCTGAAACCGAGGGGTATTCGTTCGGGATGCCTATTATCCAGGACTAAACAATGAAGTGTGCTTCACCTGAAATCATTCGACGAACTTTACTGTGCCAAATGTTAATCGTTGAAGTTAAATGGAACTACATGAACCTTAACATGATATTTTTGTGTCGATTCCTTTGATTTGTAAAGACACATGTGACATTATCAGTGTAAAGATATGACATTATCAGAGTGTTAAAAGAGCATTTGTTACATGTCTATGTTGTATTTGTCACCGGACATATTTATGTCGATTGAAATGCTGTCAAATACTAAAAGCCTATTTCCTATATAGTTCTTGTGTTTTTCTTAGTTTTAGTGTAGTTACAATGGAATTAGTGAATAATTGTTTTACTCACGATAATAAGTGAGTAATTATAATTTCAAAGAAGGTTAGATAACTCGAATTTATGAATTTGTACATTTGCCTTTATTTCAGTGAAGCTTTCGCATTAAAGTCATAGTAAAAAAGAAAGAAATCAATGTTTGAGTCAAGCGCCTCACCATTAAATCTTATTCAGTAGTAATCCCGGCGTGTGATCATTAGTGCAACTAATGATTATGTTTAAGTTTTCCTTGTTTTAAATAGTTTTGGTGCAGTTATATTTGTGGTGAAAATGTAAATGTGTGGTTTTAAAATGTTCATTCAGTCTATTTATAAGTTGTTAGTGTTTTGTACCGTGATTTTTACTTTGATTTATAGTTAAAAGGTCTCTATGACAACCATTACATCAAATTAAGCATTAAGTATTAACGTTGCACCTATCATTCGTTTAGTATTAATCAGAAGAATAAATATACCAAAGGAACCTGAATTTCCACAATCACCTGGTGTCTTATATAGACATATGGGGGAATTGTCATATACATGTATATGGTATCTGGATGTTTCCTATAGAATCTACATTGAGTAATGTTTGGTGAGCGGTAATGTAATTAAATGTACAACTTTTCCGACAATTAGTTAACAACTCAAATCGATAATGTAAAACGTGTGAGGCTGGTGCATCCCGGCACCTGGGACAAAGTCGTTCCAACCAATCAGGTTTTCATAATATTTTTTCCGCAAAAATTTGCTTTAAGGTACCAGGGTGATGTTAGTCGTAAATATAATATTATAATTTTATCTCGATGTTAGTGAATTAAAATGTAGTTTCCTGTTGTTGAATTTGTGTTTGCATGCTCTATACTTATACGAAAAAAAAAAGAAAAGAAAATGCCTCGCCAGGAATTATTGACTTTTACTCCGCTACTTCGGATGGAATATACTTAAGTTACACAACGTGCATGTACAAGTCAGGTTTTAAAGATAAACAACAATCTGTTTACCCCGTAAGAACCTGTCATTTTATGACAAATCCTCTCTAGATATTGCATAATAGATATAGCCTTATTGAATGATTTTTTTTTTGAAATCTCATTTTTCTAAAATTGGTTTTGTTTTTTTAGCTCACCTGTCGCGAAGTGACAAGGTGAGCTTTTGTGACCGCCTGATGTCCGTCGTCCGTCGTCCGTCGTCAACAATTGCTTCAATCGATTTCTTCTCTGAAACGGCTTGGCCAATTTTGATGAAACTTCACAGGAATAATGCTTAGATGATGCCCTTTCAAAATTGTTCAATAAATGGAATTCCAAGCAGAACTCTGGTTGCCATGGCGACCTAAAGGAAAAACTTTAAAAATCTTCTTCTCTGAAACCACAAGGCATAGAGCTTAGGTATTTGGCATTTAGCACCCTCTAGTGGAACTCTACAAAGATTGTTCAAATTATTTCCCTGGGGTCAAAGTTGGCCCCGCCCCAGGGGTCACTTCATTTAACATAGACTTATATAGTAAAAAAAATTAAAAATCTTCTTGTCCGAAACCACAAGGCCTAGAGCTTAGATATTTGGCATTTAGCACCCTCTAGTGGAACTCTACAAAGATTGTTCAAATTATTTCCCTGGGGTCAAAATTGGCCCCGCCCCAGGGGTCACTTCATTTTACATAGACTTATATAGGAAAAACTTTAAAAATCTTCTTGTCCGAAACCACAAGGCCTAGAGCTTAGATATTTGGCATTTAGCACCCTCTAGTGGAACTCTACAAAGATTGTTCAAGTTATTTCCCTGGGGTCAAAATTGGCCCCGCCCCAGGGGTCACTTCATTTTACATAGACTTATATAGGAAAATCTTTTAAAATCTTCTTGTCTGAAACCACAAGGCCTAGAGCTTAGATATTTGGCATTTAGCACCCTCTAGTGGAACTCTACAAAGATTGTTCAAATTATTTCCCTGGGGTCAAAATTGGCCCCGCCCCAGGGGTCACTTCATTTTACATAGACTTATATAGGAAAAACTTTAAAAATCTTCTTGTCCGAAACCACAAGGCCTAGAGCTTAGATATTTGGCATTTAGCACCCTCTAGTGGAACTCTACAAAGATTGTTCAAATTATTTCCCTGGGGTCAAAATTGGCCCCGCCCCAGGGGTCACTTCATTTTACATAGACTTATATAGGAAAATCTTTTAAAATCTTCTTGTCTGAAACCACAAGGCCTAGAGCTTAGATATTTGGCATTTAGCACCCTCTAGTGGAACTCTACAAAGATTGTTCAAATTATTTCCCTGGGGTCAAAATTGGCCCCGCCCCAGGGGTCACTTCATTTTACATAGACTTATATAGGAAAAACTTTAAAAATCTTCTTGTCTGAAACCACAAGGCCTAGAGCTTAGATATTTGGCATTTAGCACACTCTAGTGGAACTTCAAAGATTGTTCAAAATATTTCCCTGGGGTCAAAATTGGCCCCGCCCCAGGGGTCACTTCATTTTACAAAGACATTTAGGAAAAACTTTTAAAATCTTCTTGTCTGAAACCACAAGGCCTAGAGCTTAGATATTTGGCATTTAGCACCCTCTTGTGGAACTCTACAAAGATTATTCAAATTATTTCCCTGGGGTCAAAATTGACCCCGCCCCAGGGGTCACTTCATTTTACATAGACTTATAAAGGAAATCTTTAAAAATCTTCTTCTCACAAACCACAATGCATACAGCTTAGATATTTGGTAAGTAGCATTGTCTAATGGATGTCTACTAAATTTGTTCACAATATGTCCCCTGGGCCAAAATCCGCTACGCCCTAGGGTTCTCTTGGTTTACATATAAATATATAGGAAAAATATGAAAATAATTTTTTCTCCAAAACTAATAGGACTAGATCTTAGATATTTGGTGCTGAGTATTGTGTAGAGACCCTTTAACAACATTGTTTAAATGTTGGCCCTGGGGTCAATATTTGCCCCGCCCTGGGGGCTCTCAATTTGTAAAAAAGGCAATTTTTAAAAATCTTTTTACTGGAAACCTCATGCCTTAAGCTTAGATATTTGGTATGTAGCATTGTCTAGTGGATTTCTACCAAGTTTGTTCAAATTATGTCCCCTGGGCCAAAATTGGCCATGCCCTGGGGTTCTCTTAGTTTACATAAATAATCGTTTTTCTCTGAAACTAATGCGACTATGACTGGCCTCGGATATTTCCTGTTGAGTATTGTGAAGAGACCCTTTACCAGCATTATTTAAATGTTGGCTCTGGGGTAAAACTGAGAGTACTTTTGTACTCAGGTGAGCGACCCAGGGCCCTAAGGGCCCTCTTGTTTTAATTTTTGCCTATTTAGCTCTTTGCCCTGTTTTGGAACCCTTTAATAAAACAAGACTGTTTTAGTTTAAAAGAGATTCTACTAGACGCTTATCGTAGATCTTCCGTACTTTACACGTAAAGTCGTCATAAAAACCCAGCAAAAATATGACATGCTTTTTAAGTGATTTTAAATTACAATTATATTTCGTCATAAAATCTTCATTCTTGTAAAATGTTTTTAAAAGGATATAACCTTGTTTTAGTAACAATTGTGTAAGATGTAACAATTAAATTAACTGGAGAATATAAACGTCCGAGATGCAGAATTATTACAATCAATAGAATAAGTTCATATCTTTTTTCATATTTGTTTGGTTTTTAAATTTTATTCTCAATACAAAGGTCTTCATCTGAAGACAGGATCTCTTACTGCCGTTGTTGGCTTCATTAAGTGGTAATGCTTGGAAATGACTATATAAAGTTATATTGACTGCATCGATAATATCAATGGCAGTTTTAACATAAAAGACCTGAAGAATAGTATTTGCGGTCGAACGAACCTATCGAGGGAGACATTGACAGTAAACAACCATGCCAGCAGTGAAGCAACTAATGCAAACATGATCATAAGCATTTCATGCCAGCAATATGGATTCTCATCATACCATCAGTATGCCAGCAGTTTAGCGTCTCATTCTAGCAGTGTAGCGTCTCATGTTAGTAGTGTAACGTCTCATGCCAGCAGTGTAATGCCTCATGCTAGCAGTTTAGTGTCTAATGTCAGCAGTGTTGTGTAATGCTAGAAGTGTAACGTCTCATGCCAGCATTGAAGCGTCTCATGAGGTAGTGTAGCATCTCATGCCAACAGTGTAGCGTCTCTTGCTAGTAGTGTAACAGCTAATGCTAGCAGTTTAATGTCTCATTCCAGTAGTGAAGCGTCTCATGCTAGTCGTGTAACGTCTCATGCAAGCAGTGTAACGTCTCATGCCAGCAGTGTAGCGTCTCTTGCCAGCAGTGTTGCGTCATGCTAATCGTGTAACGTCTCATGCCAGTAGTGAAGCATCTCATGCCTGTAGTGTTACATCTCATGCCTGAAGCGTAACGTCTCATCCTAGCATTAGTAGTATCTTGTGTCTGTAGTGTAGTATCTAATTCTAGCAGTGTAGCGTCTCTTGCCAGCAGTGTAACGTCTCATGCAGGCATTGAAGCGTCCCATGCTTGCAGTGTAACGTCTCAAGTTAGCAGTGTAGAAAATAACCCGCAGTGTGGCATTTAATGCCAGCAGTGTAACATCTCATGCAAGCAGTGTAACGTAATATGTCAGCAGTGTAGCATCTCATACCAGTAGTGTTTTGTCTCACGCCAGCAGTGTTACGTATTATGCCAGCAGTGTAGCATCATATGCCAACAATGTACCGTCTCATTCTAGACAATAACGTCTAGTGGTGTAGCGCTCATGCCAGCAGTGTAACGTCTCAAGCTAGTAGTGTAACGTCTCATGCCAGCAGTGTAACCTCTCATGCTAGCACTATAACGTCTCATGCCAGCAGTATAACGTCTAATGCTTATAGTGTAATGTCTCATGCAAGCAGTGTTACGTCTCATGCTTGAGTGTAGCGTCTCATGCTAGAAGTAAAACGTCTCATGCTTGCAGTGTAGCGTCTCATGCCAGCAGTGTAGCGTCCCATGCTAGCAATGTAGTGTCTCATGCCAGCAGTGTAACTTCTCATGCTAATAGTGTAACGTCTCATGCCAGCAGTGTACGGTCTTATGCTAATAGTGTAACGTCTCAGGCCAGCAGTGTAACGTCTCATGCTTGCAGGGTAGCGTCTCATGCCAGCAGTGTAACGTCCCATGCTAGCAGTGTAGTGTCTCATGCTTGCAGTGTAGCGTCTCATGCCAGCAGTGTAGCGTCTCATGCTAGCAGTGTAGAGTCTCATGCTAGTAGTGAAACGTCTCATGCCAGCAGTGTAACCTCACATGCCAGCAGTGTACCATATTATGCTACTAGTGAAACGTCTCGTGCAAGCAGTGTACCGTATTATTCCAGCACTGAAGTATTTTATGCCAGCAGTGTAACTTCTCATGCTAGCAGTGTAGCGTCTCATTGTAGCGTAGTAACGTTTAATGCTAGCAGTGTAGCGTTCTATGCGTGCAATATTACGTCTCAAGCTTGCAGTGTAGCGTCTCATCCCATCAGTGAAGCATCTTATGCCAGCAGTGTATCGTCCCATGCTAGCAGTGTAAAGTATTATTCCAGCAGTGTAGCATCTCATGCTAACAGTGTAACGTCTCATGCTACCAGTGTAGCGTCTCATGGTAGCAGTTTAGCGTCTCATGACAGCAGTGTAGCGTCTCATGCTATCAGTGTTGTATCTTGTGCCAGCAGTGTAGCATCTTTTTCCAGCAGTGCAACGTCTCATGCTTGAAGTGTATTATCTTGCGCCAGTAGTGCAGCATCTTCTGCCAGCAGTGCAACGTCTCATGCTAGCAGTGTACTATCTTGTGCCAGTAGTTTGCATCTCATGCCAGCAGTAAAATGTCTCAAATTACCAGTGCAGCGTCTCATGCTTGCAGGGTAACGTCTCATGCTAGAAGTGTAGCATCCCATGCCAGCAGTATAACGTCTCACACTAGCAGTTTAGTATCATGTGCAGTAGTGTAGCGTATCATGCCAGCAGTTAACGTCTCATGCTAGCAGTGTAGCATCTTGTGCCAGCATTAAAGGGTCTATATGCAGCAGCTCTAATGCCTTACATTAGCATAGTAGCGTCCTATGCCAGCAAGGTAGCGTCTTATGCCAGCAGTGTAGCACCTTTTGCCAGCAGTTAACGTCTCATGCTAGCAGTGTAGAATTTTGTGCCATCATTGTAGCGTCTCATGCCTGCAGTGTAACGTCTAACGCTAACAATGTAGCATCTCATGGTAGCTATGCAGCGTTCTATCCTTGCAGAGTAACGTCTCAGCTTGCAGAGTAGCATTTCATGCGAAAAGTATAACGTCTCATGCTAGCAGTAGTATCTTGTGTCAGTAATGTAGTATCTCATGTGAGTTGTGTAGATTCACATGCCAGCACTGAAGCATCTCACGCTTACAGTGTAGCGTGTCATGCTTGCAGTGTAACGTATAATTCTTGCAGTGTTGGGTCTTATGCTGCAATCATGATAGCAGTGTAGTATTTCATGCCAGCATTGTAGCGTTTTATGCCAGCAGTGAAGTATCCCATGCTTACAGCGTAGCATCTCATGCTAGCACTGTTCCGTATAATTCTAGCAATGTCGCATCTCATGCATGCAGTATAGCATCTTATTCAAGCAGTTAGCTTCTCATGTTGGCAGTGTATCGTTCCAGGCTCGAATTATAGCGTCTCATGCTAGCAGTGTAACGTCTCGTGCAAAATGTCGCATAGTAGTGTAGCATTTCATGCTAGCAGGGTAGCGTAGCATGCAAGCAGTGAAGCGTCCCATGCTAGCAGTTTAGCGTCCCATGCTAGCAGTGTAGCGTCTAATTCAACCAGTGTATTGTCCTATGCTAGCAGTGTAGCGCCTTATTCACGCAGTGTAAAGTCCTATGCTTGCAGTGTAGCGTCCCATGATAGAAGTGTAGTGTCTCATGCCAGCACTGTAGCGTCTCATGCCAGTAGTGTAGCATCTCATGCAAGCAGTGTAGCGTCTCATGCAAAAATGTAGCGTCTCTTACAAGCAGTGTAGCACTTCATGCTAGCAGTGTAGCGTCTCATGCAAGCAATACAGCGTCTAATGGTAACTCTGGCGTGTCTCATGCCAGCCAGCACTGTAGCGTCTACTGCTGGCAATTTAGCGTCTCATGCTAGCAGTGCAGCGTCTCGTGGTAGCGCTGACGCGTCTTATGCCAGCACGGTAGCGTTTCATGCTAGCAGTGTAATTTCTCATGTTAGCAGTGAAGCTCCTCATGCTAGCAGCGTAGCATCTCATGCTTGCAGTGTAACGTCTAATGCTAGCAGTGTAGTGTCTTATGCTAGAAGTCTAGTGTCTTATGCTCGCAGTGAAGCCTCTCATGCCAGCACTGTAGCTTTACATGCTAGCAGAGTAGAACGACATTCTAGTAGTGTAGTATCTTGTGCCAGTAGTGTACTCTTAAAAAAAATTACGAATATTTTTGCAAGGCTCTAAGTGGAGTTATACTAGTTAAATGTTTCCAACCACTACAACCATCATCATCATCATCTTCATCATCAACAACTCCACCACCACCAACCTCCACTTGTGATTATAAGTTTTTATAAAAAAATATGCTAAACTTTATACAAAATGATTTGTTAACGCAATAAAATGCGATTTAATAAAGTAGTGAGCGACTGGAAAATACTCCCTGGATCTTTTTGTTTAAATATATCTTACTAATTTATGTGTGCCCAACATATTGTTATGTTTTAAACATTTCTTTCGTCCAAAATCATCACTTATGTGTTGACCTACATAAACCAAAAAATAAAAAATATTAACTATACGTAATTTGCATATGGTAAATGACGCAAACCGCTGACCAATGAACGACGTGTCTGAAGTGTACGGCCAGTTGCCAAGTAGAACACGTTAACGTGAGCGTCATAATTCAGTCCATTTTGACAATAAGAAGTAGGTAAGTTACGTTCACCTACTAAAACTGTTAACATCAAGTGTTTTGCAACGTTGATTGATCACGTTTTGATTGCCACCTTGTCTAGCGGTTATCGATCAGCAAATCAACATGCCGTGATCTCCGACGTGCTATTATTTGCCACATTTACCGCCAACCACCCGATGACGAATCTCAATTTGGGGATTTCCAACCTGTAATATCACGAATTTTAGCACTATTTCGAGCCCATGACATCGCAAGTTTTAGTATTTCCTGGTCTCATTGCGCATATATATATCCTCACAGATTGTTTTTCTTACAACAGATTTTCGGCCGATTGACCAAAAAGGTATTTTCTTCATGTTCGGAATTATATTGATAAAGACTGATAAATAACGTCCTAAATGGAGAAAATTACATTTAGTACTTTTAATTTCATAAATAATAAAGTTTCTTAATGTTGAGTATAGTGCTTATAACGACAAAGACGACGACGATGATGCTAATAATATTGATATTTCTCATATCAATATTGCTTTTGCTACTGTTATTGCCGGTGAAGCGGATGATGATAATGATGATGATTATTGTTATTATTATTATTATTATTATTATTATTATTATTATTATTTAATAAAAAAATAATTATTCTATGCTGATTCTAATAATAATAATAACAATAATAATAATAATAATTAATTTATTATTATTATTATTATTATTATTATTATTATTACAACGACATCAACTACGACGAAGATAGTGATCACGACTGTTACATATGACACGATTTGCTTATAGCTGCCACGTTTGAGACCGAGACAAGGCAGCTAAATTTGTCCTAAAATTAATGAGGCAAAATGACTTTATATTTCCAGTTACAATGAAGGCCACATTTGCAACGCTATTAGCCAGCTGTATTGTCATCGGGATCAGCGCACAAGGTAAGTTGAACGTGGTGCTTGTCTGGAAATGGCAAGGGCAGAAAACTTGGCGATACGATCATACTTCTATAGATTAAAGACGTCCGCTTTGAAATAGATACGAGTAGTAATGTTTGATTTAAATTATGGATCAACATTTTGCATACTATTTTTGGATCATATGACATAAAGATAACAACTTTCATGCAGTCATTAAAATTTTCATCGTAACATGACAAATGTAATGGGATCTTGGCAAAATTCATGGAGAAATGGCGTTTTTTTTGCCATTTTCGATGATTTTTAAAAGACAACACAACTTGTACTTGACATAACCCTTTCAACGTAAAATATAGAACTTGTAAATTGGAAACAAAAATGTTACACAAAACGTTTAAATAATACATTCGTGGAGAAATGTTCACTCATTTCTTTAAATTAATTTGTCATCTTGCGGCGCACCCAGAAATTCATACCAACAGCAGAAACAACAGCAATGAAACTAAAGTTTCGCTCGTATTAAGTTGTTGAATATAAAACACAAAAATGAATAAGCGTTTCATCCAGTCCTGCCTATGTCGCAAAATACTGACGTTGAAAGAAATTCACTAGCTAATTAGTCATAGGTGCATGAATTGATACTAAATATATTGCCTTACGTTTCAACCACATGCAATAAAAGAAAGTGCATGATGACTTAGCAAAACAACGAATTATCTTTTTTCGACGGATTGCCAGTTAACCATTGTATTGTTCAATTATAAATGATTTGCGTTAAGTTTTTTTGCCCAAAGTTAATTATGAATTTTATTGCCGTAAAATAAACAAACAATTTTACAATTCTCTATTTAGTTCAAAGATAAATGGTATCATAACAAGAGGAAACTACATGTTATTTTTTTCAAGGGCTTACCACACTCCTCCCAATCACGTTCATCGATAAAAAGAATACTATCAAAATCTCAATAACGGCAAAATGCCGTTCAATGAAACTTTGCACAAATGAATGTTACTATTGTATCTTTATTTTGCATATGGTAAGACATGTTAGAAGAGTAAAGAAAAATAGCGAGATCTAAAAATTCCCTAAAATTCTATTTACATAAATTCACCAAAACTAAACAACACAAAACGTCATTTTAAATACCCACATGAGAATTATGATACTGACAACACTGTCTTGTGTCCTCGTGACTTACATATGTAAACTTTTTGAGATATTAGTAAAAGTGTGTTTGACCTTCAATTTCCTGGTCGTTTCCTGGTCGCGTAAACGAATGACAATCGTTGATTTCTCTTTAAGTAGTTGAAAGTTTTTTACAAAGTACACAACATTTTCTTGTCAGTATTATTACACTCACGTTGGAATTTAAAATAATGTTTTATATTGCTTAGTTGTTGTGAATTTATGTAAATAGAATTTTTAGGAATTTTTAGGTCTTACTTTTTTCTTTACTTTTATAATTTGTCCTACTGTATGCAAAATAAAGATACATAAGTACCATTCATTTGTGCAAAGTATCATTGAACGACATTTTACCGTTCTTGGGATTTTGATATAATTTTCTTTTTATTGTTGAATGTGCTGGGGAGGAGTGTGGTAAGCCCTTAATTCAATAAATTAATAACTGCAATATACGATCTTTTCAAGCTAAACCATCGGTTCGTTAGCGAAAACTTTGAAAATTGACATGCAAGAAAAGTTATAAAGAACATTCACTTTAATGATTTCCAGGCTTGCCACCTTTTGTTCAAGATGTGATAGGTCGCGAGATACCAATGAACCAAAATGGACCGTTCATTGCTCACGGCGGGGCTGGTGCCGGAGAGATGCATGCAAACGGGCTCAGGAACGGCTGGGATGGGAACCCGGCAACACGTGGCATGGGTTTTGGAGGAATGCAAGGTGGCTTCCCTTCTCAGATAGGCGTGCCATTAACTGGACAGATCAACGGACCAGTCGTTGGCTCGCAGTTTTTTAACCCAAGTTCTGGGCCGTTGGTCGGACAAACAGGTGGACCGATTACCGGACAATTTAATGGAGCAGTCTTTGGCCCGGAGTTTTTGAATCCAGTTTCAGGGTCTGTAGTCGGACAAATGGGTGGACCAATTACCGGGCAAATTAGTGAACCAGTAGTTGGGCCACAAGTTTTGAACCCTGGATCTGGAAGATTGTTCGGACAAATGGCTGGACCAATCGCCGGACAAATTACTAGATCGGCAGTTAGCCCACAATTTCTGGACCCAATCACTGGAGCTCGAGTGTCGGTTGGACAAGACAGTTTTGTCCCTCTCAGCAGTATCTCTAGAACCGGCGGTATTCTTGGCAGTCATGGAAGACGAATTCATCCAACATATCCAGTCTTACCGAAACACGATATCGCTACACCTGCTTCCGGCCACAGCCATGTAGTATCACTTCCAACTCGACGCCGTGCATCGATTGGTAAGTCAGTTTTCGGTACAGTTTTGATTTAAGCACTACATTGCAAAGTTTTCGCTGATAATGATGCTGAAAAGTAGTATTACATTATTCTGTTTTAAGTTTCACAGAAACAGTTACTTAAAGGTTGTACTCAGTAGTATTTAACATTATTCTTTGTTCAATAAAAAATTAACATGCGCTTAACTCGTATATTTATATAGGCCACATATTAATTCTAATAATTTATTTATATTAAAATATTTGTTCATATTTAAGTGTAATAAAACACTCACATTAAAAGAAAATACACATTTGAAAAATAAATTCATAACAAAGCAAAACAATTTAGCATTGCCATATTCATTCAAGAAACCAGTCAATAACCATGATGTAGATTTTGAATTATTGATTCAGAAACAACTGAGATGTTTTTCAACCCTTTAAATAAAGGAAACCTCTAATGTATCATCGGTTGAACGACGTGGTGATATGAAACTTTGATATCTAATTTGTTCTTTATATTGTCTTGTTCATTTGGGAATGATGAATGTTAACATTTGCGAACTGTATGGACCGTGCCAACCTGCGAGCTGTGTACACCAAGGCCCAAGATCATAAAACTAAATCAGACCAGTCTCAAATCTCAATCATCTGATTGGCTGAAATAGCGACTGGTCTACATTTGAGCCAATCAGAGGCTTGAGATTTGAGACTGGTCTCTAATCTAAGTCTTGGCCCAAGATCAGAGTGCATTTCCTCTCATTCTGAGCATTATACAATATTCCAGGGTAAATTACCTATAAAAACTGTTCTATGCTTTTCCTTTCAGGTGGCTACTAAACGACAATGGAAATGGAAATTTAGCCTGTGATGAAACCTTTCAGAATAATGTGCCATCTCTGTTATATACCATGATATGATAATATACGAGATCTCGTCATTACACCAGTATTTTTGTAAAGAGGTGTAACTTATAAAAATGTTAGTCTATACAAATGTATTGTCCAGACACTTTTGCTTATTTTGGATCTATGAACTGAATCGTATTCCGTGTCCAGATCAAACAAACTAAAAAAGCAACCCCACAAAGCTGAGCTTGCTTTAAGAAAGTGCACGTCGATAAACCTTCAGTACTGAACTGTGATTTTGTTTAATTTGGATAGGCTTTATCTCTGCACACATTCGAACGAAAAGATCACTCCGAATTCATCAGTGGGAGACTTCTATGTGATCCATGGAAATATTCATGGTAGCCGGATGTGGACTATATAGAATTTAATTGTTTTGCCGGATTTGATCCATGGTGATTATTGTATCCACATTGGACTATCTATGCAGCGTTGTGCAGCGTGTTGAAGGCATTGACAATGATGCCAACTTGCCTGTACCAGGTGTTATCTTCTTGGAATAGAGGGCTATCATAAATTCGTTTGTTCAGACTCGATTTTTATACACATTCGATTTGCTTGTACCGTTAAAATCGAGATTTGTACTTTTGGCAGTTAATGTTGTTGCATTCGCGTTTAATGTGTTTGTTACAACTTCTTCCACGTCACCGACAGACACGAGGGTCTGTAATGGTGAAACTAATGTATTAGAAACGACTATTAAAAATGTCAAGCTAATGTCAAACTAGAATAGAAATGTGATTTTGCTCACGATTTGTCCCAATTATTGTTTTTCATTATGATGTGTGTTTTATTGTTTCTTTTACAAGATTTGACTATTAAAGTGCTTAGAAGTCTGTGTTGTTTGTATAAGATTTTCATGTAATTTAATACATCTTGTTAACATATGATTTATGATCGATAATTTTAACACAATAGACTTGTGATGTATGGTGTGATTGGTCAAACTGGTTGACAGATTTTTGACGTGTGGACAGTTTTATATTGACGGGCTATTTGCCTAAAGAGTGGTTCCTTATTGCACAGCTGTCATCCGGTAAAGACTTTATTCAGACACGACCCTATGTAACTAGCAAAACGAACATTGCAACAGAATCAAGTTCATTTATTTAAAAGTGGATTAAAAGTGGGTTTGTATCTTTTTGAATTACTTTATGTTAACAATGTTTTTTTCTTATTATATCTGCATCTTTGCTCTATTTATGTGGAAGTTGCGGACATATTGTTATTTTTTTTTATAGCAAAACAGCTAGTACAGGCACCACTGCTATAACTTACCGTTTAAAAACAACAGCAATAAACACCTTTAAGTAACTATCAATCGCAATGCATAGAAGTTTACAATAGACCTGTTTCCCAATACCGTAGTGATGTGTGTTTTTAGCGCTACCGAGTAATTTCCTATTTCCAGAACGAGGCGCAGACTGCTGGATTGCGCTATCTTAACAACAGCGTGTATCATAATGTTGACAGATTTGCTAAATTAATTGACCTATTTGATTTTTGGTTTAATTGAAATTAATTGAATTGTAATCACTTGTCTTAGAGGACGTGTAATAATATTAATGTTTGATACTGTTTATTATATTAAGGAGTCGTTTGTCCCTACCGCAGCACGCGCATATATAGCTTAAAGGCACTGATAAAATAGCAAATGTCTTTGTATGTTTTGAGTAAATTGGAATCACGCAACATTTTATATAATAATTATTGCGGTAAATTGCAATATGTACTTGTTGTTTCGAATATTTAAGTTCGTGGGTTTGATTTTAAAAGCAATACTGTCACCCGGAACAAAGTAGGGCTCTTGAGAAAGTAAGTGTAATGAGGAGTAAAATACACAAAAATGACAGAGCGTGGTATCTAAAAACAAACAACTAACAAATGGAAAACATGTATACTGACACAAAAGGCCCGTCAGCTCAGATAACTAACCTTTCGTGTTTTATCACCTGTAATGATGAATCGCATAATATCGCCTGTGTCTTTTTGTAACTTTCTTTGAAAATTCACAAAAAATCGAGTTACGTTAAAAAGTACTATTAAAATCAGATTTCCCATTGAGAGGATGGATTCAAAGTAAAATGTTAATAAAATAATTATTCTAAATGAAAACAGAGAGTGAAAAATAAAAAAAAGATTCAGTTCTGCCTATCCCGGTTTCTTGTGTTCCTGAAACGGGCGTTATTTAATTGGACAGGTTTTTAGACTGTCGCCAGTTTTATGCTAGAAGCCGAGAACACGGCGACACGCGGTTGTGTATCATTACTTTTGTATGGGAGTTATAGCCGTCAGAGAACCATAAGTGAGCTTAACTCATCTATCCTTGAGGTTTAAATATAGAAAAATCATTTATTTATAGATAAAGACTAAGAAAGAGTCAATCAGGGATGTATGCGCATGCACAAAGACATAGCAGCTACGTGTAAAACCGATCATATTTAAAAACTTTTATTGAAATCAATACACCTTGAGAAAAGACAATTATTGCATATATTAAAACATTTTTATTACACCAAAAGAAATCTTTACCGTTACCTTATCAGTTTCCCCAATTTAAACTCTGATCACAGCGTTTATCTAAGTCCAAAAATGTACATAAAGTGCTTAATATACACAACACTCATTGTTAACACAATTATTCGTTAAAAGATGTATCATTAATTAACTTCAAAGCAAAAAAGATTCAAATTACTTTTATGAATATTTTTATGACAATTTAATGCAGTCAAATAAATATTTTTAAAATTATTCACTATTTTAGCTATTACCTTTAGTACATTAAACAAATTTTGAGCAATTCTCTCTTGACATCTAGCGTCACGATCCATACTTGAAAACAACATTCAGGATTAATTTCGAAATCGTGTAATCGTGTTTCTTCAAAACTAAACTTACAAAAACATTTGAAGTTGTACATGTTATATTGGTTATGGCGACCGTGCTTTCAAGGCTGGCTTTCAACTACTGGCTGTAGTTCGCTCGTGAAATTGTCTAAGGTTGCATTTGATTGCAAAAACATTTTTCGCGCCGACTTGATGCTATGCATCAAAATTTTTTACTTGTGCTCCTCTGAAATCACATTTTCACTGCATTTACATTTGCAACAAAACTGAAGTGTCCAGGGCTGTTAAGTTCACATTCATAGTATACGAGTTCCAATGCAAAAGTGTTAGTGTTTGAGATGAGCTCAAAGCTGAGAAAATTATCTTGGAAATAACCTGTGGTCGTGAGCAAGTATTTAAGTTGACCGTGCAGTTTCTAGCGTGTGCACATATTAAACGATGTTAACCAGACTTGACATTCAGCTGCGTAGGTAATGTTATTCTCCGGCGCAACAGTCTTTCAACGCTTTCTGCGCTTTGATTGTACTACTGCGAACCAGCAGTGCGCGCCTCGTTTTGAATCAGGCGTTTAAACTGGTAAAACCGTTCCGGACGGAGCATTGTGAAATGCGCTATTGGCGCATTCGCGTCGCGTTGCAAAATAAAGTGTACGATCAATTCTTTCTCTCGGAGTCTTTTCCTTGTTAAATAGATTGGGAAGTCTCAATGAGTGATATTAGTCATATTATGAGAAAAAGAAATCTTATTAGGTTTAAAGACAGATTTGTAATATGAGCACAATTCTAGCCAAGATCGGAGATATGAAGAGGGTTACAATGGCGCCAGTGTGTGTATTTAAACACCATTTCGTCACAGACAAATGGCTATTCCCTATTTATTTAGATTATTAAGTGAAATGTTAAATAACTTACGGGGCTTATAAATACATTATAGATTAGATCGATCAGAAATTAAATGGTCATTGATACAGACGAATGCTAAATTTCCAGAACCAATGTCATTTGATGAAGGCTAAAGTGAAAGGTTTCTCTGTTTGAAGGGTGTCTTACCCGTATAAGGGATATTTATCTGGATGGAGGGGTCTTTCTGACAGAGTAAGGGATATCTGGGTGAAAGGGTCCTTTGTGAATGAAGGATGTCTTTCATGGAAAGGGGTCGATGTGGATGTACGGTCTATCTGATTGAAGGGGTCTATCTGAGTAAAGGGGTCTATCCGGGTAGAGGTGAGGTATATGGTGGCTTAATATTGGTGACCGATATTTATCCGGGTGATGGGGGCCTGTCTGGGCGATGTAAGCCTGGGTGAAAAAAGGAGGCTATCTAGGGTTAGAGTTTCAAGCTGGGGAATGGGGTCTATCTGGGTGATAGGATCTGTCTGGTTAAAGGGGTCAATCTCAGTGATTTGTGTGTAACCGTGTAAACAGGGAGAGGAATGAGTGACAAGAGTGGGAACAGGGAAAAGAGTTGTGTGCGGGATAGAACGTCGAGGTTCTAATCCGGATATTTTGAACAATGCACGTATCTGAGGTCCTTGATCGTCAAAGGACGTTTTTATTTAGAAAACCAAGTGTAATTTACCATCAGTTAATCAAAACAAATATGTGCTAAACGTATTAATGTTTAAATGAATGCTGGTATAAGTAACACGGACATAAGTTATCTGTTGTTTTGCAGATTCAGCATAATGAATGTGGCCGGTGTGTTGATCTCACTTGCTGTTTGCCTCGGAGTTACTCTAGGACAAGGTTCGTGACTTAAGTCATATATGACCAGTGTAGACCCGCATAACAGTATGCAGGCAATCTAAACAGGCTCTCGCTTAGCCGCTTTTCAGACAATACATTTATGTACATATTTCGATACAAATTAATCGAAAGTTTTTTTTCTTGCAGACATTTAGTGTTTAAATAGTTAAGGCATTCCGTTTCATTAATAATAATTGTTTTGCGAACCTTACTCTTTGATATATTGAATTTCCTTGAATTTCAATATTTCGTTTGCCAGCAGCTTACCAGGGGCAAACATCACGAAGGCTTAAACGAGTTAGTTTGCTCATTATTACTACAGTGCTTTCCTCATTGTGAGCCGATAATTTTATCCGAACTGCCAGTTATTGCCTTCATCTGTGGAGAACTCGCGCTTTAAGAAAAATCAAACATTCGCAGTAAAGTTTAACATTTCTTCCTTTTTAGGATTTGGCGGAAGACATGGCGGCATTCGCGATGACCCAGCATCTATACGACGCATTTTGGGTAGCACAGTGATAGGGCGTGAGCTTAGAATGGGTGAAATGGGTACGTCCACTTTGAAAACTTAAAAAATATATTAAAGCTGCATTCAAATTTCAGGATGGAATACTTCAATGTCTCATATGTGGTGAATATCCATTATACCACTAAGCATATAAAGGACTGATCAGGAGCGAATTTCGCTGAAATTTTATAATACCGGTAATCAGCACATATTAAGACCTGTGCCCAAGGTTATAAAACTGAGCATGGAAACCAGTCTCAAATCTCAAGCATCTGATTGGCTGAAATGGCGACCAGTCGCCATTTCAGCCAATCAGATGCTCGAGATTTGAGACTGGTTTCCAAACTCAGTTTTATAACCTTGAACCCTGTTGTGAGTGAATTTTACTTTGCAATGCTATAACAGCTTTGGCATTACCTATATTCACCCGAACCATTACTGTGTAAAAATATTACTGTACATTTGTTTTCAGGTATTTTTGAATTTTAATGATAATGTTTGATAGTTGAAAACACTTAATATTATCGCCCTTTTACGTGACTACGCACCTTATAGAACCATCTTCTGTCTGATTATATACACATGTAGACGAGGTCCATAGAGACTTGTTTAGACACATTTCTTTGCCGAGACAACTAAATTCTGTCGGATGAAATGATTTGAAATCATATCGCAATTTAAAGCATAACACAAATGTTAACATGTTTTGCACTAAGCATTTTATATTATTATTTATATTAATTAATTAATTGGTGACCAGTCGCAATTTCAGCCAGTCAGATGCTTGAGACTTGAGACTGGTCGCCAGATTTAGTTTTATGATCTTGGGCCCTGGTTTCTAACTCCAATCTTTGTTGAACAACACAGGTCTTCCTCGACATGGTGGTGCCGGTAGAGGTGAGAGATATGCCGACGGAACTGCCGACGGCTGGGACGGAAATCCACACACTCTGAGAAATCGCCACCAAGGCTGGTCCGATCCTTTCCAGGGAGCGCACATACCTCAGGTTCCTATTGGTTTCAGTGGGGATTTCGGATCCCTTGGAGGTGTATTCTCACGCTTTGGGGGCCATTTCTTGTGTAAGTTTTGAAATTATTGCCTTAATTCACTGTCACATTTACTTATTACGACATTACATCTAATTTGTGATGAAACACGTCAAAACTGATCTGGGTATTCAAAAGCATTACATAAGTCGGACTCTTATACATTTCACATCACATCATTTAACACAATAATTACTGGGTGAAAAATCTCTAAACGGCTGGCATTGTTTAGTTTAACTGTCCCTGACGACTCACTAAACGTCATTCTTTTTTGCATTATATAAGAGAATGTTGAAGTTCCATTTTCCTGATTTAACGACGAATTCATCATTAACAAAATCTTAAGTAGTTACACCCAGTTAAATAATATTTCATAACGGCAAATCGGACGTTTCTTTAACAGTAAAATATTGATTTTTTTCCCTCCAGAAATGGAAGCAGTATACAGACATCACGATCGGGGACGATGCATGATTCAGAGGCGGAGGGAGGAACACCCAATGCGGCTCGAGAAGGACACACTTTTAGCTCAATATCTTCCTTTTATGACAGATAAGGCCAGAACTGTGTCCTTGCATAAAGTGTATGAAAGAACAGTTCCCAAAGATTGAATATTATCGGATTTATCACACCTACTACTCTCCAAATTACTACAGATACAATATACGATATATAGTAAATATTAAGTAAGAACTACAGTGTACACAGCACAGAAACATAGACGTCAACTCTTATCATCATTGGAACTTAACAGATTGTTTTATCTTAAGATTATCTGTGTTAATTAAAAAAACAAAATATTACTTTGAAATGTCATTTCGGTACACCTTCCCAATGCCATGACCGTGTTTTATTTTACTTGATAAAAATGGACATAATTTAAGTAAATGTAACCAGACTGAATATATATCGGATCAGTCTTGGACAAATGATTTTTACTTTTTTCCACACATTAATGAGTTTAATTTTTTTGTAGAGATCTATTGGTTTTGCCGGCACTCCAATATTCACTTATTAACCATAAAGTTTAAATACTCAATCCATAGTCTTCAGCCTTAATATTATTACAAAATTAATATACTCTGTAGAGCGTTTTACAAAACACATCATGAGCACGCAATGTATTTATAAGTGATTTATCTATTAAAGTTTGAAGTTACAAGTGATTTTACTATTTTAGTTTCATGTTACGACCAATATTTTTGTTTAAATTTCCATCAGTTGGACAAAGTAACCAAACACTTTTTTCTAAATGCATATTTACGATATATGTTTTCCTATTTTCTATTTATATTATTATTATTTATTATGTTGTTTCGAATTGTATTAAACTTTCCTTATAATATAAAATTTCGTTTAATTTTTGTGTGACAGTTTTTAGTCAGTTTTCAAATTTCGTTTTTACACACATCGCTTTGGCTCGATAACCTGAGTTGTTTTCTGGCGCAACAGTTATTAATTGCTGAAACGGGGATTAACTTACTTGCATAATCCTATAACGTATTGGCCCAATGTCATAAATCTAAATCAGGCCAGTTTCGAATCTCAAGCATCTGATCGGCTGAAATGGCAACTGGTCCATTTAAGCCAATCAGACGCTTGAGATTTGAGACTGGTCTCAAATCTTATATTTATGATCTTGGGCCCAAGTATGTAAAATATAACAAATAGTTTAATATCTCAAAATGCTTTACGATTTCAATGAATGTAATGCATGTCTTAAAAACTTTTAAGACAGTGTAATCAGTACCCGAGATGAAGAAAAACCTTTTGCAAGTTTTATCACCGATGCCTATACTTAATTAAAAAATACAGCAGTTCTTTTAAAATCACTACTGCAACAAGTTATCTCTCAGCAAGCGTTTTATGGAAATTTGATTAAAAAATTAAATAAAAAATAGCAAAATTAATATCTCTCCACGTCATTTGTGAAAAGCATCTGTCAATTCAAAAAGAATGTCTGCCAAAAATAATATTCCACATAGTGCTCTGCGTGCTTAATAATTAACACTTCTTACCTGGGTTAAAATATTAGACCTAGTTCTAGCAGATCATTATGCTTACCTCTGTGGTGGCACAGTTTAAGAGTTAATGAAGGTTTCTAGGGAAGTCTTGTAAAGAACTTAGATGCTCGATCGGTTTCTTTAAGTCCTGCAACCGCATTCTTGCTGATTTGACTTCAGGTGCTCTGGTCTGTGTAATGTCACTGAGTACTCACCTTTTATGCTCGATAACGCCATAAGTTTCTTACGATTGTACTTCTGTGTGGTTTTGCATGAAACATTGTCGGATTTAAATAGTGGGTTGGGGTTGTTTCACCACGACAACTTGTGCCCGTTTGTTCTTAAATGCCTGTATGGAGTAAAGTGAGCTCGGTGCACCCTAGAACCTGGTTTAAACTCCCAGTGGCAAAATGTTTTAAACTAGACAGAACTGTCTTAAAACTTATTAAATTTTCTTAGTCAAACTGACTAATTTTCTTTGGCTAACTGAATCACTTAAAGATAAAACTAACGTGTATTTGTGTCTTTCTCGTTGTTTCATCACTCTCAAGAAGATCAATGTATGTTTACCTATAACATTATTTACATATTGTTTGCTTAATTGAACAAATTGTATATTTTAAGCGTAAGTTGAAATATTATTACATGAAAAAAGTCAACTTTTCCTGTAGTTAGGAAATTGTATAAATAAATGCCCAGTTTACTTTATTTTGATATTTTTTCGGGTAATTGGTATTTCATATTTTTGAAGAGCATGGAGTGGTCGGAGCTTAAAACTATAATTAAACAGCATTTACAAGGGAAATAAATCGTGCGCGACTATTACTACCAACGAAATGAAATGAGGAAGTTGGGGTTTTCCTCTAAAGGAGTTTTGTAACCATAGACCTTAACCTTTGTGATTCAAAGCCCAAGTCCATCGTTCTCTTAAACAACAAAGAACCAGAATTTTTTTCGGCAAAATTAAAAGTAAACACTTGGTCGACAAGTCCTGATATTGTTATCGACAAGGACTAATTTGACTGCTTGTAAAATTGTATCTTTGTGTTCAGAGCACTTTTGCAATTATTGTCAAATATGTAAATAGACGAAAACCTGCTTGTATGGCGACAAAACCGGATTGTCAGGTACACATAATGATCTCTTCTTCTGTCCGTACGTTCATTTGTCCGTACGTAAATCCGTCTGTTCGTCTGAACGTACAATTATCCTTAATATTACAATACAATCCACTATCGGCATCAACCGAAGAAGTGTTAAAATGCAATTGCAATTAACAGAACACATGAAAACAATCTATAAAATATGAAATTCGAAAAATCAAGCCTGTATACTTAATATTCTATAGATTATTCATTAATTCGTCCTTTCGACTTATTTACTTTCCTTTTTACCTCCCCATCTCTGAAGCGATTTCTACCAAACTTCACACCAATAAAGCGGAATGTCGCTTCTCAGAATAATAACTTATCTTCTAATGCGAGATCAAACATTGTCAATAAATGTCAACCCAAGAGCGGGAGGTTAAATCATAAACAATGAAGGCAATGTATACTTTTCACTTTATATTTGCTTATATTTGCTTGATCTCAAGTTAAGCAAAAACAAAACATTTCTCTTTGCTAGATTGTTTGACAAACACAATTGTTTCGTCATTTTTCTGACTTTGCGGTTAATATAACATCTCATACTTTCACCATGTTATGAAGGTTAATGTTAAGTTATAGTGTTATAATTATGTCGAACAAATGTATTTGAACTAAAAAGTCATGAATGTGTTGTTAAATTATTGCTACTCTGTTTGATTTACGTTGGCTATCATTTTAACATCATTCATCAAACACACCAAATAGTGACATATGCACATGTCAAAAGATTGTCATGCGACCCATACTTTTAACAAAGTTTTTTTTTATCCCATTCTATATGCACACAAAAATATTCGCCTCGTTAGACGGTACGCCAGGATATGTCTTTGGATGAAGTATGGACTATTTACTATTGCCGAAACATCGTCACGAATGAAGTTATTTTAATCAAATGCTAGATGGTTGTTATCTATAGTTGCTACCAAGCATGTAGTTGTAAAGACAACGGTTTTGGATCTAATCAACCAAATCAACGTTGTAACTCAAAAAGCCGTATGATTGTTAAAATAAGTTCCGATTCAACGAATTTTTTCTCCAATTTACATTCGGCGCGAGTACTGGTTGGTTACCCAGGAAACAGTCATCGAGCGTGATTAATATAATAAGTTGGGATAACTTGTTTCACAATCGATGTAAAATAAATAAGTTTAAACTAATTCTACGAATTCCTTTTGTCAATTTGTTGTAAAACTGAAGAAATTAAAGAGAAATACGTATCAATTTACACTAAAGAATATATTTTTTTTACAAATAAGTCATCAAGTTTAAAGCAGTAGGCTTAAAACTTACAATGTTGTACAATTATAACAATTTGGTGATATATAAAACGGGTTGCGCACTTATGTGCATATTGAAACCTTTTAATCGTTCGACCGAAAAGTTATGGCTAGAGGACCCATTATTGAAGACAAAATTAAAGAGTATTGTTATATACATTGCTCGTAATAAAAGGCTATTATTATTTCCTCATACCTTCTTTTGGGCTTGATTTACACCATCATTAGTTTTATGATAAATTAATTTATAGTTATAGCATAACGCAGAACGTTCAAAAACACACACGCACACATTTTGGCTTAGATATGATTAACCTTTAAAATTAATTTAAAATGATGCATTAGTGCACGAAAATGCCCTTTACTTAAGCTTTCTGGGAAAGGCCTTTTGTAAATTTAGGTAAGCAAAACAAATAAACGTGTTCTCCGTTAATAACGTTTATTATCTTCAAACGAGTTCACACATTTGCACAACGCATGGACACAATAACGTTAACGTAATATTAATTTTAACTTACTGTTGTCGCGAACACGATAACGTTATTAGCGTACTGGTAGAAGGTTGAAAGATTCGGTGTCATGAAACGAAAGATTAAATTTTATGACCTTAATAGCTTCAGGGCTTTATAGGTATATAAACTTAGAAACATCATTATATATTTTAGAAAGTTTCGGAAGAAAGAACATAGGAAACATCAGATGAAAGGAAATACGTAACTAAAGATAAATTACCAAAAAATTGAAGAAATATTATCATTATTACAGTGAAAAAGAAAAGGTATGTTAATAACTTATAAATTACTACATACTTTACGCATGAACGTAATTATTTTGAGTTATACACAACTCTTTCCTTTATTTTTCGTTATTAATCCTTTGATGTGCGATGTTCTTCTTCAAACCGATGATGATGACAGCGACCCTACACTGACGTGACAACGTGACACTCACGTGACAGCGTAACACTGACGTGACAGCGACCTTACACTGATGTGACAGCGTCTCACTGACGTGACAGCGTAACACTGACGTGACAGTGACCCTACACTGACGTGACAGCGTGACATCGACATGACAGCGACCTTACACTGACGTGACAGAGTAACACTGACGTGACAGCGTGACACTGACGTGACAGCGACCCTACACTGACGTGACAGCGTGACACTCACGTGACAGCGTAACACTGACGTGACAGCGACCTTACACTGATGTGACAGCGTGACACTGACGTGACAGCGTAACACTGACGTGACAGTGACCCTACACTGACGTGACAGCGTGACATCGACATGAAAGCGACCTTACACTGACGTGACAGAGTGACACTGACGTGACAGCGTGACACTGACGTGACAGCGACCTTACACTGACGTGACAGTCTGACACTTTCTCTTATAATAAACAGGGATTTTGTGATTGTGATTTAGAATGAATATCGTGAGAAGAAGCGTACGAACCGAAAATCTTCTATAAAAATCCGAAATTCTGGTTGAAATGATGACAACAGAATCTCTACTTGTTGTTCTTGGCCCGATAGCTGTGTTTTTTGGACGATAAAACCCAATTCGAAATAATATGTTTCTAGAAAACACTACTGTTGTATGACACGTATGTTTCTTAGAGTTGTGATAAGATGTAAAGTAAACGTGTACGTCACTTGACTGTCTAGTTTTCAACAACTCACAATACATGTCAACAATAAATAAATGTACAACAAAAGATAACGAAATGTACTTGACAATTGAATGTACAGTTCATTACAACTTCACGCACTGTAGATGACAAAAAAGGTACAGAAAACAACAACATAACACAAAGTACATGAAAAAAATTAGTCCAGTATTACAACAAAACGCAATGTACACGACAATAATATGTAAAGTATATAACGACGTAACACAAATAACTTCAAAATGAAACCTACAGTATATAACAACATCACACACAGTACATGACAAGAAACCTACATTATATAACAAATTAACACACAATACTTGACAATAAAACGTACAGTATAATAACAAAGTAACTCACTATACATGACAAAAAACGCACAGTTTACGACATAACACACAGCCCATTAAAATTAAACGAACAATAATAGACAACATAACGCACGAAACATGACAATAAATCGTAGACGAACCTACAGTATAAAACATCATAACACACAATACATGACAAATAATACGTACACTATATTACAACACAATACACAGTACATGACAACACATATAACAACAGACGCAACATTGTCTCTGATGGCGGACTATCAACTATTTATATAATTTCAGTTAAAATGAAGCAATTTCTACAATCAAAAATTCTGCTAGCTGTTGTTGCTGCTGTGCTTGCACAAGGTATGTTATAATTGTATCCATATTGTCTTTAGTCTATGTTAACTCTTGCAGAAGAACTTTGAAGCTCGATATTTTTTCTTCATTCCTGTTATATGCACTTTTTGCTGATTTAACCCCAGATGCTAAGGTCTCTGTATAGTCACTTAATTACTACCATTTTAGCTTGCTAATGCTATTAGCTTCTTATGTTTTATATGCGTGTGTGTTTTTTATGCAACATTGTCGAGTTGATAGGTGGGTTGGAATTATTTCACCAAGAAAAATTGTGGTTGTTTGTTTGTTAGAGAACATGCAGAGGCAAGTGTGAGTTTGTTGCACCATAGAACCTGAGTTAAACCCCCGATGACAAAATGTTTTGACACTGACTGTTTCAAAGCAGCTATTACTCGGGTTCTCTCTTTCGGTAATTGTTTGTCATGCATTTTTGTATTTTTGAGCATTTTATAAACCGATGCTCTCTTTTCCTCTCTACCTTTTGGCTGTTTGGGAATGCTGTGTCTTCTAGATGTAGCTATTCCTGATACGAGTAACGTTATTCCACTCTTTTTAACATTGGCATTCTCCCTTCTTTTGTGTTCGAATATGACTCCAAATATTTTCGTCAGTTTAAAAGTTCTTGGCGCAGAGCAGTTATACCACTAGTTGCAAAAGTGAGAGATGCTGAGATGAACAGAACGTTTATTATTCACTCGAGTAATCTAAACATTGACTAGCGAACACCGAATAAAACCACAACTATAAGAAATAAGAAATTACTTCAGGACACGTAATTTCTTTTTTTATATATATAAACTGAGAAATATACCTGATGTCAGGTCACTACTTTGAAACTGAAACAAGACATAGCTGTCAAATGAAAAATTATGGATAACAGAATTATGAATAACAAACCTTCCTTCATTGTTTATATAACATATAATCAATTTTGATAAACATACACGTAGTAAACAACATATAAACCACAAGGTCTGCACGCTTTTAATTTTACCTAGTAATGATGCTTTCTATTTAATTAATTACTTTTACTTTTAAGGCCTACTTTATTTTCCATTTATTAAAGGCCTTTGAGCACGATACTTAAATCTGTGTAAATATTGACTTCCGCTCAAGCCGGGGCAAAGCACGATACTTAAATCTGTGTAAATATTGACTTCCGCTCAAGCCGGGGCAAAGCGGCGCGAACAGTTAATATAAACTTCCATTACTGCTCATAAACTGTTTTACCACGTTCTCTCTTTCTCTTTTTCTTGGCTTTGAGTCTTCTGAATTTGGCAATTCCTGATATGCATACCCAACTTATTTGTCAAACCGAGCCTGCAATTTGTCCATACTTGTCTCCGTACCTTTTGTGGAATTATTTTCCAAAAACAGATTGGATAAAATTTAATTTTTTATATGATTAAATTTATTCTGATTATGAACAGAAGTAAAATGTATTTACAGGATACATTGGTAGACAACGCAATGGCCACTTCGTTGAACCTTTTGGCAATGGTTTGAGTTCACTTGGCGGTGGTGGAATGGGAAACATGCCAGAGCATATACAAAGAATTATAGGGAGTACAGTGACCGGTGAGCAATTGGTAGGTGGAATGAATGGACTACCTCGTCATGGGGGAACTTTAAACGAAAACGGTCTCGTAGATGGATGGGGTATGAACCCTGATGAACCAGCGAGTCAAGCTGTTTCTCTGTGGAGTGATCCGCTTAATGGAGCCGGCTTTCCGACCAACTACAATGGCGAGGAGCTCGTTTTCGATCGCGTATCCAATCGTTACGTGGTAAACGGCCATGGTACTGGGCATCAAGGGGTATCTAACACTATCGGTGATCAAAATGGATTCCTAGGTGGTTTACACGGTGCATTCCCAGGCGAATTTAATGGCGGCTTCCAAGGCCAAGGCGGATTCACGCAGGATCCAAGGCACAATTTCAACAAATTTGGACAATTGGATTATGGCCGAAGAACGATGGGTTGAGAATGTAAGTGGATGAAAATTTCATAGCAAAACTGTGTTGTTGGAATTGATTTCATTTTATTCTATCTTTTTTACAGAATTTTATTTTATGCTTTTCAGTGAATTATAGAAATAAAAGTGGTATTTCACTGTTTTCAAACAGTGGAATATCATTTTTTTTCACTGATTTTTTTCGCGTTGGTACCCAAACGGACATAACATACCTAATAAGAACGTTTAGAAAACAGGCTCAAATTCGTATATTTGACGTCATGACGTCACGTCATAAACGAGCGGTTTTGGCGCCATTTCTTGCAACTTTTCTGTCAAATTCACGCAAATTTTGCAATCAACGCATAAAATAAAAAGACAATTTAAGGAATTATCAGTGAAAGATAGAAATATATTCACTCGTGAACTCCGGAATTATGTATTTTCACTCGTGGCTTCGCCATTCATGAAAATACGAATTCCGGAGCTCAGTCGGTAAAAAATATTTCTATCTTACACGGGTAAAAGCAAATATCCTTTATTTCCCGGTGAAATAAAAGTGGTATTTCACTGTTTTCAAACAGTGGAATATCATTTTTATTTTCACTGATTTTTTTCACGTTGGTACCCAAACGCACATAACATACCTAATGAGAACGTAAGAAAACGGGCTCAAATTTGTATTTTTGACGTCACATCATAAACAAGCGGTTCTGGCACCGTTTCTTGCAACTTTTCTGTCAAATTCACGCAAATTTTTCACAAAAAGCATAAAACAAAAAGAAAATTTGTTTTTACCAGTGAAGGAGAGAAATATATTTCACTCGTGAACTCCGGAATTATGTATTCTCGCTCGTGGCTTCGCCACTCGTGAAAATTCGAATTCCGGAGCTCACTCGGTGAAAATTATTTCTATCTAACACTGGTAAAAACAAATATCCTCTATTTATTTATTTTTTTATATTATAAGATTATTATGCTTATTATTTGATGTGTTACTTCTTCAAATCTCGTCAGAAACTATGTCGAATCTGTTTTATTGACAATTCTTACACTATTTTATTTGTTTAAGAAATCATTCTAGTTTAAATATACTGGGTTAAGCCAAATAAAACACTCATCCAAAGTTTTAATTGGTCACGAAACTTGAATACATTGTAAACATATACAAATGATTGACTAATTAGAACATTTTTGGAGAGCGTGCATACAGTACAGCTTTTGATACATTCGCTGGATCAACACTTGCACTTTTGCAAAATTGAAACGTTTATATTTCAGGATCAACTCTGAGTGTAAATGCTCCCCCGGTTCCGGTGACATGACTACAAAATCCAAAAGAGTTTCTACCAATTGTGATACATTCTTGTACTTACTGTTACTATTGGAAATGAAATAAAAATGCTTTATGTAAATAAAAACTTAGCTTACTTTTTAAAAAAAGAGTACTGTTCCGCATAGTCCATGGCGATAAATGACCAAAAACATTAACAGGTGATATCAACCGGAAAGGCAGTTTAATAAGAAATGAGTGATGAAATGATAGCGATGCCCACAACGACCCACCTTGACTTTATATAACACAACTGAAAGAATTTCACTTCATATTTATCTTTCACGTGTAAAGTTTGGATTGGAAAATCCGACCTGAGGGCGCGGGGTTTGGGCGAATACGAGGCTCAAACGTTCAACCGCCTTTAAGATATGCATATTTAACTTTTGTTATACTTTGTTAGAAATTGTTTAACAGATTAAGGCAACAAACACAATAACATTTTAGAACTGATTCATAAAACAAACACAACATAATTTGGAGAACAGATTCATGTAACAAATCAACAAAATTTGGAGCCGCTCGCCTTAATTCTGATCTTATATCTTTTTTTTGAAAACGCTTTAAATGAACAGTTCTAATCGATTTTTCCCTTCTGACTACTTTAAGTTTGGAACAAAAACGGCAGCGTGAATACTGTTTCCACCATAAATGAACTAAAATCACGGACTGGTGGTTAAACATTTTCTAGTTCTGTATCCAAACAATGTTTAAGGCCCATGAAAATTTCATAAAATTTAGAAAGGGGAAAAAAGCTACATCATGAAGTAACAATCATCCAATTGTTTCAAATCTTTTGATACACTTAGATAAAACCAAAATTCTCTATACATCAATACCTGTTTTCTTGAAAATTACTGTGAAAGTCTACATGCTAACTTTAAATAAAAGATGGTTAACAACTTTGAACTTACATTATAGTCAATGAACTGATTTAAATCTAATGGATCTATTAAGGTAGTTAAGATCTTAAACTAAATAACAGTGTATTAAAATCTACATCTGCATAAAAATATTTATTCATTACCTTATCAAAAGATTAAAAATGATCTCAGCATATCGATAACCTATCGACCAGATATCAGCCTAAGTTCATTCAAAGAAAGATTTAAACTTCAAACTACAAGTTCAAAGAGGTGGCCAATAACAAATATCTGTCCGACCATGGTAAAAGTACTAAATATGGTTTCTAACCTTTAAATTTACCATAAATCAGTAATAAACATTCAGCCTTGCAACAGAAAGTAATGATAAAGTTCCCTAAATAGTCGGGTTCATGGATGCAGCTTAAGTTAAACACTAAGAAAATACAGGGTCATCTCGTTTGTTCAACAGTCATTGAAGTTTAAATGTACAATGGGGGATCTTCTTGATAGTTAACTAAATGATTTCTAATTTAAATTTGATATAATGTAGACGCCACAACGGTGTGTGGTTAACTCGGTGCTTCGCAAACGTTGAATAGTATAATTAACATATCACAAGTGAAAATACCACAAGGTGTTGTTAAAAGGCAGCTTAAATGTTATTTTCATGTTCTGATGAGAGAAATAAACTAACTTATAAACATATATCAATCATGTTCTCATTTGCTCTTTGTTTTATTGCAGCGAGGTCGGGCTTTAAGTTTCTGAATGTATTCCTGATATGCATATTTCACTTCTGTTCATAACAGTATAAAATAAGATCATCAACTAGTATGGCATGCGGTTAGCACAATAATTACTTAAACTATAGGTTTAACTGTTAAACCCATAGTTTAACAGACTTAAACCCAGGGTTTAAGAGTCTTAATCCTATAGTTTCAACTTTCCGGAATTAAAACTATAGTTTAAGACCTTAAACTATATGTTTAACAGTTAAACCCTATGTTTAACAGTTAAACCCTATGTTTAAGACTCTTAAAGCTATAGATTAAACTTTATTTCTCTTAAACATATAGATTAAGGTCTTAAACTATAGGTTTAACTGTTAAACCCGTAGTTTAAGACTTCATTTCACTGTTTTCTCTTAAACCTATAGATTAAGACTTTAAACCATTGGTTTCAACTTGTTTGCTTAATCCCATAGATTAAAGTTTCATTTTTCGTGTTTTTGTCTTTAAACTATATGATTAAGAGATTTAAATTCTTAAACCCGTAGATAGAAGTCTTAAACTATGGGTTTGAGCGCCGTTTGCACATTAATTACTTAAACTATATGTTTAACACTTAAACCCTAGGTTTAACAGCGAACCAATAGAAACTATAGTATTAAGCCGTTTAACCAATGAAATCGCACATGATGTTTCACACGTGTTTAGCGTTGTCGATAAGGTAAATTATCGTCTGTTTATGGTTAAATACTGGAGGTAAACGGCCATTTGCAAAATAATGATTATGTGGCGTTGTTGTTATTACTCCAGCTGTAAAATGAAAAAAAAGCCAAATCGTAAAAAACATATGTATAATTTTAGTGGGTTATAGAGATTAGACCTAATGGATGCTTTGTGTTTTATCAGGGTCTATTTAATCAATTAAATAGACCCTGGTTTTATGTTCAATATTATTATTTGTTGTTGTTTGTTTTGTTAATTTTTTTTTGCTGGTGAAAGTCAAGGGGTGTATTTAATAAATTTCGAAAATTTAAAATTATTATTGTTGCTGTTGTAATATTAATAAAAATAGAATTTACATTTTAAGGCACCGAAGCGTAAACGTGTCCAACCAGAAACGAAACAAATTCTGATTTTATTAAAGTCGTCTATATGCACTTAGCTTTCGGAGGTTGCGTATTTTTGTCCTAAGAAAGTTTAAGATTTCACACCTGATTGAAGTAATGGAAAACGGAGAATATCTCTCAGCAGTGTCTATTTAATTAGTATACCTGCTCTCAGGTGTTTTTTGATATCATTGAAAGATTCGAATCCACATTTTTACACGTGTCCACAGTTGCCCACCTGTCATCTCGTAGCTAACACAAATTCGGATTATGGATTATTCTCAGCGAAAACAACAACAACAATAACAACAAATTGTCTTAAGATTAAGCTAAATAATCTAAACAAATGTATAAGACCGAATTTCAGAGAATTTGCGTTACCTTACAATATAGTTAATTTTAATTCAGTTACAAAGTACCGGTATTCTCGAAATTATCGAGTCAAAACAGTAAATTTACAGAATTAAAATCAGCACTAATTCATATAATTATAATATTCTGACTTTAATATGACAGAATTAAATCAATCAGTTTGAACGCCGTTTTGCATTATTTCTTTAACGGATTTATTAACTTAACAGTCTTTTCATGTTACAACAACTATTTACATTTCTGTATTATTCTGATTGGTTTTAAAACAAAGAATCTGCCCTTCGGTGTTAACTATACGTTGACTGGTGTTTTATTGCACGATTGTAGTTTAATTATCGACATCCGGATTAAGTGCCCCATCAAGCAGGAAACAAGTACATACACTGACCATCCACATTGATTTGTTTTACCTCTCAGGTAAAAAACAACAACAACATGAGACAGGTACAAAAGAGAACAAACGTTATGCACTTTTAATAATGCAGAAGGCATTGTACATTAAGGAAAATGTTATTATTTGAGAATCCATTATCGACTTAAATTGTGTAATTTTTTAGTTAAAATATTAAGACTGAGGAAATAAAACCGTAAAAAGTCTTATTTAATGTTCAACGTAGCACGCTGTATATTCTGCAATTCTTTTACTAAATTACTAATATCCGATATTACCTATTTGGAATCCTATTTGGATTTCATTTTTTAAATAATAATTTCGCAAAATCTTGGAGTGTGTATTACCTTTATTCTAAACGATATCGAGTATTTACATGCTTTTATTTCTACAGGTTTAATTTATGATTGATAAACTTTGTATCAAAAGTTATCAATACACGTTTGATATTACAGATTAATTATAGTAATATATGAATATGGATTTAATAAGTTAAAACCAAACTCAGGAAAAAAGAGAAACTGCTGGAGTATAGTGTTGAGTTTCTTTGAACACAAAAAGGATCCCTAATCGCTTCATCAACTTGGTTTCTCCTTGTCCGTGGCATTCCTTTCAATGCCCTTGCGAGTTTTAAACGAAATTATCCGTGAGGAAAATGTAACATACTCTCTAGACCTGTCAAAGTCAACTGTCACTTAGATAAAAAAAAACAAAAACATAAATCACATCCTCTCCAAGATTTTAAACCCTCGATATGTTATACATACGGCTACTTCCGTTTAAATAACAACAACAACTTCTCACGTGATTACAAACTCGAAAAATGATTGGATACCTCTTAAACCATAGGTTTAACAGATAAACCCGTAGTTTAAAGTCTTAACTATATAGTTAACAGATTTTGAGGATTATTGTGCTTATTAAACTTCAAAGTATATGATTAACTGTCAAACTATGGGTTTAAGAGTTCAATCTATAGGTTTAAAGAAAATTCACTTAAAACTATGTATTTAAGTCTCTTAATACCATAGTTTAATGTAATTTTGTCGAAAATCTCTTAAACCTATAGATTAAAGTCTTAAACTATAGGATTAACACTTAAACATAGGGTTTAAGCTGATAAACCTGCAGTTTAAGTAACATTCTGCACAATTTTCTCTTAAACCCATAGTTTCAACTCTTAAACTATATGTTTAACAGTTAAACCCTGGGTTTAAGTCTGTTAAACTATGGGTTTAACAGTTAAACCTATAGTTTAAGTAATTATTGTGCTAACCGCATGCCATACAACTAGGGCTAATTAGTACTCAAATAAATGCATATGACTAGCTTATAAATAGGTGTATTATATCTTACTTAATTAGTATTCGGTGAGAAAGAGACTCGATCAAGACTTGACAAGTCTAAAATATATATATGATAAGAATCATCTGACAAAAACTCTGTATTTACAGGTTTTATTTTTCTGTTAACGTTTTTTTTAATAATAAGACTATATAGCCTGTTTCTTATTTAGTTATGAGGAAGTGAAGTGAACAATGACAATGTTGGAAAATCATAGGTTAACAAAATGAACGCATGAATTGTTCGCTTTTCTTCTTTTAACGTCACTCTAGGTTTTAACGAACCACAACCGATTTTGCCGATGGTTTTAAACATTTGTTTGCAATACATAATAAATGTTATTTGATGGATGTAAGACATGATGTTAATAACACGTTGAGTTTTGTGGCTGTAAAAGAAAATGAGTTTGAGATAAATCTGGCTGATCTGGTGTTTTGGCCAAGTTGGGCAACAGATACTCGTACAATATATATACACTCACACAAGGTTCTAATTGTTCATAAATTGTATATGTTTATAATGTATCTAAGTTCGTTTCTACCCTATGTGAAGAGATATTGTGAAAAGAACTGTTCTGTCTTGTACTCTTTATTGGTTGTTTTCTTAAATGAATCCAAGACCATTTTCTTACACCGCTCTGTCAAAGTTAGAACACTCTTTATTTGAAGGGAGGTAATTTTTAAATTGGATATTTTGAATGGGATTTATTTAAGCAAAACTGCTGCTGATTAATAAGGTTTCATGTTTTCTTAATAACGAGGAGACCTGTTGAAACAAAACAAGAATTTATAAGCAATTTTCTGGTTTCTTGCCTTAAGTACATTTATAATGTAATGCAGTTTTACAAAAAAAATCGAATTACTCTAACTAAACTATTCCAAAGACTACTGAAGACGGTTATTGGCAAGTGATCACAAATAAAAGCGTTAAGTCGATGTCTTTCTAATAAAAAGTAACGGACACAAAGTGACCAATTTGACTTTTTGGTTAGAGTAATAGATGTTTTGCTCTGTTTCGACTTAACACTGATTGATAAATTCTGCATGTATAAAGCAAGGGCAATGTTAATTTCTCAGTCACGTGATGGAGTCAGTATATGATGAACTGTATCATATGTATCAAGTTCTTCAATTTAAATATTGAAAAACTGTATCCGTCAAATATTGAAAGTTATTTGAAGCCTTTGGGGGTCATATATACATTTAAAAATCAATACAACAGGTGTTAAGTGTCGTGTGGCGGCTTTAAAAAGTATCTTTTTATTTCAGCTTCAGTTAACTTCTTTGATGGTTATATTCTAATTGCAAACCATGCAGAATTCCAATCATTGTGGGTGTATGTATATAGGCGTACTTGAATTATCCTTTCATGGGTATACGGGTGCTTTATACCGTGTCTGCCTCTTGCATTGTTGGCTAGATGCTGCCGCAGTTTGTGTATGACTTTGTGGTTACCTTTACATTCAATTTAAGTATTGGATTGGCGTCAAAACCATTATTACGTTACCTGAAGCCCTTTGACTACGTTATACGATACAAATGTTTAATGAATGACTTGAATTCCATTTTCATTTTCTTTTTTGACAAAATTTGAACAATGTCGAAGAGAAATAATGTTTTTCCTTTGTACAAAAAGTGTAATATACATAACATAGCCACAATAAAAACACAGCCTCCACCTAGACCAAGAGCAGAGAGGAAGGGAAGAACACATGAGATTATAACATGATCGGTTAAATAAAGACATTAGATTTGTACATATCAAACAATTTACGAAAATAAGAACCTGCGGGTTTACCGCCTTTGAATGGTCAGTGGCAAAACCTTACCACCGGCGGTTTAAATCACATTCTAGGGTGCACCAACCTCACACTTGCCTAAACAGGTTCTAATATGAACAAACAATTCGCTCTCGCCCACCAGCACCTTGATATTAATGCATGCAAAAACAAACACATCCACTCTTTTATGGAAACTATTGAATCTGTATTTATGCAAATTTTTCAGGAGAAGCAAAAACTTTTTAAATCTTTTTTGCATGCTTCTAGATATTTCCTGAAAAAATCAATACAAAAACACAATACATCACTGGTCATGATACTTTTTACTGCCTAAATTTAATAGTTTTTGAATTTGGAAGACATAATAGCGGCCGAAGTTCTTTGTGCGAAACTATTGTATGTGCATAATTTTCAAATACAAAATTAATGTAATTTTATTTGTACACAATTGTCTACAGTAAATATTAAAACAAATATATTTTACCTCAATCAAGTTCTAAGACAGGACATGCAGATACAATAGTTTCGCATATAAGAGTCGCTATGTGTGGAGTAAAGGTGTTAACACTGGGTTGAAGCCATATATACTGGCAGTTAATAAAAAGTCACCACTTCTTTGAAGCCTTTCAGTTTTTTATAATTGGCTTGTTTATTTGAACATGGCCGCCCCCTCTTCGCTAAGAAGCCGTTGCTTTCGAACACAGGGACTTTGAAGACGAATCCCGTTTTCTAAAAAAAATTATAAACTGGCCCTCCTCAAAAAAATGAGGGTCTACACAGGGCCTTCACTGGATAAACACATCGTTTTGTTTTGTTTTGATAGATTGGGATCGTCATCAGTCTATCCACACCGAATTTACTATCAAATATCAAGTTCTCTGAAAATTCGTGACCCGACTGATATAAGCCTATCGGTCCTTAAACGCTATCAATCAACTATGAAACCAGTAAATACTATATAATGAACTTGGAAGTCCCAACAATTAACTAATTACCTAAAGATAAATTACAAAAGGAAGCTTTCTCTCAAAATTGCAGTTTGAGATTTCAATATGATGCACTATGTTAATGAGACCTGCCAGTAATAATCAGTGATATTCAATTTTGGGTATGCTTCATTGATTCAATGTTTTGGGAAATTTGAACTAATTAAATTTATTATGTTAAAACAAAAACCTAAATAGACATTAAGAGCTAGGGAATTGGTTCGATAACTTTTAACTGAATCCCAGGATAAACTTACTGTTAACTTAAAACAAGAAACTGGGATACTTTTGTCGGTGTTTTTTGTGTATTTATATAAAAAAAATATTATTATTATTTATTTAGAAAAAGTTGTGCTTTTCAGCCAGCTATGCAGACCTCTTTGTTGTTTACATAACTGTTAATAAAATTTATAAAAACATTACAGAAAATCAAAAAGGTTAAAATGTACATTAATTAAATCAGAATATAAAAAGTCAAAACTATTGTAGAAATTAAACTACAAATTCTATAATCATAAAGATCAATGGTTACTTTTCTTCAGGAGGGTAAACTCAACTTAAATTTTATTATTGCTTTGGTGCTCTGTTACTGTTTCTAGATCTACAGTGCTAGAACAATTTTCTGTTTGATGCATCAAAAGAAATAATATGTCTCTTTAAAATCCATTTCCAGAATTTATTCTATATTGTATTGTATTGTATTGTATTGTATTGTATTGTATTGTATTGTGGCCTCTACAACTGTTCATTAAAAACATTATTCTATTTTCGTACCGATTTGCAAAACTATGGTGTAACACCCTTCTTGATCCTATGGCCTTTAGTGCACGCAATGTTGTAAACTTGTACGTGACCTTGAATTTCCTAAATAACATATTTTCTCTTACCATTGGAATGCAGGGATGAAAAATGAGTTCAGAAATGTGAATTTCATTCCTTAAAAATTCAACTGTTCATTTAAAACTAAAACCTAGCTTTTGTGGAATTATGTGCGAAATTATTGTATCTCACATATGAAAATATTTTTTCTGTAAAATTTTTAATTTGTGTCTTCAGTATGAGCAAAACTTTTCACATTCTTACTTAATATTTGTCACCAGATCTGGGCAGTAAACACAAACTTTCAAGTTACAAAGTTTATGTCAGTTACAATTGTTTCGCATATAAATCAAAACATTCATGAGCGTTACAATACTTATCAATTATGACTATATATTGGCACTTTTAAAACTTTTTGTTATAATATTAATAGTACATCTAGCTATCCAGGAGAGAGTATGAATAAACACAAAAAAACAACAATTTTTGACCAAAATGTGAAAATATTGCAGGCTCAGTTTGATTGCGCCTGTTTATTGGCAGTAATGGCCCCGGGTTGAGCGCAACTCAATATTTACACTTAGTCTAATGAACAGTACAATTTTGATCCATCCTAAACGATGGTATGCATATGGCGGTGAACATGGAACCTTTAATGCGGTATTTTGAGATCAATACCATTCCATGTTCAGCTGCGTATGGTCTGTCTCCGGATAAAGGAAAGGGTTTGCCGTAAACGAGAAAACATTGGGCGCTCAAATATAGTACCCAGTTTAAAGGGATACGCATATTTTAAAACAGGTTTGCTATTGTCACAAAAAATGAAATGTTCAACAATTTGACGGAGAGACAGACAGACGGACAGACATTTCAACTATTAACTTATTAAAAAATGAACACATTCAAGGAATTTCGAGCAATATGAATGGAAAACCTTGGGAAATTAAAGCTTATAATTTCGAAACGTTGTTTTCCAGCAGAGGTCTTGTTGAAGGATAAACACATTTCAGTGTAGTCATATTTTATTGCTGATAATAATTTCATTGCACAGTTTATATTTCATTTAATATTGAAACTTTGGAACAAGTTATTTGTTTTATAAAATATTGAGGTAAACAAAGCAAATTGTTAGGGCTACAAAATTTACCAACATTTGTTATCAACTCGCACATTTGTGTTAGTATTAATACGAAACCAATATGGTACAAAATTATCATTATTATAAAATGTTCATATATTGCCTTGAGATAATGAATGACATGAACAGTATCAGTTAAGAAAAAAAAGTGAAATTTCACAGCATTTTATGAAACAAAAAAGCAAAGCAAAACGGATGCGCAGTCACAAAACAAGCGGACGACCCTGCACATCCCAAAACACCGATCCTGCCATAGATAGAATCAACGTTATCCCACTTTACAGTGATTGTGATTCTTAATTTAATAAATTAAGATTACATTTGCTGTTTAAAGCATCTAAAATTTGCGTAATTGTATTTTTGTTCTTCGGAAAATAAGCAGACATTATCTTTTGCGATAATATTTTTGCGGATTTTTTTCATATTATTTACATAATTTATGTCAGCACTCAACTCGTTATATTTTGCCAAATACATGAATACAAGCGTACAAAAGATATGCATTTTTTATTTATTCGTATATTCTTTTTATATAGAATTTATTGAACACAGTCAGGTATTTCTTTTCTGTGTTATCATCTGTTTAGTTTAACACTGTGGGGCGGTTTTTCTTTCATGGCGTCAAAATTTTATAATGTTAATCAGAGAATTGTGAATTCATTAAATCTATACATAAGCTACAGTCGCTTTGAACAAAATCAAATTTTGAACAACTAAATTAGCGGTGCCATTGTAATGGTTGAGATTATATCTGATAAAACCGTCGTTAGCTAAATTAGATATAAAGGTATACTTATCAATATTTCCCTATTATATTATTATAAAATCATCTGCCAGACATAACTTAGTTTGTTATTTAACAACTAGTTTAAATGTTTTATCAGAATGTTAGAAGGAGGAACGTGCAATTTCTAAATCTGAAAACAACACCATTGGAACATACCTGACTCTCGAGGAAAGGAAACCTGTATGAAAGTCAATCCTTGGTTACAAATACAATTACCTCAATAAACTATACTTATTGCATTAAAATAGTATTTGAAAAATGAAACCTGTGCAGAACTTTTGTCCTAAAGCATATATTATTATTTTATTCACGAACTACGTATTAAAATATTTTAATGTCTTGACACACGACGATGACCTTTCCATTTTCCGTTCTGTGAATTCAAGTAAGCATCATCAAACATGCGCGCTAATCTATCATGTTACCTTCAAACACGTTAATTACTCTTGTTTTACGTACGCACATGTGCAAAAAAGATTAAAACCTAAATTTAAACAACAAACATCACAATGACGTTAACGTAACAAAAAGATCAATTATTTCTAACCAATAAGGAAATCAGCTCGTGTTCATTAACACCTACCGCTTACTGTATTGCAATAAAACCATGAACGTTATTGGCGTACATGCTAATGCCGAACTTTTGACAGGTGTGATGTCATACTGCGAATGATTTGATATTATGACCTTATTGACGCTGTGGCTTTATTAGTATATAAACTTAGAAAATGGCAGAAAACTTCAGAAAACACGGAGAACATCTGGAGGAGGGAAGAAAGGACTTCGGAAAAGAAATTAACAAAAACGAAACACGTAACAAGATAAACTACGAATAAAAACAATAAACTTGAAAACGCATCACAGAAACTCTAATTGCACGTAACATATACAAGGTACGTCGATAACATATACCATTTCGTAAATATTTTTGGGTATTTTATAGGAATACTTTTATAGAAACATTAAAATGCTGCAACATAATAATTCTCTTACACTTTTTGCGTTCTCCTTGATAGGAGACCGTAAGAAACATTATCATATCAGTTGAAAGCTGGGTCGTGATTTGTTTTGTCTAGGGTCGGAGTATAAGTGAAAGCTGGGTCGTGATTTGTTTTGTCTAGGGTCGGAGTATAAGTGCTATTTGTAGACATAAAAGCGTTTACTTAAAAATGCAGAAGTTTGAAATCATAAATACCCGAATCAGGTTTGAATGTCTGAAATTGCGGGTATGACCGAAAGAGGTTATTTTCAGTATGACTTAAAGTTAATCAAGTTTTATCAATCTCGATCAGACACCTTACCGTTGCTGATTATCAGTTATTGTTTCTTTTTCAGAATATCAGGATGAAGCTCTTTCTGCAATCAAGCTTAAGTTTCGCTTTCGTAGCCGCTGTGCTAGGACAAGGTATGCCAGCATTTTTCTTAATCAACTCTCTTCCATAGCATTCAACTCTTATCTTAGAAAATGTTCTTCTGTTTTAGCTCTGTTTAAAACAAGCTTTCTACAACGTGTTAATAACATTCACATTTTCTTACGAGACAGACAATGTGTTACTGTATACCAGTAAATCAAACAATTAAGTTTAACTAAAGAAAATGCAAAAGCTTTAATGGATGTGCAGAAGATGTGCAATCGCAAACATGTTAACATGACTGTATATAAATGATGATAGACCCGTTGCTTACTAATGCACAAAACTGTAATAACACGTTATCAATCTTAATTATCAAATGTAAATTGTGGAAAACGATTGTCACGTTAATCGATGTATGACGTATTTACAAACCAAAATAACCAGATGAACAACGCGAACTAGCGTAAACCACAAAGTCTGCTCATTTATTCTTATTACAAATATAAAACCTTTTAGGTTTAATAGTATTACTTTATTGTTATTCTTTTGATAAACATGTAATGAACTAAACTAATGCAACACTGCTTAAATAGTGTCCTCAAATTAAACGATTAATTACACAAATCATTGATGTAAATTCTAGACTTTCTTTCGATAGACAACAGTCTCACACAACGCAAAGATGGAATAAATACAACCAATAAATGCATTTTAAATTGTTTTAAATTTTGCAATCAATCTTGGTGCTAAGTTTTAAAATCTAGCGCTCCATACAGATTTCATGCTTATTTAAATAATATTTTCTTGCATAAGCAAACTCTTGAGAGAGCAATAAGGTAAAGCGGAGAAGCAGTACACAATCATTTTAGAGGCTGATATAGTGTAAACTGGTTTTATTCGCGTTAGTTTTATTTTCGCTAATATTCGCGAATCGTTTACCTCGCGAATTCATAAATAGCGCGAATATATGATGAGTTTCAATATATCCAAAATTAGTATCAAAATAATAATACCGGAAAGGCAAGGTTGGAATTGCTTTAAAGTGCGTCAAATTAAAGGTAGATTTAGAGATTTATAACAGATGTCTATTAATCATTTTTAACTAGAAATAAATGCGTTGTATTAAGGTAGTAACATAACAACAACAACAACAAAAAAAAACAACAACATCAAACGCATCAACTACTAAATCAACAACATCAAGGCTCAAGTAAAACCTGTTAGTGTTATTAGTTGATAAGTTGAAATCACTGCTGAGACGAAGAATTCTTAAATGAGATCTGAAATCCTTTTCTTGTCCTTTTCATGTCAGTTTTCATAAATACTCAATAATGAAAACTATAAATCATATGTGTAATGTATTTACAGGATATATCGGTAGACAACGCAATCCAGGCATTCACGACCCGAAGATAAACACGCCGCCAATCATTCCGGGACCTCATATCAATAACCCCTTCGTTGATCCTTTCACCAATGATTTTAATTCACTCGGTGGAGGCGGGATGATGAACATGCCAGACCATATTAAAAAAATTATCGGAAGTACATTAACTGGAGAAGTATTGATTGGTGGCATGGGTGGACTCCCTCGTCATGGGGGAACTATGAACGAAAACGGTCTCGTAGACGGATGGGGCATGAACCCTAATGAACCAATCATTCCAGCTGTCTCTATGTGGAATGATCCCTTAAACGGAGCTGGATTTCCAACCGATTATAAAGGCGAGGAGCTCGTTTTTGATCCAGTATTAAATCGTTACATCGTAAAGAACCAAGGAATCGGACATCAAATAGCTAAGGAGGCCCACATTGATGTGAAAACAGGCGGAATAATTACTGGTGGTTTACCCACCGGTCATGGTTCTATTAAAGCAGAACACAACATTGTCAAGGAATCGAATCATATCGCAGCAAAAACCATTGGTGGAATTGGTGGTGTTTTTAATCCAGTTGGTGTTGATCCAATTTCTCACGGCATAGATAAGCAGCTGGGTCTGGGCGGAGATATTGGTTATGTCAAGGCTGGATCCTTTGGTCCAAGCGTCGTTGATCCTTTTGGTAATGCTTTTATCTCGTCGCAAACTTCACACGACATTGCAAAGTCTACCGGCATCATTGGCGGTAATCCTATCATCGGACATGGGGTTGTGAACTCTGGGGCACACATTGGGATGTCACAGCTCGGTACAGTCAATGTGGGTAAAGTAGGTTTTCACGAGCCAGGTGTCATAGCACACAACATAGGAAAAGCCACCCTTGGAGTGGATGGTGTAATGGGTCACAACATTGCTAAGGCATCGGGTGCTCCGGTATCAGTAGGCTTTATGAATCCATCAGGACCTGTCGCTCAACAAATGGGAGTGAACGCGGCAATTGGTCACGATATTGCCAAAAACACAGGTACAATGGGAGTTGGACATGAAATCGTAAAAGCTTCAAGTGGAATAGATTTTGTCAACGGCCATGGCGGGTTTCAAGGGGGATTTCCAAGTACAGTCAATGTCGGTAAAGTAGGCTTTCACGAGCCAGGTGTCATATCACACAACATAGGAAAAGCCACCCTTGGAGTGGATGGTGTAATGGGTCACAACATTGCTAAGGCATCGGGTGCTCCGGTATCAGTAGGCTTTATGAATCCATCAGGACCTGTCGCTCAACAAATGGGAGTGAACGCGGCAATTGGTCACGATATTGCCAAAAACACAGGGGTAATGGGAGTTGGACATGAAATCGCAAAAGCTTCAGGTGGAATAGATTTTATCAACGGTCATGGCGGGTTTCAGGGTGGATTTCCAGGCGGATTTCAAGGTGGATTCGTTCAGGATCCAGTTCACAATGTAAACAAAGTAGGACAATCTGGAATCGCCCAAATGGGACATGATCCTTTAGCTGCTTCGCTAGGTCATGACATCGCAAAGAAAACTGTTGGTCAGGCATCACACATAGTGAACATGGGTACGAATGGGGGTGTGGCTGTGGGAAATCCAATGGCTGTGGCGGCTACGCATGGTCTTGCGAAGGAATCTTTACATGTTGCTGGGAAAACATTAGATATGTCATCTTCAGGAGCAATAGGAGGCCACATTGGTGCTGGAATGGATATATTTGGACACGGGACCCCAGTCGTCCATCCAAAGTTAGATGTGATGCCACCTGTTAAGATTCTAAACAGTTATGGCCGAAGAACAATTTGAATATGTAAGTACTAATGATCATGTCAATTACTTAAAAATAACTTCTTGATGTAGTATCAGGGATAAGTATATTGTGTCCTTATTGTTTAGAGAGTGGGGACACTCTTTCCAAAAGACACATTTGTTGTGCATGCATTGTTTACATGAATGGCAAAGAAAGCAAGAATATCCGTTAAGTAATAAATGTTGAACAATTGGCAGCTGATGTCCAGTTAAAGTCTTAATATAATAAAAATATACATCATTATGTCTCAGCGTTTACTACAGGCATTATTATGGTTAAAACTTGAGATTTTTGGAAGCTATGATGTTACATTACAGAATGATCGTAAATTCATTTTACAGCAAATGCTTTTACTTATACAAATACATTTCTTTCAGGATCAACGTTGAAGCTCAAACTAAGTGCAATAACTCCCCCAGTGCCTGTGACAAAACCACAAACTACTACTAATTGTGATATATTCTTGCAATATTAATTATTATTGATAAAATGAAAAAATAAAAAAGCGCAAAACAACAAAATCTATTTATGTCTTTTTAATCTTCATGAAAAAGATGAAAAAAGGAACTTTAAATGCCACAGAACAGAACAGATATGAAAATATTGCAGAACAGACTCGGTTTGATTGAGCCTGTTCATGGACAGTATAGGAAATGTATATTACTGCTCAAGCCGCCCAGCCCTGTGTTTAGCAATTCAACACACCAGGAAACAGTACAATGATGATCCATCCCAAACGATGGTAAAAATACAAAAAACAAAATTTCTAAACAATGAGAGCGCGAGCCATAACTTTTCACCGAATAACAATTACATGAATATAACTGAGCTAAGTGACATTCATTTTACCAAGTTTGAAGTCAACTCAATAGAAATTTCCAAAAAAGGAAGGCTTAATTATCGTATTTGAAATGTCGTCGGCAAAACATTTTGCAGAGTTATACCAGGTTCAATGGGACGCCAATATAAACTGGACCCGCAAGATTGTCACAAGAAACTCATAAATAAACTGCAGCACAATCATCTACTCGACAATGTCGTATGTATGCAAAAGCCAAAAGCATACACACAACGCAAAACAAAATAACGAACGTTGAGGGCATTTTCAATCAAATGGATAACGTCTTGATGACCTTACCTAGACCAGAACAACTGGAATAAAACATCAGGATAATAAGGGCAGTGATAACGTAAACTTATCCAGTCCCCAAATTTTGTATTAAACAGCCATAATCTCCCCTACTGTCGTTAAACCAGAGGTAAGCAAAGTAATCAACACAGAAAAGAAAACTTTAATTGAAGTAAATTGCATTAAAGGTTACAATTATTAATTTAATAGATTTATTTGTTTGTTTAAGAATCCATCTTAAATAATTGCACTGTTAAGGAACAGTTTTTTTGAAACGGTATGCAAGAGGTTTTCTGATATTAATGACGCAGACCATCCCAAATTCAACAATCATTATATAATAATGCAACAAAACTATTGTAACTCAATTACAAATGGGCACTTTCGTAACAGGAAATTGTCTTACTTTAATTGCATGAAAGCATTCAAATGGCATTATAATGAAGTCTAGGAAGGAGGTGGAACACAAAATCAGGTACAAGCTGTCGAAGACATGAAATTTCCGGTACTTTGATGTTGGCCGCTAAAATTCCTTCACTTAGAGTTGTTACCATGCACAGTCTTTTGTGTCTTATCAGAAATCTTAAACAAAAACCGGAAGTATAGTATTAATACAACCAACATAGATAACTAGATGACTTTTACAAGTAAAAAAAAACACAGCTTATAAACAGTTTTACGCAACATTAACTGTGTCGAACTTCATGAGCAAATTATTTTATCCAGTGATAACATATGTGTTGAATTAAGGTATGTATGGCCAAGACATTTCAATAATAAAAAAATGAAAATTTTACACACAAAAAACACAGCCTTTCGACAATGTCAAAAAGCAGAGTGGTTATAAAATGAACGATTACCAAAAAAAGACACAAAAAACGAAAGGGTTTAACCAATTATTAACTGAATGGACCTTACTCATTTAATTTTGTATGCACAACATGCTTTAATGGACTATTATTTTAAGATTAATTGGCCAAGTATTTATAAAATTGATCATTGTCAATCTCTAATAATGACTAATAACTTGTAATAATCTTTGTCTGCACTTACTCTTCACGAAAGTAATAATAATTCAAATGACAATATGTTTGATACAGATGAAATCATAATTTAATTTTTCAATTAGTGTTATCATATGTAAACGAAAACGAAACAATTTATATCGGGATACGCTCGCAACAGCACCAACTGTCCTTTAGAGGACAAAATATACATAGCCATGTTCCAGAAATGTGTTCATTAAAGTTCAGCAAATTAAAGTAGTTTTCATGATACCTAATTGATGTTTTATGATACCTAAATTTGTCGGCAAATATACATGCTTCCTTATTTCACTATTGCAACAACGTATTTCACAGCCAGTTTTTATGGGGATTAAATTTTTATTTACTAAATAAAATAAAAAGGCAATATTAATTTAGCCCACGGTTTTCGTATAACAATCTGTAAATTCAAAAAGAAAGGTTATCAACATGATATTCTTCAGCGCTCCGGTGATTAACTCATCTACAGTGAATCATTATGCTTACCTCTTTGGTTGCACGACGGTAACAGGGATTTAAGAGTTTATAAGGTTTGATGGGAAAATCTTGTAAAATAACTTAATAGTAAAAAGTCTCCCGTACATTCAATCAGTGCTGTTATAAATTAGGTCCTTTGAAGGTCGTTGAGCACGTTACTTATGTACAGTGTTTATAGTACTTATAAATTTTCCTTTGTTTTGAGATGGATGGTTTCAATCTCCCAGCCAATATAGATTTGGATATTGTTCAATCACCCCCAAGGATATACTTCCTGCTTTTTAAATTTTTGCCTTTGGCGTTATCTGTGATATGCAGGATTTATATTCTTATATCCCCTGTCAAAATTCTAATCTGTTTAGTTCCGCCCATTGTTTTCTCGTTTAGTTCCGCCTATTGTTTTCTCGTTTAGTTCCGCCTATTGTTTTCTCTTTTAGTTTCGCCTATTGTTTTCTCGTTTAGGGTAAACCATTTCTCTGGGGACCATATGCCGCTAATCATGGAATCGTATTTATCTGAAAATACCGTATTGAAGGTACCATGTCCACCGCCATATGCACACCATCGTTTTGGATGGTCAAATTTGAACTGTTTATTGGTGTAAATATTGAGTTGCGCTCAACCCGGGGCTAGGCGGCTTAGGCAGTAATGTGCATTTCCATTACTGTCCATAAACAGGCTCAATCAAACCAAGCCTGCAATATTTTTCATATTTGTCGTGTTCGATAGCTTTCAAAATTCCCTTTTCATATTTTTAATAGCTCTATTTGTTTCTTGCATTCCTGTAATCGTGTCCTTGGTGATTTGACTCCATGTGCTCTGGTTTCGGTAAGATCATTAAGTACCCTTCCTTTTATTTTGCAATACTATAAGCTTCTTATGTATTATATGTATGTGTGCTTTTGCATGTAACATTGCTGAGCAGATGGGTTGGTTGGAGTTATTTTATCAAGACAACTTGTACTTGTTTGTTCATATGAGAACCTGTTTCGATAAGTGTGAGGTTGGTGCACCCTTGAACCTGGTCTTTTCTTAAAAGAACCTAGAAGCTCGATTTGTTTCTTTTATCCCTGTCATCGTGTTCTTGCTGATTTTACTCCAGGAGCTCTGGTCTCGGTAAGATCATTGAGTACCCGCCCTTTGGCTTTGCAATGCTATTAAATTCTTATGTTTTATATGTTTGTGTGCTTTTGCATGCAACATTGTTGAGCCAATAAGTGGGTTGGAGTTGTTTCACAAAGACAACTTGTATTTGTTTTGTGATATGAGAACCTGTTGGGGCAAGTGTGAGGTTGGTGCACCCTAGAACCTGGTTTAAACCCCCAGTGGCAATTTGATTTGCCACTGACCGTTCCAAGGCGGTAACCCCTCGGATTCTCATTTTTGTTAATTGTTAGTGGTGTCTCTTTTGAAACTGATCATTTTATTAACCATACTCTCTCCCTCTCTTCTTCTTGACTGTGTGGGGAGGCTGTTTTTTTCTGAATGTGGCGATTCCTGATATGCATATTTCACCTTTTTTAAACCCCATTGGCAAATTGTTTTGCCCTTGACCGTTCCATGGCGGTAACCTCAATGGTTCTCATTTTCGTTAATTGTTTGTGGTGTCTTATTGAAATTGCTATTCTTATAAACCCATGCTCTCTTTCTCTTTTCATCTCTACTTTTTCGCTGCGTGGGGAGGCTGTTTTTTCTGAGTTTGTCGATTCCATATTTCGTTTTTTTTCCTTTTACCGTATGAATCAAACAAACGCGTATCTCTCTCATGATTTTGTTCTTCGTAAATGCCATTTAAATCGTATGACGTCTCTTAATACATTACTGTAAATATAATAATTATAAAATTACCTAAAAATTACAATGTAGGAATTCGTGATATTTAGCAATGTTGTTAATTTTTCACTTTGTTTGAGAGGGCAGATATTTCATTTTATTATCAGTAAGTTTTTAAAAGCTATAAGATTGTTAAGGTGTGGCATGAAAATCCGACATAAGTTCAATTAGATTACGTCTTTTAAGTAGAACAGACAGTAGCTAAAGCACTTTGAAATTTGTGCATTTTAACTGATCACGCAACGAATTTTGATATGAATTATAAATATCTATTCTAGATTAAGCCTGATATTTATTGAACAGAAGAAAAAAAATTGACATGTGACTTAAAAGTATAAAAAGGTGATATATGCATATCATGAATAAGAGTTTTCACATCTGTAAAACTCCGTTTGTTCCGAAATCAGTAAGTGGAAACTAAATAAATGGAAAATTTTTACGACGGATTCAATACGGATACACATCTAATGGCAACACATACAGTAAAGTTGAGACAGCCGAAACGACCTCATTTGATTGGCACTAATTCTCTTAGAAAAATAGCTCGCAAATATGTTTACTGAATTGGAAATCTTTCTTGTTTGTGACAAAGAACATGTACGCAGACAGAATATAATCATTTCAGAGGGCAAATTAATGAAATCAAAAAAGAGTTTGATTTTGTTAAAAGGACATTTTTTGTGAATAAATAAACAGATAATAATCGTTCACAAAACGTTTTGTTTTTGCTTTTTATTTCAAAATGCAGAAGTATCTTTTCAATCAATACAAAAAGTGAAATATGCATATAGAGAACCCTTAGGGTTACCGCCTTGGAACGTTCAGTGGCAAAACAAATTGCCACTGGGGGTTTAAACCTGGTTCTAGGGTGCACCAACCTCACGCTTGCCCCAACAGGTTCTCATATCAACAAACAAATACAAGTTGTCTTGGTGAAATAACTCCAACTCACCCATCAGCTTCAAAATGTTGTATGCAAAAGCACACAAACATATAAAACATAAGAATCTTAGAGCATTGCAAAGCCAACTGGGAAAGTACTCTATGATCTAACCGAGACCAGAGCCCCTGGAGTAAAATTAGCAAGAACACGATGATAGGGATAAAAGAAACAAATCGAGCTTCTAGGTTCTTTAAAGAAAAGATTTTCCCATAAACCTTCGATCCACTGTTCCCCGCAGTGTGAATGTTTTTGACTAGTAATAATCGAGTTCGACATAAAGTTTTGATTTGAATATATTGTGTTTGCCTAGTAATAATCGAGTTCGACATAAAGTTTTGATTTGAATATATTGTGTTTGACATTTAAGTTTCATTTAACGTCATTTTGCCGTTATTGAGATTTTGATAATTTTCTTTTTATCGATGAACGTGCTGGGAGGAGTGTTGTAAGCCCTTAAACAGATATTTAAATGAGTGTTATGTTTAGTCGGTAATTTGTTAATAGCGATAGTGAAAATATAGTTTTGCTGCGTTTATACAGTCATTCCGTTTAACAATCAGATGGGCCTCATAAAAACTTGCCTAGTGATTGATGTCTAGGTGAATATTGATAAGTTCATTTGCACATGGAATGTATGTACAATTATACAGTATAATTTTATAGATACTGTTGTAAAATATGCATGATTATTAATGGTATTGTTGTAAATATGTGCAAAATTATAACTGTGAAAAAACGGTAAACGAAACATAATATAATTCAACACGGATCAGAAAATAATATGGAAAAGGCTATGCCTATTTTCGGTAAAACACAACTAAACAGTCGTAAGCCTTTACGCCTCCTGTATTTGCTTTGTTTACCAGGTTATTAAAGCAAAATAGTCCTAGATTCAACAAAAACATACGATAATGTCTGTGAGTTAAACAGTCAAAGGTTCTACAGAAAACCTATGGTTGTCTCTGTGTAAACAATTAACCAAAGGAATGAGAGAATTAATTGCTTATTTTTGTACAAGCATTGTGTTAAAATGTCTAATTTTAGGAAAAGTTTCAATATAGCCTAAAACAATCCTTCAAACCACATCCAGTAGACACAGCCTCCCACACAGCCAGAAAGTAGCAAAGAGATCATGACCATACAACTGATAAAAAGTGAACTTTGAAAGCCACCGAATACGAAAAACATGAAAATATTGCAGACTCAGTTTGATTGAACCTGTTCGTGGTCAATTTCAAAATAAACACCACAGACAATTAATGAAAATGAGAACCCTAGGAGTTACCGCCTTAGAACGGTCAGTGGCAAAACAATGTGCAACTCGTGTATTAAACCAGTTTCTTGGATGCACCATCCTCACACTTGCCCCAGCAGGTTCTCATATGAACAAATGAGTGCAAGTTTTATTTTTGAAATAATTCCAACTTACCCATCAACTCGACAATGTTCTATGCAAAAGCACACAGACCTATAAACATAAGAAGATTATAGATCTAGCATTACAAAGCAAAAGGTGGTGACTGAATAATTCTATATTCTATATTATATAGAATATTTAACCAGTATGCAATCGGTAGGTTTGTATTAGTCGAGTTGGGTATGTAAACTAAATCACGCGAGACCTAGGGTCAAGAGTGATTTAGTTTACATACGCAACGAGAAATAATATAAACCTACTAATTGCATACTGGTATAATGAACCTTTTATTATATTCTCTTATTTCACTCCCAATTAAATGAGCGCAAAATTACTTGAAATCAATGGTTTTTTTTAAAGAAAGAGTGTCATTAGAATCATCAAATCAAATTTTGTAAAATATCGCGGTTTGAAATCGGCCATTTTGGAACGTAAAAACTATCGGAAGCTGCGAAAATGCTGAAAACGACAATGTCCAATACGGAATTTTTAAGCTGACGTGTTGTATTAATCTTGCGTAATCACGCTGCACTATGCTAAAATCACTAATGGGTATATAATAATGACCTAACCGAAACTAGAGCCCCTTGAATCAAATCAGCAAGAACACGATGTCAGGGATAAAGCTTCTAGGTTCATTTAAAAGATTTCTAATCTCCAGGCATGCAGAGCACTGTAGAATATCATGTTGGTAACCTAATTATTGAATTTATTATTTGGCTTTTACGAAGAGCGTGGAGGTATTCATATGCCATTCATTTTCTTTTGTTTAAAAATTAAATCTACATAAGAAAAAGGCTTTGAAATACCGTGTTGCAATTGTGATTTTACACTGCACCTGATATTTAAGTTTAAACTTTTATGTACCAAAGATCAAATTAAAAGTTCCAAATGAATTGAAATGCAGTTTTAACGCAATCCTTCGTGACCACAGGTAATTGAAAGATTACATAGCAATGAATTTGAAACTTATTCGCAATTAAAACAAAACATTATTCCAATTTACCTGCAATTTCCCACAATTAAATTTGACCTTTTATTACTTTTACATTTAAGCAATCCCATTAAGCCACCAGAATAAATGGTTAAGCAATTAAACAAATTGATACTTAAATGATTAAATGAAAAATAATTATATTATTTTTGGACTTAGAATAAAATACGGTAACAAAAAAATCACAGAAACATGTGACCAATAATATGTACAAATATTGAAAATTGACAAAACAAATTCAGTGAACAACCTTAGAATGAAACAATTTTAATATTAACAAAATGTTCGTAAAATATACCAAACGGTAGCCAAATGGTGTAAGGATGACATTGAGCTATAACCTGTTGTCCTCCAGTTTGATAGGATTAGTCTACCTGTCATAGCCATCCACACTGAAGACACTAGGTACCTGTTTTTACTGATTCATCATATAATTTTGGCATAAAGGATTACGTGTAAATGATTTACGAACTATTGATATCAATCTCATTTGGGGGTAATCTACTTATAATGATAAACAACCTACCAAGCAGACACCAGTGCCCAAGGTTATAAAAATGAGCATGGAAACCAGTCTCAAATATCAAGCATCTGATTGGCTGAAATGGCGACTGGTCGCCATTTCAGCCAATCAGATGCTTGAGATTTGAGACTGGTTTCCAATCTCAGTTTTATAACCTTCAGCCCAGCATTATCTAGTTACTAAGCGGAGAAGTTTGAGCATTACAGATCACATTGACCATGTTGACCTAAAACCATCAGGGATCAATTACTTATCATGGTAAACTAATTTATACAAAGTCTGTGGCAATTAATCTACAAAGTTAGAAAGCCCAAGCATTTTCTTAACGAACGTTGTTTGAGCATTTATGGTCACCATAACATTGATATTTTATCTGTTGTCCTAAAAGTAAATAAGTAAATTTTCTTGTAATTATTATCCAACTATCTAGGTTTTGGGGCACTAAGCCCCAGCGTTATGTAGTTATTGCTCAGACATGGTAATTTCATTATAGGGCATCGCGATCTACTTTTGACCTTTTGACCTTTATTATAAAAAATCCCACCACATTTCATGAGCATTTGTCCAAACGTTCTTTAGTGATTGAATGGAAAAGTTTACCGACATTTTGACCGACTGACCTATCGATGGAAACATGCAAAAAGCATTCTAGGACCATCTTTCTTCGAAAGTGACATGAAACCTATGCAGCAATATGGTCATCTACACATCTATATTGATAATGAATAGGTTCAAACTCTTGTTAATATATTTCAGCCGAATGAGATACGAACATGTACGTCAGAAGATAAATCTTAGTATCGAAATCGAGACTCTACATTGTTTTAACATCTTACCGGGTCAATATTTAAAAACTTCCGGGCTTTTCTAGAGATTGTAAACTTGTGAACGATTTCAAAGAATGTCAGACTTGTAAACAGCTAATATTTTGAATCAAATTGAGATAATTGATTCGAGTTTATGCTGATTTTACCAGGGTGCTTAATACTCATGTTATTGACTGTACGAGTAGCGACCTTTGTTTTGTATTTTGGCAAGTATTTGCAGGTAATATGGAGAAAGTGGATGAGATGAATAGAAATTATCAAGGTAACTTGTAACTACATGTTTGTTCATAAAGAGCATAACGTGAAATGTGCTGGGTTGTTTAATTCTTAAAGCAGGTGTAAATCTCTAATTTATGATATTAAGCATATCAGAATGGCCACATCAAGCAGACATAACCTCCCCACACAGTTTAAAAGAAGAGCAGAAAAGAGGGCATGGTTATACAATGATTAGTTTCAAAATAGACGCCAGAAACAATTAACGAAAGTGAAAACCCATGTGATCACCGCATTGGAACAGTCAGTGGCAAACAATTTGCCACCCTGGGTTTAAACCAGGTTCTAGGCAGACATGGGGCGAATTATTTTTAAAAGTAATGCATTAAATTAGCATTATTTGCCAAATTTGTGCATTAAATTAAATTAGCATTACTATATTTTGAGAAAGTAATGCATTAAATTAGCATTATTTCAAAAAGTAATGCATTAAATTAAGCATTATTTTATTCACAAGTGAACTTAAAATAAATAAAAAGTCAACTGTCAATTTATGTACAAAAGGGATCATCTTCCAAAAAAAAAATCACCCCAAAGTTTAATATACAAAGTATCAATCTGAAAGTGTGAAGATCTAAAGTGACACCTCAAGACACTTACAACAAAACTATTCTCAGTACATATATAGTAGTACAGGTTTAGCTTTTTAACACTTTTTTTTATCTTTGATTTATTGCTGTTTTCACACATTTAGAGTGTGGTATTGACAAAGGACTACACTGCCTACTTATCTAATTAAATAGTTATGTCACTTTCATTTGCATTATATGCTGATTTCCTGAAATCTGACATAGCCTCTAATAATTTTACAATGACAATGAATCGGGTAAGACTGAATAAATGGTTAGATAAGTAACTTCTTTTGAGTGTGATTCAATAGTTGAGTGCAAGTCTGAAGGTTTAAGTTGATTTCGATGCTATCTTATTTCAGAACAATATTTTTGGTACTACAAATTTCTACCAGAAACATTTTCAGGAATATTTAATAAGTGTTTGACAATTGGTGGGAAATATCCCAATGAATGTGTACAGTGAAATGATTTAATAGTGCTGTATTTGTTGACAGAGCTTTGAAGATAACAGGCTATAGATTTGTCTTAAAGTTAGCATTTTCTTAAGACAACTAAGCTTAAGAACTCATTGCTTAATCATAAAAATGTATAAACTTTACAACATTCTGATGAAAAGGCTTCACTTATAGTCGGTATCTTGTTTTGCTAAATAATGAACACATATCAAAATACTTAATTGTCATATTCATGGTTTTCTCTTGCTATAAATAAGATAATGTTAAAAAGTTACTGTTAATATAAATATTAATTAATAAACTGAATCAACAAAATCCAATAGTAAATACAATCCAATTAATGCCAAAAAATGCTAAGCATTACAGCATTTTGATATAGGTAATGCATTAAATTAGCATTAAAATAATGCTTAATCTGTTGCATTAATCATTACCTTGCATTACTGACAAAAAGTAATGCATTATTAATGCATTAGCATTAAAATTTAATTCGCCCCATGTATGGTTCTAGGGTGCACCAACATTACACTTGACACAGAATGTTCCCTTTGAACACACATGAACAAGTTGTCTTGGTGAAATAACTCCAAAACCACCCATCCACTCGACAATGTTGCATGCAAAAGCACACAAACATCATCGTAAAGCAAAAGGGCCGGTACTTAATAACGTTATCGAGGCCAGTCAAATGGAGTCAAATCAGCAAGAACACGATAAAAGAGACAGATTGAAATTCTAGGTTCTTTTACAAGATTTCCCTTTAAACCTTTATAAGCTGTAAAACGCCTGCCGCCGTCGTGCAAACAAGAGGTAAGCATAACGATCATCTGAAAATTGGGTTAATTACCAACCACGCAGAGCGCTGTAGAATATCATGTTGGAAACCTTTTTTTTAAAAAAAAATACAGATGGTTTTTACGAATGACGTAGTGAAATTCATATTGCCTTTTATTTTCTTAAGTGTATACATTAATCTCCATAAAACGGGCTGTGAAATACCTTGTTGCAAAAGTGAGTTCTACACCTGCGTTTTGAATTTCATCTAGGTATCGGCGATAAAACTTGCAAAAGATTTTCCATAATTTGTGATACCGATAACCTTGTTTTAAAAGTTGTTCTGTTATGCAAAGATTACGTTCCTTGAAATTTTTAACATGATCTAGAAAAGCAAACCAGCCGTGAGATATAAACCCATTCAGATATTGCACGAGGAATATTTCCGTTCTAAAACGCAAAATTTACTATATTTAAATAAAAATCATCTCTATTATCAAATATTTTAGAAGTGATGTAACCAATTTCAATGGAAAGATTTAAAGAAGGAAGTTTGCTTGCTTTTCTCAAGTGTTAACAAAACTTGCTTTTCTCAAGTGTTAACGCGCATAACAAAAAGCTCTATTTTTTTTTTCTTCGCTTGCCCTGGTCAAAGTCCATGCCAAAGTAAATAAATATATGTGTTGATCTAAGGAATTCCGTTGGGGCCATCGTTGTTTCGCACTTTCGACCTCTTGGGCGAGAACACGAAAACGCGAAAACACGATGCGAGATCGCGAAACAACGATGCGATATCGCGAAAACACGATGCGAGGTCGCGAGAGTACGATGCGAGAACGCGATATTAATATCGCGCTCTCGCATCGTACTTTCGCAACCTCGCATTGTTGTTTCGCGTTCTCGCATCGTGTTTTCGCGTTTTCGTGGTCTCGCCCTCAGGACAGCGAGACCACGAAAACGCGAAAACACGATGCGTGATCGCAAAAGTACGATGCGAGAACGCGATATTAATATCGCGCCCTCGCATCGCACTTTCGCGACCTCGCATCGTTGTTTCGCGTTCTCGCATCGTGTTTTCGCGTTTTCGTGGTCTCGCCCTCAGGACAGCGAGACTACGAAAACGCGAAAACACGATGCGAGATCGCGAAAGTACGATGCGAGAACGCGATATTGCGAGGGCGCGATATTAATATCGCGTTCTCGCATCGTACTTTCGCGACCTCGCATCGTGTTTTCGCGTTCTCGCATCGTTGTTTCGCGTTTTCGTGGTCTCGCTATCCTAAGGGCGAGATCACGAAAACGCGAAATCACGATGCGATAACGCGAAACAACGATGCGAGGTCGCGAAAGTACGATGCGAGGGAGCGATATTAATATCGCGTTCTCGCATCGTACTTTCGCGACTTAACAACGATGCGAGATTGCGAGATCGCGAAAACACGATGCGAGGTCGCGAAAGTACGATGCAAGAACGCGATATTAATATCGCTCCCTCGCATCGTACTTTCGCGACCTCGCATCGTGTTTTCGCGTTCTCGCATCGTTGTTTCGCGTTTTCGTGGTCTCGCTGTCCTTAGGGCGAGACCACGAAAACGCGAAATCACGATGCGAGAACGCGAAACAACTATGCGAGGTCGCGAAAGTACGATGCGAGGGAGCGATATTAATATCGCGTTCTTGCATCGTACTTTCGCGACCTCGCATCGTGTTTTCGCGATCTCGCAATCTCGCATCGTTGTTTCGCGACCTCGCATCGTTGTTTCGCGATCTCGCATCGTGTTTTCGCGTTTTCGTGTTCTCGCTCTTGAAGTCGACAGGGCGAAACAACGATGGCCTCAACGGAACACCGTAGTTGATCTGATGTTCCAAAATAACTCAATATCCTTCAATGCTTTAGATACATGTTTTTTGTTTTTTGACCAATCATGTTTTAATAAAAAAGACAACATCATATTTACTAGTATTCAGGGTAGGCCTACTGCCTGCACGATTAATTGGCAAACTGTTTAACAAAAGTGCTTTGTGATATAAACTTTTTTCTAACCTATATGGTCAATATTGTGAACTTGTTATATCTCGAAAACTCTTTAAGAGCTGACAATACTGTTCAAAGCGTTCCGAAAATAAACATTAAACCCAACGTTAAAAATACTAGAGCGCTTAGAAATCTTCACAAAAATGTTTCATGAAAGACTGAAATTGATTGAGCAAAATCATCAACGCGGGAATGAATCTGAATGTTATTCTGATCACAAAAATGCAAAAAGCAAAGTGAGGCAGCGCAACAAAAATGTTGTCCAAACATGCATTGAAAAGTTTGTGTTTGAAATAGACAAAGCGGCAGAAATTGACATAATTGACAAAAGCGCACGCGGTCATGATAAAAGTTTATTAAGAATGTATGATATGTGTTGGTAGCACCCTTTTTATCTGACTAGTATTAACAACATTCTTTAACGAAGTGACAAAGTTCAGGCCCATAGAGAGGCAGAGGGACATCGAGGCTGTTTCCTCGGTGAAAGTTATGAAGTGACAAAAAAGTGAAATTAAAATATTTTCGGGGAAGCATGCCCCGAGACTTGCTTCAGATAACGTCAAGTAAAAATTACATCTTGTTTTTACAAATGACTTGAATAAGTTAGAATACTAGAAATTCTGTTTAAGTTATTTATGATGTTTAATTGACCCCAAATACCTCGGCGGCAACAAACTGCTGGGCGGACGGGTGGGAAGCTTCCATAATATATTCGCTGTCAAATACTAGCCTCGAGTTATCCATAATTACGAAATTCGGAATATTATAAACCTTCGCACCAAAAAATGCATGCGAACCTTAAAAAAGCCCAGGAAAACTACAAATCTTGCAAATACAACATAGTTTGGCTACACACCCCTTAAAGACATGCCACAAAGATTAACAATGTCAACAATGAATATTTTACATATAATCCAGCTAAAGCGATGTGGTTGTTTGTAATGAAAACATACTCCTCTCGCAATATACTCGCGAGACTGGAATCTGTGTTTGTTATAATAAATCATGTTGTCAACACAAATGACCTGACTGAAATAAAAGATTGTTGTTGTTGTTGTTGTTGTTATTGTTGTTGGGGACACATAAGGTTGAAGAGACAGAATTATCTACGCACCTTGGCATTCTTTGTTACAAAAGCATTGATCTTCAAAATTCTCATTCAAAATTACGAAAAACCTTTCAAACTGACAGACTGCTGTGTTTCACCCAATTACTGCGAAACATCATTATTCTGCATAAAACTATTTTTGTATCAAAAGAATGAATCATGCGTATCAAGAATTGCCAAACATGGATACACAGCCTCCCCACGCAGCCAACATGTAGACAGGAAAAGAGAATGCATGAGTTTATAAAATTAGCAATATCAATACTACCCCGCAAACAATTTACGAAAAAGGGAAACGCAGAGGGTACGGTCAGTGCCAAAACATTTTCCATTGGGGGTTTAAAAGCGCTTTACTGCAACGAGTTGTAGTGTAGCAGATTCTGTCATTGGAACAAGTTCACAGACAATTATATTGATGCGATCGATTAAGCAGTCAACAAGTACATACAGATATACGTTGGATCGGTCTTTTCCCATTGACCCACGTATACTTTTAGTAAGGTTGTTGTAAAGAAAAATAAGTTTAGATACTTTCTGTACATAAACTAAAATCTTATTGCAAAGCATAGAAAACCGGTTTTATACAGGATATTTATCGTATTTTTGTAAATATAATCCGACATGTTACCATACTAATTGTGCTCCAGGTGCATTTGCCATCGATATTCACTTGCAAACGCATAATTAAGCAGTGTATGACGGTTAAAGCCAATTTTGAGTTATAAAAACCGAATTATTATGTGATTAAAGTGTAAAGACTTCTGTAGCATTCATAATACAATCGTACCGTGTAACACTTTGACATTTTCTGAACTTAGCATGACTATATGCCATTTTGCAAAACAGCTGTCTTCATATTAATCAAGTTCTTGTCTAGGAAATATAACACTACGTGCGTAAAATGTCAGATAGCAACGAATTCAATTGCCGTGCATCTGCTGTTATTTTGTGTAAAAAATATAATTTAAGACCCACTATATGGATTTATAAAGACAAGTATCTTGGTAATTCGTTTTTGAGTCGGCAGACTCAGTGAAAACCAATTTTCGACAATCGTTTTTGCTTTACTATGAACCTATCAATTTGAGGGTTGCATGCAATACTGTCCTAACTCCTTCTTTATTTCAATGTAGTAACGACAGTACTTGCATGCTACCATAGAATGTATGCTTGCTACCCTAGAATATAGTTCTTAGTTTCAAAAAGTAAGTCAATGCTACAAAGCGGTCAATTTTGTAATTCTGTGCAAAACGATAAAATTTATATTAAAAAATATGGAATCAATCACTTTTTGAAGAAATTTAACTCGTGGAACGTTCGACAAGATTTTGAGTCATGAACGCGCATGAATACCTGATGGCGGAACGCCATATTGGATTCGACAACGTTCGGTGAAGACGAAAAATCCATCGTAATCAAATGAACAGTGAGTATTTATCGAGTTATTTTCGTGATGCAATGTTTTTATAACACCCAGGTTATATTTGAATGTATATTGACAATAGAAGTTCTCTTTGTAAATAGAATTATTCATATGGAAATGGAGGTGGATTTGGTGGTTTTCGAATGGTAGCCTACGTTACAAAATCATTGTAAAACTTGAAATTTTAGATTCGAAAGACTACACCGCAGTAAACGTGATTTTGGCTCTTTGGGTTTTATTGAACGGTTACGTCATTTAATTAATTAATGCACTCTCCAAAATGAAAGTAGGAGTCGCAAAATCGACCGTAGGGCTAAGCGAAACTTTTTTAATTTAGGGCCCTAATCATTGTGGATATTAATTGTGGAACCTTGTAGAGATGTAAGTAATCAAATTATTTCAATGTATTGCATTGAAAAAAGTTGGATTTTGAACGATTAACGAATTACTTGGTAAAATATCGTCACTCGTGTAAGAATATATTCCCATTTGAATGCTTTAAGTAAAACATAAAGCATCTGATTCACAATGATTTTTTATAACATTTTGATCTATTGAAAATTATGTTTAAAGTAATTTAAAATTCATACATGAATTGATTTAACAGATATATTAATAAATGCATTTTATGCATTTGATCATAAGAGCCTGAATTTCCATCAGAAAATATCCAGATCTAACCCATTTCCAAACCGTAACCAGTTACATAGTTGACACAAGATTTTCTGAAGTATAAAATTTCAAAGAAATGAAAATCTAATGTTTTCAATAATTGCGTGTTATATGTAGACCTTATGAAATCCGCTATACGAAGTTTTTCCTACATTCAGTTTTGTCTTACACTCCATTCCATAAGTCTCACAGGTCATTTAATCAGAACAGATATTCTCAAAATTAATAACCCAGGGAAAACCATAAGAAGAAAAAGAGTAGCACCTCAGGGATTCACCAAGTTTATACAGAAATGGGAACTTCACAATATTTATTTAATAGTATCTCTTAAATGCATTTCAGGTAAATTTTGCATCCCGGAAGAAAGAATGAAGTATTTATTAATTGATTTAATTATTCATAAACAGGTTTAGATGATTTTTGGTTCTGGTCAGACATGTATCAACCATTTGAACCATTTGAAGCGGTATAGAACTGTTTGACGTCATGCAATGAAGTGGACAACAAAAGTGAAGGTAGAAAATAATGTTTGAGTTAAATCCAGAATGCAGGCCCGGACGCAGCCCTGTGGCTGAGGGGCTGCAGCCCCCACAGCCCGGCCGCTTTTTTTTAGTTGGCTTTAAAATCTGCCTGATCAAATGATGTGTATTATAACATTTCACTGGCCAGTTGGCCAGCAATTAATTACCATGGATACATGTAGCTCGGAGGCATATTAACCGCAAGCTACAATTCATGTGCGATTTAAATACAATTTTTCATTGGTTGCTCGCTCAGCCATTGCCCAATAAAAACAGTTGGAACAATAGCGTTCTGAGAGCAGTAAAAGATTGGAAAAGCGTTACAAAGACTAGGAGAAATTAGCAGTTTTTGAGCGGTTACTAGATTAACCGAAATCGGCGGAAAAACCGAAATCGGACCGAAATCGGCGGGAAAAACCGAAATCGGCCCGTTTTTTCTTATAAATGTAAAAATATATAGTGAAATAAATGTTGTTTGGTGTTTACAAGTAAAGATATTAATATTGAGAAGGAAATGTGTTAAACCTAATGAAAGTAAAAGTTTGTGTAATAAAGCCAACATTGAAATCATGTATGCGCGCGATCGGCGAATCAAAGTACTCCAAAGCGGCGCAATAATTCTTTAATATATCATTAAAGTTGTATCAAAATTTCATGAAACTGTGATATCGTTGTAATCACATCAACAAGAAGAAAATATGAATCGAAATCGGACGACTCAACGTCTTGGACGAAGCCCTATGATACGGTATAAAACGTCTGAATATCGGGCTGAACTAACTGTTACCGGCATCGGCATATTTCGTAACAGTTTAACATCATTTTCCTAATAAACTTGGTGTATGTGTGTTACTGAGACATTAAGTCAAATTTATTATGTTAATGCAAATACACGTTCGTAAATAAGCTACAGATCGCTTGTGACATATGCACGTGAACGGCAAAACTCAAATCTAATATCTACAGATAAGTTACACATAAAATTTATCAATGTGTTACGGAATGTTTGTGTCACAAATACTAACAGTGTATATGATAGTTTGTAAATTAAAAAACTCGTACGGTTATTCTCAAAACGCAGTATATACCCGCACTGCGTAAAAGCCTTCTCCAATGTCCAGCCTTTTCCGCTTACTGCTGTTGTTAATTAATCAATATTGCACAATGAGAAGAGATTGTTTGAAATTTAGTTCAATAAAAATTGTTTAATTTAATGAACCGGCTAAATTAAAGTTCAACTAGCGACCTATGTATTATAAATAAAGAGTCGTTAAATTATTTATTTCACAGTAACATATTAAAATAGATGAAAGGCACAATTAAAGTTAATTAAGTGCTGTTTTACCTACTCTTGCTATCTTTAAACAGCACCGCCAATTGACATGACCAGCTCACAAAACGCTGTTTGAAGTGCCGCCAACAGTTTGTCACAGTTTTTGAGGAAATCGATCGCAGAGATTCTTTCATTTTCTTTTGTTTTTCTGCGAATCTACAAATATGTAAGACTGTTTAACTCAATATCTGTCCACAATTTTAAGAGTGAAATGTATTTTTGACCCGATAATGGGAACATTCTGAAAATGAAAAGTTATCAGAGTACACATCATACATTTGGATTTAGTAAAAAACAAAAGTTGGATAATTTATGTTCATCCTCAGTTCGAGACAACTGTTAATTTATTGCGCACTGAATAAGTACAGATATAGTTTAGGTATACTTAAAATTGCACCATTTTAGCACACCACATAAAAAAATCGAATGCGGGAGGGGATACCCCTCCTGCACCCACCCCGTCATCAGCCTCCCCAGGATGTACCAGTCTGGATCCGGGCCTGGAATGACTGTAGGAGATGTAATTATTTTAAACAGTATATTTTAGTTTCTTTGTAATGCTTGAGCTGTGATAATGCTGTCAACATTGCAACTGGTAAATTATTTTAACATGTTAATGGGTGGGGTACAAATCAGTTGCGTTGGGAAAATGTAATATTTTTTCCTATCTGAATATTTTCTGATGGAAATTCAGGTTCCTGTAATTTGATAAATAACTCAAATTAGTTTCATAGTGTTAAATTAAGTCTTGTTAATAGTAGAATTGCCTAACAAAGTGACAATAAATTATGAAATGAAATCCAAAGCTATACATTTTGTTCACTACAAACATGTGCCAAATTATAAAAATGAATATATTGTCTCCCTTTTGACGTTACACCAGTATTAAGTATTGAAGTGAACCTAGGTTTACACAGTGTTTCACTTCAATAATTTTGATGTAACAAGTATTCATTTATTAGCCTTCCATTACAAATTGTTTTTAGGTATAATAAACCAAAACTACTTAAGACATTAATTTTATGTCTATTTCATTCTATGATTTTTACCCAGACTTGAATTCTGATCAGCAATGTAAAATAAATTACCGGTAGTTATTTGAAAAGGAACCCACTTTGTGAATTTTAGTGATAACCCAATTTGACCAGTTTATAAGAGCAGTCAACACATTTTTGACTTTTTGCAGTCTGATACTTTCTGGTTAATTTTAAAGTGACATGCCTGGATCCATATTTTATTTTTTCAAAAGAAGAAAACACATAATAACTCTGGCAGTGATGAAACAATATGGATACTTAATTCAGTTAATCAACAGTTAATCAATATAACTTTATGAAATTTTCTTGAACGGCTGTTGGAACAGGCATTTTAACTACAAAACAAATTACAGCACTCTTCTTCACAGCAACTAAAGGAAAAACATTTTTCACAGTCCAAAAGATTGTGGGTGACTTTTTGTAGATACACCTCACACCTCAGACTGAATGGATTTCAATGCAGAATAGAAACAATCTGAAGAAAGACCATTCTAGCAAAGTACAAAATGAAAGTAAACTAATTGTTATGATCACTCACTTAAAAAATAAAATAAGTTATTATAAAGAATATTTGTAATTTGAGCAAAGATCAAAATAATTGTTATTATTTCATGGGTGCGTTTGCCTGAAAATCAGGTTTTTGTGTGTCTAAAAATCAGGGTTGGCTTATTGACCGGTCAATTGTGTATTGACCGGGCCGGTGGTCAATACTGGTCAAAAGTGGTGATTACTGGTCAATAGTGGTCATTTCTGGTCAATAGTGGTCATTACTGGTCAATTCAATTTTATTCACAACCAAACTGTCCAAAATGTTCTTATAATCATTTAGAATCCTTTAGGCCCTTACAATAGCCCCTGTAAGGGCCTAAATGGTACTTCATTAATGGTTTATTATTGATAAGCCTTTAATAAATACAAATATTTAATTGGTATGTTCCTATGTTCAATAAGCAAAGGAAATGTATTTTCCGCTGGTTAAGCAAAGCTAATTAGGTGGAAAATATTAATTTCCTTTGATTGGGTAAGATCTTTTGAATGTACCAATCACAAGGTGTTGTTTTCATTGGTTTAAAGCACAAGTTCTCATGTGCATTGTTGGAAAATATATGGTCATTCAGCTTTGGGCATTCAATGCTTACAGACACATTTTCTTAAGTATGTGGAAACTTTATGGTATATATAAACAGCTTGACATAATTATAGGCATTAATGATAAGTAACACTGAAATTAATAAATGTAGTATGCTAAAAGTTTCAATTCATATACTGTTTATTATGTTTTATGTAATTTATGTAGTGGATTCTTTAAAGAACATTCTGTAAGCTTTGCCCGAGTGCTCAGTACAATACATGCATTATATGAAACAGTATGACTTGGTTGTTCACTTGCAAAGATGTGTGAGGTCAAAGGAAGTGCAATCACCCCTCAGTCTCTTGACCATCAATTGTCAAACACAAGTGTTAACTGGCAGGTGTATAACACCTACTTCATGGATATTGGATAATCCTTAAATAAACACATAGGCATCTTAATTGACATGTTCCCAAGTTCAATAAACAACAGAAGTGTGACACAACACCCCTCCATCTCCTCACCATCCATTGTCATACACAAGTGTTACTTGGCAAGAGTGTAACACCTACTGGTGGTGCAAATTGCCTTTGCTTTAATTAAAAAAATCAAGTTACTAAATCATTCTTTGCTGAAAGTTGATAAAATACTAACATTAAAAGAATTCTTACTTTGTCTAAAAACTCACCAGAATGAAGCCAAAAGACCCTGTTTGGGGATTTTATGATCTCAGTTACTGAGGGAAATAAGACAATTTCTAAGTGCAAAGCATGTTCAAGTGAAGTTAGTTCTAAAGTTACTTGAGTAGAAATTAAATAAAACTTAAAAGGTTTGTTTTCTTCCTTTCTTTTATGAAAATTTTGAAAAAAAAGTTCAATTGACCAGTATTGACCACTATTAACCACTTGGGGAGTATTGACCGGGACGGTTTTAACCGGTTAAAACACCGGTTTAAACCAGGGGCGGTCGATTGGTGCCAACCCTGCTAAAAATGATTGATTTTCTTCATTTACCCTAAATAAATTTTCAGGATTTCAGGTTTTTTAGAAATCCTAACTTGCACCCTTGCAATTTTGTGTTTGTTAATTTCAGTGATAAAATCAAATGAAAGAAATGTGCCATCTCTGGTTCAAAAAGCATGAAATTGGAAGAGGAGTGGAAGAAGGATAATGGTATATTAAATTTTATTAATTGACTATTAATAGGGCTCTCACCAGACTTGCAAATCAGGGAGAGTTTTGTCATAATTTACTGCATTATGGAGAAGTTTGCAGTCAACAGCTTTCTTTCCCTATATCGTAAATACAAAATGACTTCTAACAAAGCTCAACAAAGAGAGAAGTCTGGTCACTTTTGATGAGACTAATTCCTTCAAGTCTCTCTCTAGTGAGAGCCCTGTATAAATATACAGTAAAGGCATTGCATACTTTGCCCTTTTCTTTTACATGACTGCAGTGTGGCAAAATATCGAGGCATGTCATCACCTGACTTGAACATGCCATTTTCCTGGCAGACACTACATGGTACACCACATCAATACTTAAGTATTTTATAATAGCCCAGCAATTCTCATATTGGTCCAGAACACCTGTATTGGCCCAGTTTAGTCTTCATATGAATTTGAACATGTTATTGGGCCTCGGGCTGTCATATTTACCCTCGGCCTTCTGCCTCAGGCATAAATGACTACCTTTGACCCAATAACAAGGTCAACTTGAATTCACTTGATTATTAACATTATATATAACAATATTCATCTGTGGGCCACCTTGAACTTACACGATGGGTTGCTTATTTGTTTTTTAAGTTGGGTAATCTCATATAAATGTGTCTCAAAAATCCAATGCTGTTTCAACTTTCATGGTTAATAACTTGACCCTTTACTCCATTTACACCATTTTACCACATGGGCAACCAGTGTAAATCCACATCTGATAGAGATAGCACAAATGTAGCTCCAGACCAGCTTGCACATCAGACATTTTGAGGTCTCATCATTCTGTATCTACTCTGTTCATTAGATACATTTAAAGCTCTAATTAACAGGAAGGAGATGATTGTGTCAGGACCTAGATTTACAATAGTTGCTCATGTGTTAAAAGATGTATCCAAGGAATAAAATGAAGTATTAAAATGCAGGTGTTTTTTTGTAGTAATTAACCCTTTACTATAATATTATACACATTTTCATGCCTTTTCATGATCTGATCTGGATCTGCACAGGTCACATTGTGGTCAGAAATAACCTATTGAAATTTGAATAAAAAAGCTAACGCCGTAACGGTTTAGATCCTAATCAGGCAGTATGGACGTGTCTGCTGATCTAGATCTACACTGATTTCCCATGCCATAAAGGCATATACATGTAAATGGAGGTAAAGGTTAAATGGGATAAATTGTGTATGAGCCTATAGGAACTGAAGATGGCTTGAAGCTTACACCAGAAATACCTCTTTTTTGTGATATTTATAAAAATAGATGAATTATGACAACATTGTAATCTGTTAACTAACCTGCAACATCAAATTATGTACAACTTCATAAGCAACAAAAAGTACAGTGAAATTGGTATTGGTTATTTGTTATGATTAAAATACAACATTTATTTTCAGCCATGTGTATCATCAGTCTTGTGAAAGCTGTGGACTTGAAAATTTAATGTCTGCAGAATTGGTAGAACATAAGGGAGCAGAATATGAATGTTACTGTAGAAAATGAAGACAAGGTTTGCATTTTTTATTTTCATTTATTAAAGCTGCATGAATGTATGATTGAGACACACTAAATCTATCTGTATATGTTGGTATTTGTATTTTTGTATCTTGTAACAAGAAAACATAAAATTGTGTTTATATGTATGTGTTGACTTGTGAGACCTCAGTTCACAAGAAAATTAATCATCCTATATAAAAATTACTGTGTTGTTTTTGCCCCTTTCTTCCATGAATACATGACATGAGTGACCAGTGTATATCCAGATCAGCAGGCATATCTGTGCAGTCTTAACAGGATCTACACGGTTCATAATAAGCTTCATGAGGCTATTTCTTACAAATATGCAAACAGTGTAGATTCCAATCAGATCCAGGTCAGACATCAAAGTTGTTCTTGCTGATACATGTACTGATGTATTGTTTTCCAGGTGTCCACTAGCTGCTTAATCTAAAGGGTCATTTTTTTGTGTCGCCCTTTCAAAGAAAAGGCAATACATAGGGATCGCTTTGTCTGTCCGTCCATCTGTCTTAAAAACTTAATGTTGGTTATAACTTTGCCATTTCTTAATATTTCTTCATGAAATTTTCAAATTATATTGTTTGTGACAACATGCTTGAGCTGATATTAATTTTCAGGTCAAGGTCACATTTGATGGAGTTAATCCCTTTTTGTACTTTTTTTAACAGAAAAACTTAATGTTGACTTTAACTTTGACTTTTCTTAATATTTCTACATCAAACTTTCAAATTATATTGCTCATGACAACACACTCATCTTGACTCCAAGTTCTTTATGTCAAGATGGGGTTATTCCCTTTTTTGTTCTTGCATTTTTAACTTGATCTAGTTCCCAGGGCGACACAAGTGAACACCCATCTAATGTAACTTTTTGGTGGATTCTGGCAATTAATAACCAAAATTACCCTTAATTTAAAGAAAACAAAGACACTTCAGCTAAAATCATTACAACTTCAATATAAATAGGTTATTTGTTGAAATTAATATTTCAGGATAACAGCTCTACATGGAATGCTGTGAGGAGACCAGTTTGACAATTCTGTCTATGACTGTCTGAGGGAGCATACAGCCTTTAGATTGCCACTAATTCCTGCAATGGAGCATGCTGCTTTTGTAATGGACAAGAATAAAAAAATCACAAATGTCGATACAAATAGTGGATGTGAAATGGAGACAAGTTATATAAAATATAACCAAAACGTTTTAATGTGCACCTCATTGAAAAAACATCAGTTGACAAAAAAGCATCAGTGTAATTGTGTGTTTGAACATTATTTGCTGAATAATAGAACCATTGAAAAAAACCATAGTGTCACTTGTAGTATTATTTTAAATCATGTGACCCAATTCTGTTTGTCGATTTCAAGTTTGAATATTCAAAGATTATGACTAGCTTAGCTACTTTTTTCTGTCATTGGTGTCACCGTATCTCAACTCAGAATTTTAGGTGCTGTCTAATGATACTGCGCTTGCAAACAACTGCTCACAGGATTCTTCCACACTTACAAAAGTATTCACGCCATTAAGGTAATATTCCATTCGTCATTGCACTCTCATTGATAAAATGAAAAATTAAAAAGTCTCTCTAAATGCAAAATGCAAGGACGAAAGGAGTAATACCTTTAAATAAAGCGTTGTGTTTGAGAACTGACCAGCGTTGTTTCACTGTTGACCATATGACCTATGAAGTATGATATCCTTCACTTAATTGTGATTGGTCAATTTCATTTCATTGTCTACAAGTCCAATCATATTCAAATTATGCCTTTAGACATATTGTCCTACCACCAGGTTCGCTTTCCATGTCACCACGTCTGCAAACTTGATAACAGCATTTGTCTTGACTTGTTAATTGGACATTAATTGTTTTTGGGGTCGAAGATCTATGTCTCGGAGGACATAAAGTAAATTGTTCCCCGTTCTTGAGGCGAAAGTTTATTTCTGGTCCAACTTAATCAAACCCAAAAATCAATTGCTTTTCAATTGTGTTTTGATGGCCGACTCATCAGTACCTCCAGTCCTTTGATTCTAACATGGTGTAAATACTAGAGGGTCAATCCGTCAAAGATATTTATGATAACTGTTGTTTAAATATCATATTACTGTTAATTCACAGCTGAAACCTGTAAATGTATATCAGGACATTTACGTTTGTTGCATAACAACTTTAAATTTCCTCACGTGTTTTTTTTATTTTTGCTATTTGCTTGTTTCTAAAAAGTGTTTTGAATGTTTTGAAAATGTGCTCTGCCTTTAGGAGGGAAAAAGAATATCTATCTATTTAGCCTTCTCAAGGGCCGCGAAAACAACTACATTGTATTGCGGTTTCAAATTTTATTTATAAAGATTGAAACTTAAACAAACACGTTTAAGGTATTGAATATGATTTCCATGAAATTATAAAGTTTTCAAACACACTTGTTACAGTTACCACTGCACAAATTAAAAAAAAGTATTCCGTAGAAACGAATCAAGTATTTAATTTAAATAGGGAACTTTTTGAACATATGAATATAAGTAGTGAACAGGCGACAGATGTTGAAACCCTTGGGGGATAACAGACCTTCTATCTTAATGCTAGACTGCTTCGACGTTTAAGAACTTCAAAATTTACATACTCGTAAAACAGTGAAATATGCATATCAGGAATCGCAACACTCACAAAACACAGTCTCACCACGCAGTAAAATCAAAGCACTGAAAGTACTGATGGGTGGCGTTTTAGAGTGATTGTCATGTAACATCATCTATAGATTGTATGGAGTTTCCTATTGGAGGAGTATGATTGAACTTTCGGATGGCAGAGCAAAAGTTTGCATGCCCGGCTTCTGCTTTATCAAGTTTTTTTTACCACGGATTTTCGGGCGGATGCTTATATCCAAGACTGAAGTCATTTTGTGCCAGGAAAAATATATAATAAGTCAACCTTTGATTTGAAACTTTAAATTGACAATAAAGAAGTGAACACACATGGACAAATAAAAATACTTTAAAAAATGAAATATGCATATCAGGAATGACCACATCCAGCATACACAGCCTCCCCACACAGCCAAAAAGTAGAGAGGAAAAGAGAAACTATGATATAGTTGCTATTTGCACTATGATTTGAAACAATATTTATTTATTATTAGGAAATAAAAGATATGCAAAAATAAAAATAATATGACTATAAAACAATTAAAAAAAATAAGTCAGAGCACTGCATCATGTCTAATAAATTGAAACGCTTTAAACGCTTTGAAGTTTCGTCTAAAGTTACACTTTAAAGCCTTCTTTTTTGTTAGAATGTCATGCTAATTACCGACTAGCTTTTTGGAAACTAAAACTTGTTTGAAAACGTACCGTGTGCAAAAAAGTTGCATCGTGGTTAATGGATGATTTTTTTTTGTTCTTTTCGAATAATATGACTATAAAGCAATTTTATAAAAATTAGGCAGAGCACTGCATCTAATCTAATTAATTTTTAACGCTTTAAAAATTCGCCTGAAGTTTACACTTTAAAGCCGTATTTCATTAATATCCATGCTTATTGTTTAATCAAATATCCCTCAAAATTCTGCATGAATGAATAGCCACACCAAGTTTGAGATAAGCTTTCATCACCCCATTATTATTCTTGCAATTATCAATGGTAAATGTCCGAATATCCCTTGAATAAGTTATATTTATTATTGTTCCTATCTTGGCTTATCAGTACTAATTACAAGCAAAGCCCTCTGTTGAAAGCTGATCAGTGTATTGCTATTTGTAAACACATACACTGCTGCGAGATAACCTGTTTACCTAATAACAATCGCGCAGCGCCGTCTACCGTCTCATAAACTCAGTGAACTCTCTGGAGGTAAAATGATCGAATTTCACTTTTGGTAACCGCGTTCGACTATATAAGTAGATAGAGACCCAGGTACCATTTTGATCATGTGACCAAAATTCACATGTGAAACACTGGGCGGCGTTTTTAAACGCCACCCAAAAAGAAGAGAGGAAGAGAGAGAGAGCATGTTTATTATAAGTATGCCAATTCAAATGAGACGCCATAAACAATTAACGAAAAAGAGAACCGTTAAGGTAAGCACCTTAGAACGGTCAGTGGGAAAACAAATCGCTACTGGGGGTTTAAACCAGGCTACAATTAATTTAATGTAGCGGTACACAATTTACCATTTATTTTTCTTTTGGATTTGTCAAGTGGTAAAGCTTTAACTGCTGAGATCAACTATTGGTAAATTTCTTCTAGTGATTCTTCGTGCCAAAAGCCCAATATAGATGCACTACAGTTATACCGTTTTTGATAACGCATGTTGGTAAAATTTTGAAATTGTAAAGGAATCTTTTATTCTATTTCAGATACAAAAGGTGTTCATTTTCTTGGCCATACAACAAATATATTAACATCACTTACTTTCGAGAAATCTGATTTAATATACGAGGAAAGACTAGATCATTCAGACTGAATGTATTTGTGCGCATGTGCAATGACAATTAATTTACCTTTCTTGCAACATACCATTTTCCAGATAAAGACGAGCTTTTACTTTTGGTATTTATAAAACCGCCTTAATGCACACTAAAGTATAGAATAAGCACTGAAAACTTTGTTTTACTTTAAACATATACAAAAATATGTGGACGTGACTTAAATGTTAAACCTGTCACTATACAATATACTTCCAACTACTTAAATTTGTGATAATAAAACTATTTTTTAAATTTGTTTTCTTTCAAATACATACGATAATACTTTCGGACGATTGTGAGATTTGTTTTGCTACATAAATTACATGTCACAACACCTGTGTTGGTTACTACCTAATTATAATGTCTCACAAGGTGTAGGGACATAATTCCCTACGGACAAAATCCCCTAGGTATATATTCAAGAAAATGAACATAATCCCTCACAAGTCATAATCCACTACTGTAACAGATAAAAACCTCTAGTATCAAGAATTTCCTATGGACAAAATCCCTCACTTATTTAAATTAATTCTTCTACCGAAATTTTTTAAATGAAATATTCCAGATGTCATATATTCATACATTTCATGTCCCGCATACGGTTACCTATATACTTCTCATAAAATATGTTTAATGCTAAGCACCGAAAAATACAACCACGGCAATTATGAATGACATGATAAAAACACTTGGACAATTAAAGTTCTAGCGTCTTCTACGCCTTCAAGATGACCTCTCTATTACACACATGATGGACTCTATTCACAGAGACATGCTGTTCTTCTTCTTCCTACACTGTGATTATGAACGTTTTTTTTCCAGTTTACTAGAGAGTCTACTTAAAGTATATAGGACAGTTTAATAGTTGGCCTGAAACTATATGACATGATAAATGGATTTTAGATTGTTTGAGTTAGACATGTCGACGATGAAAGATGTGAAAGATGTTCTCATCACGTCACCTGAATCGATTAACTATACATTGTAATTTTTTTCATGATGCCATTTTTATATGTAAATTTTATGCCATTTTTATATGTAAATTTTATGCCATTTTTATATGTAAACTTTATGCCATTTTATATGTAAATTTTACAAGTAATGTGAATAGTCAAAACGGTTTATGTTTGAGTGTGAAATTTCTGTGCTTTGGAAACAAATATGCAATAATTGTAAAGGCGGAAAAATAACGTTTACCGATATAGTCAAATCCTTCACGTCACACACATTCTTACATGTATACATTATAGAACCGGGAATCGAACCAATACCGCCTGGCCACATCAGTCGTAACACGCTAGGGTCACCGACAACTGGGCCCAAGATCATAAAACTAAGTTTTGAGATCAGTCTCAAATCTCAAGGATCTGATTGGCTGAAACATGCAATCAAAATTTGAATGAAAATCTGCAATATAGATCCTTAATTGTAAGTTTTAGTAGTACTGCACCTACAATTAATGTCGCGAATCCTTCTTTTCGTGTTCTCTTATTTCCATCAAATACGTACAAGAAAACATAATTTAAATATTACATATAACTGTGGGCGGCATTTTTAAATTTAGGTAGAAAATACATTAAATTTTAAAATTTTAAAATTCCATCCCAATATTTTTAATAAGCCTTAATATTGCCGCCCCCGCTTAACCATCTTAAACCTACGAGAATTTCATATGCAAATATATATGTAAGAGTGTACCATTTAAAGGTCATAGCAATGGTTGTCTGTGTAGGCATTGTGAAATATGCGCAGGACTTGTTATATACAAAAAGTAATAACTTTAAACAATTACGGCCAAATTAGTAAATAAAAACAGAAACATGTATTTTATGGAAAATTTATATTCTTATTGCATCTGTGCAATCACTGGCCATCAGAGTCATTCCTACGCTACATTTGTTTGCAGGTTACCACAAGATGTTCTTTCATTCTAGCGAAACAAATAACCCCGTTAGAGGTTATTGTAAAAAGGCGTTTACAACCCTCTGATTTCTTATTCATGGAAAAACACGAAAACCATTCATTACAGCTAACATTTTTATGGTTCTCAAGTTTCTCAATTCTCCGATAAAATAATAATCATAACTCTAGATTAACCCGTTCTTGAGAAGTAAAACTAAAAAAATAGCAAAGTAAAGAGACTTTGTACCCGAAAGAAAGCAGGCGCGAAGTAAAATGAAACCACAGTAAAATTTTCCATTATGAATGATAAATGATTGTAATTAAAATACTACATAAAGTCAAAGGTAAAACAGATATTAAGATATCATCCACGTTATATTCCGACCGGACTCATTATCTAGCATCATACCATAAAAACGATGCGCTCTCCACCTGTGCCCAAGGTTATAAAACTGAGCATGAAAACTAGTCTCAAATCTCAAGCATCTGATTGGCTTAAATGGCGACTACACAGCCAATTAGTGGAGAGAAAAAAAAGCATAGGTAATACAATAATTTTTTTTTCAAAATATACTCTACAAACACATATTTTGATTTCATTTTGCATTTTATAGGAAGAAATGAAAATGCTGTCTTTTCCTTTTTTGCTTTCTGAGTGTAGATATTCCTGATATGCATGTTGCATAGTTTTTCAAGTTTTATTACCGTTATCAGTTGTAATCCAGAAATACAATGGCAGTTTGAAAACACTTCTGCGACAAAGTATTTTTAATATTATTGTTGTAATGAAGATTTCTTTACATGTTGAAGAATTAAAAACGCAATATCAATTCTGCATTTTAACTTTCTTAAATTACAAAAGACTGTTTAGGAACATGATATTTTACAGCGCTCTGCATGTCTGTTTGGTGACTTTGATCTCCTCTGGCTATAAGATTTCTAAGGTTTTAAATGTTATAAACCACTAACCGAAGGACTGCATCTGGTATTTGGGAATGAATTAGACTACTCTCCTCCCAAAAAACATGTTCGTCTAAGTTTTCCTTTTGATTTCAAATATTTGAATAGTCTTTGTGATTTAAAGCATTCATACACTCTGTCATACTGCCTGGTGTCGTAGCCTTTTCTTGTCTTCCCCTATACCGATATCCTTTAATAAATAGTCATGTCCAAACTGCCATTGTGGTTACGGTCTAGGGACAGCAAGAAACAGAATCTTCAGGGGCAAGTGTGAGGTTGGTGCACCCAAGAACCTGGTTTAAACCCCAATGGCAAACTGTTTTGCCACTGACTGTTCAAAAGCAGTAACATATGTTCGGGTTCGTACTTTCAACTGCTTGTGGCGTCTATTTTGAAACTGATCATTGAATAATCATGCACTCTTCTTTCAACTTTTTGGCTGTGCTAGGAGGCTGTGTCTGCTGTATGAGGCCATTCTTTATATGCATATTCAACTTTTTTTCACAAAAAGCATTACTGACCCTTTCTTTACCTTACCCTCCACTTGCCACATAATTGGTTCTGTTGTTAAAAATATATGTGCAGTTGTTGTCTTTCGTTCTTGTCTCACATATTTAATCATAGATACTATCGTGATCGTTATTTGGCTTATTTCAAACACAATTATCGTTTTCTGATGAGCTATTAAAACTGTCAATCATTTCGTGGCACGATTTAAATTTTATGAAATTTAAGCTAGGGTCGTAACATTACATAAACTGTTAATGTTTTTAATCGATAGCTTTCCATTAGGTTCTTCCTTTAGCTATTGTTCCGCTGTCATATATAATGTTTTCACTTAACTCCAAATGATTACACAGTGTGATTTCCATATTCGTGTATTTTGTACTTTTAATTTTGAAAGCCATATATTTCTTTTCTCGACTTTCCGGTTTCCCATACTCGCTCGAGCGCACTGAGGGACTTCCGGTTAAAAATGGTGAAGATTTTCAGCTGAAAAATAAACATGCAAAACGCTATTTCTAGTGCAGCAAGTACTTAATTAGTCCTTGCAATTGTAACTAGTTTAACATGCTTATTGACTTGGATTATTTCAAATTTTAATTTTTCACCCAAAAAAGGTGCCAAATATAAACGTTCGTGAACCAAGCTCTTTGTATTATTTGTAAATTTGTGTAAATATCTTATATAGGGGCGTTACACATTTTTACATGAAATTACGGACGAGCCGATAATCTGAACTTGCAGCTTTACTGATATATAGGCATTTTCTTCTACTAGTCTTGAACCGAGATATCTATAATTTAAATTTAGTTTTGACCTAACTTCAGAAAAAAATTGGCATTTTAAGGAAAATACAAAAGTTTACACCACCCAGTAAAATCAGGTTTGTTTACTAGTGAAATAGTGCTACTTGATTTATAAGGCAGTTGGTTGACCTAATCTTTAATGGAAAGCCATGCTAATTAAGGCAAAGGGTCATATGCTGTGTCAAATGAAACACCTAAATAAAATTAACATAGAATAGATCACATTTATGCGCTCCAGACCCAATGTTTGGTTAAAATTGAATATCAAACGAAAAGATTACATTTGCAGTTTGTTGATTTCAAAAAAATATTATTAATATTTCGCATAACTGTACCCCCTCATCGACTGTACAGAAGTAACGTCTTACATTGTTTAGAACCTATTATCGAAAAGGTCAATAAAATTATCCATGTACCTTTATAATACATCCAGCATGAAAATAATATACGTTTGTTGCATAAACTAGTGGCGCACTGGTAAAAATGTAATTGTTTGTTGGTTGCATACAACACATGCTTTTGAGATGAAATTTAACGTTGTAATTGTTTATGCTTTCCATGCAAAGCTGCAGACATTCAGCCAGATATCTAGTATCGGAGCAAATGAAGTAAAGAAACTCTGCCTGGTCATTCTTCTTTCCCATGTATTGGGTATATCCACTAGTGGTCACGAAATTCCTCAGAGAACAGAGTCTAACAAACATCTGACACAAAATCAAGTGAAAGAACTTTCTACTTTAACTCCAAAGTACACGTGTAAAGTGCAGGGTTGGACATCAGAACTCACAGTTTTGCCAGACATTGAGGAGTCAGAAATTAAGAAGTACCTTGTGAGTTCAAATGTTCTCACAGCCAAAGATGCTAGGTCAAACAAACTAACACGTCCATATGCACTGAGAGATTTTGTTCATACGCTTAGTTATAATGAAAATCCAGCATCTGAGATATCTGGGATACTACGAGCCCAGTGCAATCCTTCGCAATCTGCGTCTGCAGATGATATTAAAGTTGTTTTTATTATTTTCGACAAAATTTCGGGCGAACCTCATGGAATGTTTTGTACATGCACTGTTGGACAGTCAGTAAAGCATGTAGGAGCATGTAGGAGCTGTGCTTTTTAAAGTGTCTGAGTTGCAGGCAACTGGTGCTACAGAAGGGCCATCTTGCACAGAAGTTCGTTGCAAATGGGCTGATCCCAAGGACAGTAAGTCAGAGCCTAGTGTCTTTAGCGAAGATAAAAAACTTAAAAAAAGTCTAGCCGGACGATAGAACATTATGGGAATTTTCTAAAACTACTCCGCCAACATATGATGCAGTTGCTGCCTTGAGAGCAAGACTGCTGGATGCAACATGTCATCTCAAGGACTACTATCTGGCAGTGCATCTACTCAATTGTGATAGATTTATGACAGAGAACTTAAGTGATTTACCAAAAAAATGTTCAAACAATTCCCCAGAGAGTGCCTTATGACAGTGATTTAATTGCTCATGCAAAAGAAGAAGAGGTAAAGACACCTTCGATTTTAGTGACACAAATTGCAGCAAAGAAATTCACTGAAAAAATGAACCTGGATTCAGTGTAGCAGTTGAAAGCCTCTTTAAAAAAAAGCTGTAAATCTCAGTATTCATGTAGAGGAAGTGGATAGATTAATTGTCGGTCAAACTGACAATAAAATGTGGCTTCAACAAAGGAGAGGATGTAACAACTTCAAAAATGGCCAAAGTTATAAAGGATGTTGAAAGCAACAGTAGCAATGTGGTCAAGCTGGCCGAAGACATAATTTGATGTGAACATCCAGTTGATACCTTGAAGCATGTTCCGTCCATTAAATGGAGCAGGAAAAATAAGGCAAAAAGCTCGTCAAAATTATAAAGAGAAGTTTAGGCAGTTCCATCACGGCTTTAACATACAGAGGCATAAGCTGATAGTTTACAAGGACTATACTTTTATTAGAGGTGGCCCAGATGGAATTGTGAAGTGTGTGTGCCACGGAAAAAGAATTCTGGAGATAAAGTGTCCATACAGTGCACAAGAAAAGTACTGCTTTAAACAGAAGGCGTGTGGAAAGGAATAAAATGAACGAAGTTTGTTTACAGCTACACATGAACATGCTGTTAAACTTAGTCTTCAACATACATTTCTGTCTGTCCTTTTTAGAAATGCATTTAATTTTATTATGGCATTTTATATTATGTTTTATTCAGGAATACGACTTTAAGATTGTCGTTTTGCCATTTGTCTTTTCGATAAAGCATATTAAACGTCAATTCTAATGATAACTCTAGCAGTCTTTATTAGTTAAATAGATTTTGTCTCACTGATTTATGTCCTGTTATTTGTAGACATTCACGATATATATCCATTTTAATACAATAAAACATTTCTTTTTCTTCTCTGTCACGAATGGTTTTGAATTCCTTCTTTGAAGTCGAAATAATTGAGAGATGACGTACTGAAGTTTTATTAAATTTCGCAGGGAAAAATGTTCGTGTACAAACCAAAACTGACATATTCTCGTGGGAATAAATTCGCGCAAAAGCTTTTTACCTGTGAAAAAAACAATTTTATTACATGTAATTTTGGTGGGTTTTAATTCGCGCATTTACCTTTGTGGTGAAATACACGAAATTTAGACACACGCGAAATATAATGATAACCCAGTAAACAATTATAGATCTTTCCCTTCTGACAAGTGAGATAGCAAAGCACAAACAATTTTAAAAAATCAAAGCGTTGAAATTACTGAGGGAACGGCATTCCTTATGTCAGAACTTTTGAAAATAAGAACTACTTTTCTGCGAAGCGTATGCCGGCAGTTTGTTACTATTAGACCAATTGAAACTGTCAAGAGTAAGAAAACTCTCGATCTTAGGACCCCACCCCAAAAACAAAACAAACAACAACAACAACAACAAACACGATAAAAATAACAGCCGACAACAGACAATACACACAATTCCGTAAAAGCTTACAATAAGAAACCCATGATTTTTTTTCCGACCTGTATATTTATTCAAAGTTATTATGCAAATGCATTTTGGAGAAATAAAAACACGGCAAATTCGCAGCAAACTGTACATCGATTTTCTGCCGTTTCAAAAGCGATGATTTTCCGCCGTTTTAATAGCGGCGATTTTCCCCCGTTTAAAAAGCTGCGATTTTCCCCCGCGGCGGAAAATCGCCATCTTTAAAATGGCGGAAAATTCAGAAAGTAAGCCAGTACCTCTATATAACACTTAAAAGTAATGAGAATGTTCCTTTCGAGAAAAATTTAAATGATTCAGCTGTTTTCAAAAATTTAAAAAATCGCCGCGGAGAAATAACGCCGTTTTTAAAATCCGTCGTAATTTCGCCCCGGCGATTTTACGGCGACAAAAAAACGCCGCGGCGAATTTGGTGTTTAACCCACCACAGTTTCCAAAGTTTCAATGATAAATGATGAAAATCAACCAATTTCTATTAGTTTGACCCTAAAATATGTCTTTATGATAAAATAAACCCGATACGACCCTTATTTCGGGTAGCTGAGTTCGCGAATAAACCTGATTCGCAAAGATAAACCGGAGTCTGTTACATATTAAATTAAGGCGAATGCGCCTCAGAAGATAAATTAAAAAGGCATTAGCCAAACATAATCTTGAACTTTGCAGAATATCAACAATTGTGGGAAGGAGTATATAGGCATACTTGAAATATCCTTTACTGGGGATACGGATGGTATGTACTGTGTCTATCTCGTGTATGGTTGGCAAGGCGCTGACGTCGTATTTGTGTTGCTTTGGGGTTATTTATTCAAACCCAGACACGAACTAAAAATACATATATACAAGAATTTTTAAGTTCAACAAATAAACAAAAAAATTAAAATAATTTCCTAAAATAATGATACGATTTGCCATGTATTATGCTTGAAATTGTTATAGCGCATTCGTATTTCTTTTTTTTCTTAGAATATCACAAGGGCGAAAATCAAGCCTACAAGTACCAACCCTAGTGAATACGAGCAGAAAACTAAAATTTCAAATTCGAATACCTCAACGTTCCGGCGACAATTATCCAAAACTCCAATTAAGTCGCCTTTTCGTTCTCCGCTTTACATTTTTTTAACAGTGCAAGTTGCTGTCGGTTGAATGTTTATTTGGTTTAAATTCATGACATTATCTTTAGCCTATAAACTTGGACAGGATAGGGTACTTTGAATGCTTTTTTTCTCGTGGTACTTGAATTACATGGAATCATGCGTGAAAGATGTCATAAAATTTTATTCCGTGGCAAATATCATTTCACTTATTGTGCCGGTATTTTGTTTAATATCAAAAATAAAAATTCCAAATCATCAAATAGACCCGAAAGAACACTCTCTAAACATTATAAGTGAAGAAAATCTTATGAAATGTATCCTTTCAAGCAATTATTATGAAAGAAATGGGTTCATACGTGAAAGATGTATCCCAACACACAATGTAAACAAAACAAATTTAAAGGGTAAACTAGAAATATGCGCAACTCCTAGGGGAAAGTAAGATACCAATGGAAAAGAAATTCAATTCCGCGTATGATAGGCTATATCTTGAAAAGTATAACCCGATGTGGGCTATACAATAACTAAAAAAGATGAACTTACTGGCGATTCTGGGTGGCCATTTTCCATGCATGGTACCAAAACAAAACCACGTGATTCCCCGCAGTGGGATAAGGCATGAGTAAAACCAAGATGAGTTACTGTAAAACAGCTGTTATTGTATCAGCTGGTGGTTCAGTTAAAGTTAGATTGCTATATCAAATCTGCAAATATAATAGATTATGAGTTTACAAGTGAATGTTAATTTTAAGCATTGAAAATCATTGGCACATTAAGAAACATTTGAACTGCAGTTGGGCGTTATGATTAGTTGATAACTTTGTATACAGTGTTGGTGATAATATGATTTTACAGCGTTTATACAGGCATTCGGTTTATCAATCAGAGGAGCCTCAAACATATGCCTCGTTTATGATAGCTAGATGTTCTGTTTTAAGTACAATAGCACTTGAGAGTTCTTTCTGTTCAATAATTTTCTATATTCTTTTATAGAAATTGACTAAACTCTTAATGTTCATTAATGTTCAATAATTGTCTTCATTTTGTGATTTAAATGTTTTATAATTGACTTGGGACAAATTAGACGCGAATTATCCTACATTTGCTAAATTAGATTTCTTGCTAGTGAAGGGCAAGCGACAAGTTATTGAATTTCTTTTAGCAAGAACCCTAAAACCTTTCATTAAAAATGTTTACATTTGATTTGGCAGTGTAAAAATAATGGTATTGGATTTATTAAAAGAATATTTTAACAAGATAGCCTAGATTCTCATATAGGCTATGCATGGTGTTGGTGCATCCTATAACCTGGTTTTAATCCCCATCGAAAACTGTTTTGCCACTGACCGTTCCTGGCGGTAACCCCCAAGGGTTCTCTTTTTCTTTAATTGTAAGTGGTTTCATTTTGGAAAAGATATTCGTATAATCACATTATCTCGTTTCCTATCTACGTTCTGTGCCCAAGGTTATAAAACTGAGCATGGAAACCAGTCGCCATTTCAGCCAATCAGATGCTTGAGATTTGAGACTGGTTTCCAAACTCAGTTTTACAACCTTGAGCCCTGGCTTTTTCAGAAGGCTGTGTCTGGTGGATGAGGTTATTCCTGATACGCATATATCACCTTTGTCATTAACATCCCAGGCATAAGAGTCGTGGGTAGTTGTAAGCATTTAATTTAGCGTACATGAATAGGCTCAATCGATGATTTAAATCAAGCATGCAATATTTTAATATGTTTCGTGTTCGATGGGGAAATCTTTTCTTTAAAGAACCTAGAAGCTCAATTTGTTTTTTATCCCTGTCATCATGTTCTTGCTAATTTGACTCAGGGGCTCTGGTCTCGGTAAGATCATTGAGTACTCGCCCTTCTTTTTTGCTACGTGGGGAGGCTGTGTTTTGTGAGTGTGGGGATTCCTGCTATGCATATTTCAAGTTTTTACAAGTTACTGCTGAAACCTGAGTTAGCAGGTTAAGTAAAAGAAATGAATAGATGTTTTGGTTTACCTCTGGAAAATTCACTTTTCATCTGGCCGCTGATCATTAAATGGTATAAATCTGAATGTGCCGTGTACCAAAAAAAAAGAACAAAATAAAACCACCGTAGAAGTTTCCCTGTTCACTGTCCTATGCTCACCATCGGTTGGATTGGATCAATAAATCAAAGAAAGAAAACTGATACTTATGACAATGAAATGAGTTAAACAATGTAAATAAATGAATAAAGTAAAAATAAATAAATAAATAAATAAAATAAAATAAAATTTGTTCTCAATTCTTTACTAAATTCGGGGATAGACAGTGTTGGCAGTAACTTAATATCGATAACCACTTTCAAACCGAGCCTGCAATATTTTCAGTTTGTTCAGTTGTTTCGTAAATTCCCATCACTATATTTGGAGATTAACCACGGCAGCCTTAAAATGAGAAAATAGCTTTCAGATGATCATCGAATATACGAAGCTAATACACGCATCTTTGTTGGGAGTACTTGGGAACTTACAATTATCAGTTAAAGTGCACACCTACAGTACACTCCATTAGGCTTTTTGTGACATTTATCTAGGCCAGACATGCTGGCACTATCTCTAAAATTACCGCCTTCTAACGCTTAATAACGATGATGTTTTTTTGCTTTCCTCTGATTAGTTTATTTCTGAGGTTTTCTTGGATCTAATCTTGTCAGATTTACTTTAACGAATCTTTATATCAGCAAACTCCTTTTAAAGAACATAAAAGAGTTGGCATTATAATACATTTCCATTATTGGCCATTATCAAACCAAGCATGCAATATTTCTTTATGTGTCGTGTTCTATATCTTCTGAAAAGTCACGTTTCATCTAGTTTTATATCACAATAGCGTTGTTTGCGCTGTGTGGTGTCTGCTAAATGTTTCCCCGTACATTCAGTCAGTGGTGTAATCTGTTTATATAATTTAATGGTTCTTAAATAGTTCGGCTAGTTTTAAAACTATTGGTTTGATTGGGACAAGTGTGAGGTTGGTGCACCATAGAACCTGGTTGAAACCCCCTAGTGGCAATTTGTTTTGCCACTGACCGTTCCAGGCGGTAACCCCTCGGGTTCTCATTTTTGTTAATTGTTAGTGGTGTCTCTTTTGAAACTGATCATTTTATTAACCATAGGAGTGATTTCACCAAGACAACTTGTATTTGTTTTGTGATGTGAGAACCTGTTGGGGCAAGTGTGAGGTTGGTGCACCCTAGAACGAACCTGGTTTAAACCCCCAGTGGCAATTTGATTTGCCACTGACCGTTCTAAGGCGGTAACCCCTCGGGTTCTCATTTTTGTTAATTGTTAGTGGTGTCTCTTTTGAAACTGATCATTTTATTAACAATGCTCTCTCCCTCTCTTCTTCTTGACTGTGTGGAGAGGCTGTTTTTTTCTGAATGTGGCGATTCCTGATATGCATATTTCACCTTTTTTCAATAATTATACCAGACAGTTAAACCGCAATATAGGTAAATCAACCAAAAGATAAACTTCTCAGTTTTAAAGTTTGCATTTGGCGTTCTTTGTGATATGCAGGATTGATACTCTCAGATCCCCTGTCAAAATTCGAATCTGTTCGTATACCGCATTAAAGGTTCCATGTTCATCGTTATATGCATACATCGTTTGAGATGGATCAAAATTGATACTATTTACATGTGTAAATAATGAGGTTCGCTCAACCCAGGGCTTTGTGGCGTGGGCAGTAATAAATATTCTATAGTATATACAAAATCGAAATTTTATAATTTTGTAATATATATTAACAAAAAAGAATGCATAAATGAAAATGTATATTTCAACAAGCATATTTTTCATAAATTATTTTTAGAAATGGTTCTGAAAGTGGACCAAATATGCTTAAAACATCAGAGCTAAAATTCCAGATATACGTTTCGGCCTATTGGACAGAACATACTTTGTCTCCGTGTGACATTGACTTAAATATGACACTGCATATAAGAATCATAGGATTTTCTCTTGGGGTTTCTCGAATGAAGCAATATGCAAAGCTGTTTCACTAGTTTTCTGTACTTTCAGTATTTTGATTTTTCCTGCAGTCGTGTTCTTGATTATACCCCAGGTACTCAGGTCTCTGCAAAGTCATAGAGTGTCATCCTATATCGCTTAGAAAGTCTTTAGCTTCTTATGTTTTGTATGTTTGTATAATTTTGCAGGCAGATTCAAGTGTCGGGTTAGTGCAAGAATTAGCCAAGAATTTGGTTTAACCCCCCAAAAGCAAATAATTTCGCACATACCATGTCAATGCGCTAACCCTTAAGGTTTGGTTATTTATGGACTAGTTGTTAGTTGATAGATCATATTTCATACAAATCCGTGCTTTCTGTCCCCCTCATACTTTTTGGCTGTGCACGGAATTGCTTATTTGAGAATATAGCAATTTCTAATATTGATATTTATTTTTTTTTCTAACAAATTAATTCATTTTCAGATAAAACACTGCTGTGAATAATATGAAAGGTACTTGCATTCATAAAGTAACTATCTATCTAAAATACCTTGAAAATTGAAATACCTTACATTGAAAATTGTTTAAAATCACAGTTTTGTAAAGGATTGTAAAACATCGGCAATGTTTACCTTTGAAAATGTGGCCATTCCTGATATGCATATTTCACTTTTTTACGACTAGGCGGCATGACTATATGCATTTACTGCCCACGAACAGGTAAAGTCTAATCCTATTAAAGTTATTCAACGTCTCTATAATATTTTATTTTCGAAATTAAGTCTTAAAAATGTTTACCCGAAACACACAAATCTATAATGATTAATCAAAAGCTGAAATGCTTTACATGTGTACTGTTTTACAGGAAAATAAACGGTACAAAAAACAGTACTTTTTTATATAAAAAATCAAGAATTTATTAAAATATATTTATTACTGATTATAATATTGTTCTGATATCTTTACATCGATAACTAACAGGAAATATTTTAATAAGAGTAAACGGCCATATGTGTTGAATAGCTTTTTTCTAAAAGAATAACGAATTATCTTAAACATCGTAAGTCGGAGCTAGAGCGTGTTATGATATTGGACACAGTGATGGATTTTCAACATTTTAGATGGACCAAGTTCATTTAACAGGAAGCATATATTTGAGGCCTTCAGGAAGAAAGGAAGATATGAAGTTGTTTTCCTAGTTGTTTTCAGGCTCCATTCCAGGGTTACCATGTTTATTCGTATGATAAAAACAAAACAGTTTATGAAAAGTAGAAATTATCATGAACATGATTACATCAAACATTCCAACCTTTACAACTCGCAGGCTTCGTCATTTTTGTTCAATTAGAGTGTTCAATATTTTGTATCCAACAAATACAGTAAAAACGATCATCAAAGCTGCTTTTTATCACGAATAAACTAATGCAAGTTTTCTCTAGCTTGCTTGTTCCCAAAGAAATTTACAAAGCTATTATGATTCATTAACTTGTGTTACTCAGTGTTACAGTAACTTTGATAATTTAACAAATTAATCTAGACTTTAATACAATCACACTAATGACGAGGAATTTATTTTCTAAACCAAAATATCAAACTGTGCCAAAAGATCATAAAAACGTCATCGATAAAAGCCTGAAACAGCTTCAAACTGATATTTATACGATCGGTTTCTAAGCAAAGATATTTCCAACTGTTTTGCAGTCTTCTGGTTTGATTACAAAACGTTAGTAGATATGTATGGTCAAGAAGTGAATGTAAAATAGCACGTTGCGGAAAATATAACTCTGCTATCAATCCATAAATATCTTCAGTTGCTCATAAATGAAGAATGAAGTCGATGGTCTTGTTGGCGAGACGAGATAAATAAATAAACAAATAAATAAATAAATAATAAAATATAATAAATAAATAAATAAATAACTAAAATAAATAAATAAATACATAAATAAATAAATATCATTTTAAATTGTTCTCACTTTCGTTAATTAAGTCTATTTTAAAACTGAACCTTGTTTAATCATGCTCTATGCTCATCTTTTCTGTGCAAGTGATACGAACATTTTTATATTTACGTAGAGTCTAAAGATTTTAAGGAAGATTTATTGAATATCTTCATTAAAATCTTTAGACTCTACCTAAATATAAAACTTTTGTTCCACTTGCACATGGAAAGTAGTCATCATCAAATCAGGGCTAGAGGTTATAAAACTGAGCATGGAAACCAGTCTCAAATCTCAAGCATCTGATTGGCTGAAATGGCGACCAGTCGCCATTTCAGCCAATCAGATGCTTGAGCTTTGAGACTGGTTTCCAATCTAAGCTTTATAACCTTCAGCCCTGTTTACAAATGACAAAATCCACCTAATAGTAACTCTTTGATTTGATATACTGTATATCTCTTATTCTTTTCTTCAGCATAATCACATGATGTTTCCTTGCGCTTTAATCTATTCCTAGTGCTTGAGATAACGTTTAGGTTGTTAAGACTTTGTTTGATTGTCATTGTCATCTGAATTGTTTTTCCTATAGACTTATGTTTAACGAACGTTTAAGTAATGGTCTAAATTTATGGCTGAGGAGGAAGTATATAACTGGATTAACAACTGTTGAAGACTTCGCCAACATCACAGCAATCAACGTAAATCTTATTGGTAACGCACTTATATCTCCATACGCTGCCCACATTGATACAACAGCATACGGCATCCAGGATATCAGAAAGCCCCAACACATAGCGAATGTTATCTGAAATAGATTTAACAAGTTATATGTAAAATATCAGATATTATTTCACAGTTATAAACAAATCAATTCATTCTTACTTAAGATATATTTAACCTCAAAATTATACAAAGGTGTGTCTAGAAAATCTATGCAGTAAACCTTTACGATTGAAGCACGATATAATCCAATGAATGTGACGTTCTCGTCGAATTTTGAAACAAAATGACATTCAATTATTTTAATCATTTCAGAGTGACTCCTGCTGCGAGAAGTTTAATTCATGAAAGAGATGTTTGTTAATATATATTCTATAAGTATAAACATTTTTTTCAAAGCACAAAAGTCTAATAAATATGGGTACATAATAAAGTTATGAACAAAGAGATTTATCATTCAAATAATCTGCACAAAAAACTTCGCATAAAATAAAACTTTAGCTGTAATTTTCCTTCCGATAACAGATTCCTTTTCGTAGAAATGTCAAAGCGAGGTTATAGTAGTATGTAGGCTACCGGTATGTAGTAGCCTATAAGACAGTGTAATCACAAACGTACGTTACCTACACGCCACTAGCACAAACATGCCCGTCTGCCAGCCGCATTTCTAACATACTATCATATCTATAAGCCGTATAAGTTGCACACATTTACCCTACCCTCCAGTTTAACACAAACACCAACTGCACATATCCGACATCCGTTTCACAACTAAATTTACCTTTATAAGATAGGATTCCTTCTTGGAAATCTTTTTCTTTCGTTCTTGCCATCCCCTTATACTTCTGTCGCTTTGTCTACACTTCATAATGATCATAATATAGGAAAAGAACATGGCGACAGAAGGAGCACTGATGCAGAAAACCGCCATTAGGGTTATAAACACTCTATTATTGTCCCACTGTAATGTACATGATGTGCCATATGTTTCCGATGAATATGAGCCCCATCCTGTAAGTGGTATTGCCGACCACATCAATGCGTACACATACGACGAAATAATCGCATTCTTCGTAAACGATTTGTTAGATACAGCTGAAAGCAAAAGACAACTTTCAACATAAACTTTTTAAGTAAACCATATTTTTTTTAATTTTTGTGATTATAAGACATTCACTGACCTGTTTCAGTCTAAACTGAACCTTGTTCATAACATTATTCAGATATTCAAGATATGACGCAGAATGAATTTTTGAATTTAAATAGTCGATAAGAAAATCGTTTGTTACGAAGACGCATGATTCCAAAGTACATTAAGCTTTAATAATGCGTCGCCATTGTGATTGTAATGACTGAAAAGAGATCTTAGGATTTTGATGACATTAACAATTACTAAGACACCAAACTTGTTTAAGATAGAGACAGTTAATTTTGAGTTAATAGAAAACTTTGTTTTCCGAATGCTCTCTAGAACCAGCTTGAAAAGGAACCTGTAATTTAAACAAACTTGAAAACTACAATTTATATTGTCAGATTAGGGACATTATCAGAACTTCGTTATCAGGCCAGAAATCGTCGACAATGCCTAAAATCATTCAATTAGCGACTAGTATTTTGTATGTTTACATAGATGAAATGGGAACTTTTAAAGAAGTCACTTAACATGACAAATTTGAAAACAAGTTAATGGCAAATGAAATAAAGTATAGTTTAAAAACATATTCGGAATATCTGTATACAAGGAATTCATAGTTGTTTCATATTGACACTTAGTTCAGCATAAAGCCTTTTTATAATCAAGAATAAAGTCATCTTAAATAAACTATTTGGATGACTTTAAACCTCTGCTAAAAGTTATAAAGTTATAAATGAACAACTACCAAACTTATCTTACACAACTGACTTAATACTTTATTTTGAACTTAATAAAAATAAAAGTATTCATGTTAGATATTGTATGTTTATTTATAAACAAGTAATGAGTGAAAGTTTTTAGTAGAGCTTCTTTCAAACTTCCACTGACTTTTAAATTATATTGACCCTATTGGAGAGCGAACTTGTACCGCGACAGCGCCTAATAATGCAATTCCAATCACGCTACCCAAGAAAAGTTTGATAGGATAACCCTGATGACGTGATTATTACTGCACGATACCGGTAACCGATAACTTACTGATTACAGTACTGACTATATGTAGGTGGAGTCTTTTACGAAAAGACCAACATAGATTTTTACCTAAGGTTGAAAATAATCATTTTCGCAATAGTAAATTACATGTTCTTTTATGGCTGTTTGACAATATGTTTAGAGAGCACCGACGTGAAGAAAAAAGATTTGTGCACAGTATGGTTCAAACGTTCCGGAATTCACCTTCAAGGAAGTACAAACTTACAAAATGGCAAAGGATTATATTCTAACGCTGGTTTTTATCTAACGAATGTTATTGTCAGTTTTCCTTTCTCATTAAACAAAACTCAGCCATCCCAGTGTTTTTATGAATAATTTCTCGGAGTTAGTAGAATTAGAATAAATGGAACGTGCAACATCTATGGTAATTGTTGCTAGCAGTTTAATAATTCATACTTATTCAGAAAAAGACTTTTACACTGAAATTGAATCCTTAGTCAAAATTGATAAATGTATGGAATAATCATAATTTCAGAAAACGTCCTTTTTCACTCAACTGTTTTGCCACAGGCCATTCCAAGAAGAAAACTCTTGATGCTCTCCTTTCGTTAACTGTGTTCTTTGTCCTTTATGATCATTTTGTAAAGTCGTGCTCTTTTTTCCTGGCTGTGTGGGCGGCTGCTATTCTAGATATGCATGTTTCACAGTTTTGAAATCTAAATGATGCAACCTTAACGTTGATTGTCACTAGAACCTGGTCTTAACTCACAATTGTCAATAATTGATTGATGGAGTCATTGTATGTTTCTTTTCTTGCTTTTGCCAAAAATGTTGCCAACATGATACAAGTATTTTACAGCGCTCTCAATGCTTCGTGATTAACCAACCAATCAACAGTTTATCATTATATTTACCTCTTTGGTTGCACGACGATGGCACGGGTTAAAGAGTTATGAAGATTTATGGGAAAATTTTGTAAAAGAACCTAGAAGCTCGATCTGTTTTTTTTTATTCTTGTCATCTTGTTGTTTCTGATTTTACTCCATGCTCTGGTCTCATTTAGTACACACCTTTTTGCTTGACTGCTGTTAGTTTCTTATATTTATTTATTTTGTGTGTGCTTTGTATGCAACATTTCGAGTCGGAATTAATTCACCAAAACAACTTGAACTTGTTTGTTCTTATAATAAACCTGTTGGGGCAAGAGTGAAGTTGTTCTACCCTATAAACTGGTTTAAACCCCAAATGCTAAATTTGTTTGTCACTGTCCGTTCGAATACCCCTCAGGTTCTATTTTTTGTTAATTGCTAGTGGTGTCTTATTAAAATTGGTCAATTTATAAATGCCATAGTCTTTTAACCACTGTTTTAGTCTGCGTGGAGAACTTAAGTTTTCTGCATGTTTCAGTCGTGTGATTCCCTGTTTTAACCATACTATCTAATCCCTCCCTACGTTAGTGTCAATATCTTATCCCTCTTTCCTTGTCGGTGTCAAAATCACGTGTCTATGTCATAACTTTAAAAGAATGAATGTAGCGACGTTTATTTCTTTCCAAATTGTTAACCTAACTGGAAATTCGTAACCGGTCAACCGTTACAAGTGCGATTATTACGTTAACGGATTTAACGGTCACATCCTGTACTTGTATTTTAGAAGTTACGAAACCTTGAATCATGGAAGATTTAAAACTCGAAACGTTGTTTGCTTTTCTGAAAGTTTTGCTTTGTTAAGATTGATTTTATCACGATATATTTTCTTGGCTGAAGATGGAAAATCTATATTTCTACATCTATATTTCTCTTATCTATATTTCACAAATAACAACCCAAAAGTTACAGATGCAATCAGCAAATTTCAAATAAGTACTGTCGAACTTACTTGTTATGTAATGACATACGCTTACATATCTTGTTAAACTCATTGTTGTTAGTGTTGAAATGCTGACGAGGCCGAAGAAAAAGCCCAGAAAACCATATATAATACATCCTGAAACATATCAAACATAAAACATTTGAGGTCTAAGACAGCTTTTCAATACATTATTTTTTTTAATCTTTGCATTACACACAAAAAAACATTTAAAACAAGGCTATCAGTATCACAAATTAAGGAAAACCTTTACAAGTTTTATCGCCGATACCCAGATTTAATTCAAAAATACAGGTGCAGTTTAAAACCACTATTGCAACAAGAAATTTCAAAGCAATTTTTATGGAGATTTTATTTATAAACTTTAGAAGATAAAAAGCAATGCTATTTTCAGCCGTGTATTCGTAAAAACCAAATCACCATAAAAGACTGGCTGAGAAATGACTTGCTGCAATAATAAGTGTAAATGCACCCATATCTTAATTAAATCTGGGTATCGGCGATAAAACCTGCAAAATGTTTTCCTTCATTTATTACACCGATAACCCCGTTTTAAAAGTATTCTGTTAAAAGGCCTCCTCACACCTAGGCGAAAGCCCCCCCCCCCCCCCGACGTCAACTTGCGTATTCTGGCGAATAGTACTTGAGCAGTATTCGTTCCCATTCGTATATGTAGGTTGTACATCGTTGGTAGTGTTCGTATGAGTGCGTTTATGAGCGTTACCAATCGTTGCGATTAGGATAGTTCGTCAGAAAATTTTGAACATGTTCAAAAAATTGTGGCGAATAAAAGTTTCGTCTGTGATTCGTATATATTCGTTTCAATACGTTAAACAATAGCAAAGCCCTCGCATAGCTTTCGTCAACTTGCGTTAGAGTTCGCTAGTTATCCGGGCCGGATCAACTAATTTGCATATCAAGCGATCGAGAGCGATCTCATGACGAATCTTTGCGACAGTTTGCGAAACCTAGCGAATAATAACGTATTGCAGCTAACTGAATTCGAAATTTCATGGCGAATGAAAGCAAGTTGTAGCGATTGGTTGACGTTCCTAAATTACTAAGGGTAAATAAGACATACGAATCATAACGCATCTTGAGAAGTTTTTAGTATATGAATAGTTTATTTTCATAAGTAAAACGATGAAGCAAAATGCCGATATTTAAAGTTATTCCATCTTCAAAACGGAAGTTATACATCGCTTGACGATAAAGTATGTAGCTGCTGTGGCTCACCAATAAGTCTCCCCAAAACAAATTAACATTCACAAGTTTATTAGAGGCCGTGGAGCCTGAGCACGTCCCATCTGCAGGCCGGTTGCTGAGAAAGCTCCCTCTGAAGTAGTCAGAGGAATTTTATAACGCAATGGTATTTGTCGGGAACATGTTGATGAGACTATAACAGCTCCCTTTACACCTGAAGAACGGAAACAAATGGCTGATGGTTTCCACAAGAAGTGGATCTAATGAGTTGTGTTGCTGCCATTGATTGCAAACACATAACCATCAGAAAGCCTGCCAGCTCTGCTATCTTATATTCCTATTCTTCTTCTACTTATTATTCTTCTTCTACTTTTTATTGTTATTATTATTATTATTATTATTATTATGGCTTTTTAGCATCATCTTACTGGCTTTGTCGACTCAGGCTATATGTATAAGTTCACGTTGTGTGGTCACGGTAGTAAGCTGACTCTGGATTATTATTGTTATTTGGCGAAACAAAACATACAGTCAAACTTCACTGACTGTTGCAGGGACTGTTATTTGTTTTAATTGCCAGATGTTCAAGTTTCTTTTCCGGTAATAAAATTTTCAATCTAAATACTCCCTTAAACAAGAATATTTACTTACAGAGCACAAATAATTATTACTCGGTGCATTAAAATTGTTCGAAAAGCATAAATTCAAACAACCGAGTTCGACCTATCGCAGTCTGACTTTAATTTCAATTTTAAAAGAACTATTTTCACGTTAGAATTCTACGCATAGTAACATTTGTTTTCGGTTATTTATGATATTCATCTCAAAGAAGAACCACAGTTCATTTACAGAGAAGCTGATTGTCAAGATCTGTATTCTGGACAACATACGGATGAGGTACTCCATTATGCAGAAAGCACTGGTTGACCATTAGGACAGATGAGGAGACCTGGGCGATGGAGGAGAGATCGCAGCTTGGAGGATACCATGACTGCCATTATCAGGCGCTACAGCACAGCAAGCAAAGAAATGGAAAGTTGTGAGAAATCAAATGTTAACTCAAAGTCTAATTCAAATAATGGAATGTACCAAAATTTAAATCTCAAAATATGAAAGAAAAGTCAAAATATAATACATTTAAAAAAAACCTTATTTAAGATTTGGAAGCCGATTGTTAATAAACATCAGAACTTTGTAATAATAATAAAAGTGTAGACCTATATCAGTTGGCGCCTCTCCGATAACTCCTAATAAAAGGGATTGAAGAACATACCAAATATAAATAATCTTTTAAAAAATATGCCTACAAGAGACGTAATTATACTAATACAAGATATTATACTCACGAATTTTCTTTCAAGAAAAAACTGAAATAAGACCCACTTGGTTTTCTCCAGTCTTGTTTAGCGTCCGTTAACGGTCGGATGCGGAAATACTCTTTCGTAAAGCAACGGACGGCATCGGAAGCGTGCGCAAAACTGCGCTTCGGTTCGCATGATTGCGTTCCTATTCGCCAAAGGTATTAACACAGATTGTTTGCGCGACCCAACGCATTTTAGCGAGAAACAGTAACCCTTCGACACCCTTCGTAAATCTTCAGCAACTACGTTTGCCTTTCGTTATATTTCAAATTATGTAATAAATGTTCGAAAAGTTTCGTTCAAAATTCGCAAGTATTGACAAATTTACCCAGTTCGTCGGGCTGCGCTGAATGGATTCGCCTATGTGTGAGGAGGCCTTAACATTGTTACACGTTCTAGAAAAGCATCCAAGCTGTGAGATATAAACCCCGAAAGATTAAGCACGCGGAACACCACCGTCTTAAACAGAAAATTAACAATATTAAATTTTCTCTTTTATCACATATTTTAAGAGTGACGTAAAAATTTTCAATAGAGTGATTAAAGATCAAGAAAGTTTGCTTGCTTTTCTGAAATGTTTACTTTATTAAGCGGGAGTTCGTCAGGACATATTTTATTAACCAGAGATGAAAAATGGTTATTATCTATATTAAGCAAATCATCAAGGTACCTCGAGGTGTTGTTAAAAGCTGTAATAACATTATCTTAATGTGCGGTAGAAAGAGATAACATAAAATCTCTTTCATACCAGTATAAAACAGATCAGCAACAAGGGGCGCACAATTAGTACCCAATAGAATGCCTATGTCTTGTTTATAAATAGAGGTATAGTTCGATTTTACGCATTGCTTTTATAGATTTTTGTAATATTCCACAAAATAGGGAAGTTAGATATTTCCATCATAGCTCATTATGTTAAAATTGTAGCTCACTGTCATAAAAGGTTTAATGTCCGTGACAGTACCGCTTCAAATTTCAGAAAGTTTGTCCCAAGGGTTGTGCGTGTTCGAATCCCTTGAGGGGATTTATTTTTTAATTATTTAATTTTAATGGCATTTTTTTCAATACATTCATGTTGACACCGACAAAAATGCAATTAAACCATGCAATTTCGAGTAAGTTTTCATCAAGCTTAAGATAAGATGTCGCGATCGAAGCTTACTCAAAACACAGTTTTGGACGATCCCAAAACCATGTACAAAATGGTTTTAAATTAGGAAAAGAAAGAAAGAGAATGCAATGAAGGTTCCATTTACAGCATTTGGTTCAGAGGTGTAAGGTGTCACAACAAACTGCTCAACAAAATATATTGTTATAAAAATGGAATGAACATGAACATAAGTTACTGAACGGGTATTGCCAAATAACTCAAGAAATAACGTAATATCATATAAACTGATTTAAAATTATAAAAAGCAAATGAATGACAAAAAATAAAACAGTTACAATTATTGGATTCGAACTTGCAATGGTTTGCATCATAGCCCGAGCTCCTTATCCACTAAGCTTTTAAGTCGTGACGAAATATCTGTTGCTTTGAACAGGTTTTAATGTCATATAAATGCAGTAATTTAACAGTAACTCTGTCAATTGACGCACTTTACCTATTTTGGATTATAACTGTGGACTTGTCACGGGTCAAAATCGAACTATACATTTCCCCAAATCCCAGATAAATATTATCCAACAAAAAAGTGAGCGCCTTGATAAGGTCTTCAACGCCTGAAAATAATTCGATTTAAAATTTATTTGAATCTTAATAGATTAAATTAAATTTTGCCAGTGGTTTCAAAAACCTTTTCGCAATTCCTAATTACATGTTCGTTTATAACTGTAAGACAAGATATTAAGAGCACAGATAATTTAGTAGTTGTGTAAGAACTAGAGTTTGCAATAAATTTGCTTTGTACGGTGTTTGTGCATTTTAGGCAATTAATACATTGTAGGCAGTCTAGTATCGTATCCACACTGATCTGATTCTTAATTTTGTATTTGTAAAAAGTGTGTGTAAGAAAAATTCTCAGATAAAGAGTCATTGTTAATGTATAAGTGCAATTAAGCTCTCCAGTTTAAATATTAATTAAGTGTATCTGTCACACTAAAATAAAATTATTAGAAGTCTTATCAGCAGTTGTTATTGCAAATCTGTTACCTAATTGTTGAATTCCCTTTTTCAAATGACAAATTCTAAAAAAGGTCAAGGTTGTAACAAAACAAGGTTTCTTTCATAAAATGATATGCGAGTCAATTTTTTAAATAGTTTTTCCATTAAGAAACTCAATAAAGCTCATTTTAGTTTGAAAAAAGTGAAATATGCATATCATGAATCGCCACACACACAAAACACAGCCTCACCACGCAGCGAAAAAGAAGAGAGGAAAAATGAGCATGTTGTTATAAGTATGTCAAATCAAACAATTAACGAATAAGAGTTGGGGTTACCGCCTTGAGGGATAAAAGAAACAAATCGAGATTTTAGGTTTAAAGAAAATATTTGCCCATAAAACGTTATAAACTCTCAAACCCCTACCACCGTCGTGCAACGCAAGAGGTAAGCATATTGATCAACTGTATATGGGTTAATCACCATGCCTGCAGAGCGCTGTAGAATATTATGTTGGTAACCTTTTTTTGAATTTTCAGATGTTTTTTACGAATAACCCGGAATATTTATATTTTATTTTCTTAAGTTTATTAATTAAATCTCCATAAAAAACTGGCTGTGAAATATCTTGTTGCAATAGTGATTTTCAACTTCAACTATATTTCTGAATTATATCTGGGTATCAGCGATAAAACTTGCAAAAGGTTTTCCTTAATTTATGATACCGATAACCACGTTTTAAAAGCTGTTCTGTTTTGCAAAGATTACATTACTTGAAATCATTAACATCATTGCAAGCTCTAGAAAAGCGCACAAGCTGTGAGATTAAAACCCCGTAAGATGTTGCACGAATAACCGTCTCGTCGTCTAAAATCGGAAAATTTACTATAAATTACTATAAATACTATATTTATTAAAATCGTCTCTTTTATCATACATTTTAGTAGTCAGTATCCATTTTCAATTGAAAGATTAAGATGAAGAAAGGTTGCTTGCTTATCCGAAGTGTTTGCTTTATTAAGTTGTAGTTCATCAGGGTAAATTTTATTAAGAAAGTGCATTATGCTTAGCATGTTTTCTTGTGCACCATTTATTACAAAATAAGTTTAAAGACTCAACAATTTCAGCACGGCATGCATTAAAATCAATTTTGGATGGAATTCTGTATTTGGGTCACAGTTATTGTTATGTATTATTATATATATGCCTCAGGTGTCTTAGAAAGTTATTTTTCTTAACTTTTACGTTGGCATTACGTCGCGAAAAATGTTTGATGCGCGTTATAGAGCCTACTATTAAAAATACATGAATACGCGGTATACACAACAGATGTTTTGCACTGTTTTAATTTCCGCGTATTTTGTGCTCATGGAATGTTAATGAACATGGAATGGTATTAATCTGAAAATACCCCATTGAAGGTTCCATGTACACCACCATAGGCATACCATCGTTTAGGATGGCTCAATATTGTACTGTTTATTGTAAATATTGAGTTGCGCTCAACCCGGGGCTAGGCGCGCGGGCAGTAATATGCATTTACATTACTGCCCACGAACAGGCTCAATCAAACCGAGATTGCAATATTTTTATATTTGTCGTGTTCGATGGTTTTCGAAGTTCTCTTTTCATCTATTTCAGGAAAAAAAATATTCCATTTACAGATTTCCCACGTAAAATAAATTGATATCACAAAACACTGAAACAAACGAGACGAATGCTAGAATCATACACATATAGTGAACAAAACTACAGTCTACCTACGTCAAGTGGCTAATTTCCATTTAAAACAGAATACAATAATGTAAGAATCATTGGTTTGCATGAACGCCATGTCATGTCAAAGAATACGTATTTTGAGGAACAAATATACTTTTCCTTTCCTTGTCTTGTCTTTTACTGTCGAGAATATAGGGTCACTTTTCTTACATTTTAAGAAATTTGTAATCTCACTCAGAAAACAGAGCTATATTTAATCAAACTCACAACGTTATAATCATAAATTAACTTGTTGTAAACGAAAAGTTTAACCCAAAATATTGCCAATCATACGTCGTTTATAAAGAAATTCTTTAGAATTGATGAGAGTAATTAATGAGTAAACAGAGAATAAAAATCATGCAGGTATTTGTGAAGTTTTAATTGTATCGTTAGGTTTAATGTTTGAACTGATAATAACTGCAGCGATATACCAGAGAGAAAAATATTGATCATAACTTAATTTAAATTTTCATATCTGTTGTGATCGGGGCTTTCAGAGTTCCCTTTTCCTCTTACCTGATGATTTACAGGAGCATTACCTGCTTAAATAAGCTTTGGGCTAAAAAGGTCTTGGGACTTGGTGGTCTTAATTTATCAGTGTTACAGATAAAAACGAAAACCATCAAATTCATCTTGTTATTTGTATCCGGTAGGAGTCAACATTTTATGTAATAACCGTAATGAAGTAATGATATTGCCTCTACCTTGGAGCGAACCCGCACCGTCACGGCGACAGCGCCTAGCACTGCAATTCCGACGACGCAACCAACTGAGCTAACTGGGGCAAGTAAGGAGGGTCATAAGTTATATTCGAAGAATTTAAAATGATAAAGTTGTAGACTTGCATTCAAATCGTTTTGTTTTCGACACTCTACCAAACATTTAAAGATAAACAGCTTCACCACAGCAAAGCGTGGACCATCATTTGTTCAGGTACTCAATAGTTATAAATATTTAACATTTCTGGAATACAGTTAATTTTGATTCTAGTTATAATTGATATAAGAAAAAATTAAAAAATACGTAAAGTGATAACGTGGGGTGGTGTTATGTAACCTCAAGTTTATGCTTTTCGAAATAAACGTAATTGAGATACAGTGAAAATAAAAATAATAAAAACCAGCCCACCTTTCAGCTTGTGTATCGTCATTATTTTATTTTCTTGAAAGAATGCTCGGGTGTCATTCATGTTGTTACGATGATTTTTGTTTCGTATAGATTCATATCACTGAAAATACACCTTAATTTTTTTATTTAATAATTCAAATGTTATATTCTTCTTTTGATATTGTATAGTTATGAAATCTGATTATAGGGGTTCGATAATCCCCTAAAATGCATAAATGCTAGCTTTGTTTGATCTGAGGAAGGATTTGATTGTAAGGTATGACACATGCAGCTTGGGAAATAAGAAAGTAAAATGTTATCAGAAAGGGTGATACATCTGAATCAGGAAATAATTTAAAAGTTTTCAGATGTGTGGGAACTATTTATGCTTATAATCACAAACACATTATTCTACTGTCTCACAAGTTAGTAACTTGACTGACAGAAAGGAAATTTTTGAACAGAATTTAACATTAAATTTGCCTATGAACAATAAGCAAATTTTATTGCAAAAAACAACAACAACAACAAATAAGGTGAAATGATAGTTGGGTGGGTTTCAGTATAATGACGACATTCCTTCTTTTTAATATAAAGTGAAAGCTATTGAATACAAGAATAAAATTTTACATTCAGAAGTTGTGTTTTGGTGTTGCTAAATTTATTGCAAACGTTCAACTTGATTGTGTTGTTAATTCAACAGTTATAGCTAAAAACAGGCCAAAAATGTCCCGAGAACAACACTTTTGGCGTGACATTTATATTTTTATGTTTTTTTTTGTTGTTGAATGTTTCGTTCACTTTTGGCCTTAGTAGTTAAAGTTGATTTTTTATTGTTAAAATGTTAAACTGTTACCTTGAATATTCAGTGTATTTTGTACAAATATTATCATCGTAAGCCATAATTTGATGTCATTTTATAAAAAATCAAGATTATCAATACATGATAATCAGTGTAATAATAATTTCATCAGTTTCAATCGGTTTTACTGTCAAATATTAAATGAACAATTCTAGAAGATAAGTGAATTATTTGATGAATTTGATATTTCAGGATAACAGCTTCTCGTAATGATTTAGTAGGAAGATCAACTCCACGATACTGGAGAATGTCAAAGAAATCAAAAAAGCCTTTATTGTTTTCGCCACTTATTCCTACTGTTATGAAGGGTTTTTAGAGGCAAAAGTGAATTATTTAAGGTTCAACCTTGTCATTACAATTTTCAACAAATTATACACAATCATACACAAACAGTTTAATTTGTACCAAACAGGTAAACACTAATTGAAAACCGGCATCAGTTGAAATGTGTTTTAAATGTTGTTTTCTGATTAATCGACCATTAACAATATGGACATCTTGCATTTAGATTTGTATTCTATTCATGGACTTATTTGAATATTCCATTTTGTTTAATACTTTTTAATGTCAGTCATAATACTTTTTTAACAAGTTTGATCCAAAGGACATATGTTTTGATGATTGGAATATTAAATATTGAAAGAATATATCAAGCTAGCTTCTTGCCATCGATATCATCCTCTGAGCTACTTCGGTTGTCGAGCATTATATGAATATTATTGTCCAACAACATAGGCTAATATTGCTTTTTGATTATTTAACAGTTTAAACATATTCAGTTTGCAGCAAACTCTTATCCTACTGCTATGGTTATATCGAGTTTTAACAGGTTCTAACATGAACTACCAAGTACAAAATGTTTTGGTAAATTAGCTCCGACACACCCGTCAACTCGACAATGTTGCATGTAAAAGCACATAGACATATAAAAAATGAAACAGGCATATCAGGAATCGCCACACTCACAAAAACAGCCTCACACGCAGCAGAAAAGAAGAGAGGAAACGAAAGTATTTTTATTAGTATTCAAATTAAAATAAGACACCATAAACGATGAACGAAAAAAGAAAAACATTGGGGTTACCGCCTAGAAACGGTCAGTGGGAAAACAAATTGCCACTGAGGGTTTAAACCAGGTTCTAAGGTGCACTAACCTCACTCTTGCCTCAACAGGTACTCATATAACAAAACAAGTACAAATTGTCTTGGTGAAATAACTCCAATCCACTCAAGTTGCATGCAAAAGCTCATAAACATATAACACATAGGAAGCTTATAGCCTCGAAAAGCCAAAGCGGCGGATATCTTACCGAGACCAGAGTATCTGGAGTCAAATCAGCAAGAACACGATGACAGAGATAAAAGAAACAAATCGAGCTTCTAGGTTCTTTAAAAAGAATTTCCCATTAACCTTTATAAACTGTTTAACCCTGCCTCCGCCGAGAAACCAGAGATAAACAAAATGAACTGTAGATGGGTTATCACCAGGCCTGCAGAGCGCTGTAGAATATCATGTTCGTAACCTCTAGATGGTTTTATGTTGATTTGTCGTTTGCACCATTTATTGCAAAAAGACTTTAAAGACTGCAATTTCCGTACGACAGGTATTTAAGTATGGAATTCTATATTTCAGACCTTTAGAAATTAAATTACGGATTCTATAGTCTTTGATAACATTTTGATCCACTGTAACGACATGACTGGCAGGTTGATTTGGAATTTGAACACTCTCATGATATTGGTGTATTCTGAACGATCTGGGCTGAAGGTTATAAAACTGAGATTGGAAACCAGTCTCAAATCTCAAGCATCTGATTTGCTGAAATGGCGACCAGTCGCCATTTCAGCTAATCAGATGCTTGAGATTAGAGACTGGTTTCCATGCTCAGTTTTATAACCTTGGGCACAGTAAATCCGATTTAATTTTGTTTTAATTGAAAATTGTGATTCTAGTTGGCTTGTTGTATTTTTAACAAACGACGGGTGTTTCGGTACTCTTGAAATAATAAGGATAGCCAATTCAACAGTTTTATCTTTAAATATACTTGGAAGGTCAATAAAATCTATTCCTTTACGTAAAATAAATTTCAGGGAATGTCTTTGGTGGTCGGATTCCAAGTCGTTGTTTGGTGTGAGAACGATAAAACACGTCTCTCGGATGACAATTCCTTTATTTAGAATACTCTCTGTTCTGCAGCTGAATGCCTGAAAATCATTTACACTTAAAACACATAAAGAGCAATGTTACATATTGTAACGAAGTTTATTACCTAATTTTCCATAAATCCAACGATGAGAGAACGAAGATGAAATAGGTAGAGGGAACGCAAAGAGAGGCAAAATTACGTCACTGCATGCCAAATTGAGAATGTAGTAGTCGGACATGTTCAGGGCTCGCCAGTTATGTAGGCACGTGTATATCACCAGAGTGTTTAAGGTCAGTGCTAGCAAACCTTAAAAAGATATAAACAATGTGAAACACGAGTAACTATGCCTGACTATTTAAGGCTTATGGAGTTAGTATTAAAATTCTGTTTTAAGAGTTTACCTACAGTGGAATCTGACCGGTAAAACGTTTTCTAGCAAATCTACCCACATTTTATAAAGATATATAAAGAAACATCTTTGCTGGTATTTAGTGTATACGATGATATATAACAAAGATGATGTTATTCCTTACTAGATTATATTTAACTAACTGACAAGTTAATTGCTAATTTAAATTGTAATGCAATTTTTATCAGCTTGTTTGTCTGAAGCCTCATTTTGTTTTAAATTGTCCCTTCATTTAAAATGTATATATTAAAGAGACAGACACAGTACATACCACCCCCTCCCACCCCCCTCCCCCCCCCCCAAAAAAAAAAGTTGTTAAGTTGTTTGAAGTATGAACTCTGGAATTCTATTGACGGTCAGTACAAAAACAGGGAAGAACGAGAATAAAATGGTGAAGTGTTTGCTTAAGTGTAGTTAAAATATAAACCTGATATCTCTCATTCAAAATCTCAAAATTCAAGTTGCTCGTATATAGTGAAAAAAGTTCTATGTTAATTAGGAGAATGGGAAACAAATACTGCAATTTGCGATCAAATTGCTAAACTTTTGCACGTGTTTTGAATGTTATTAAATATAAATATGATTTGCTATCAATACCCGCGTTTTATTCAGGATTGACTTCATTAAAGTAGAGGAGATATTTTTGATTAAATAATCACCCTATACAGGTACGATTTCAATACAAGCGCTTGATTATATTTTTAATTGAAAATCTACTTTAAATGACAGACTATTTTATCATTACGAAATTAAAGAAATTCCTTTTGTGTATACAATTTCTTATGTGCTTGAGAAATGGACAGAATTTACGTATATAATATTTTAACAAAGTTAAATACAATGTGATTAAATTCTGAGTTGATGTATGAGAAAAACCAGTAAAAAGTAACACACCAAACTGTCAAAAAGATTCTCCATTTATAGTCAGTCAAGATGTATTTTGTGTTAATAGCACATAGTTAACTTTGCTCGAAAGTGCAGTTTGCTTTATCTAGTTGTTTTAAATTTTAAATTTCCTCACTATTATAAAAGCTAATTAACAAAGGCAACTTGTTTATATTTGGATTTGAGACTTGTGTGAGGTTGGTGCACCATAAAACCTCGTTTAAACTCCCAGCAGCAAATGCGTTGTCAATCGCAAACGGTCGATATTCAATGACCTTACTGAGACCATAGCACATGGGGTTACATTAGATAAGCAAGAACACGATGGCAGAAATTATAGAAACACCTCGACTTTCTGTGTTCTTTTTAAAGAGTAGATTCTTTTATAAACTCTTAAATCCCTGCCACCGTTGTGAAAAAGACAGCAAAGAGATTAATTGTATATGGTTCCATCACAAAGCATGCAGAGGGCTGTTGAGTATCATATTTTTATACTTTGTATTTGAATTTACAGTTGGTTTTAATGAATAAAAAGGGAAAATTTTATTACTTTTATTATCTTCAATTATATCCAGTCCATAAAACACCGGTTGAGAAACGTTTTGATGCTGTAGTGATTTTAAACTGCAGTTGTTTATTCGAATTAATCTGAGCATCGGCGATAAAATTTGCAGAATGTTTTTCTTAATTTGTGGAACCGATATAAAAGTTTTAATGAAATGCTAAGATTATGTTTGAATGTTTGACATTTTGTCTCCAGAACAGCGCAAAGTGAAATATAAACCCCTTATTTCTGCCCAGCGCAACTCATTATTTACACAATTAAACAATACATTTTTTGACCCGTTACAGACGGCAAACAAGGAATCGTTCGTGCGGTATTTTTAGATTAATACCATTCCATGTACAGCGGTGTATGGTCCTAAGATTACAGAATGCGTTAAGTCTAAATAATGAAAAAAACAATAGGCGGAACTGAACATAATAGAATTTAGACAGGGAATTAGAGAATATAAATCCTTCATATAACTCAGAATGTCACGAGAAAAAATAAAAGCAGGAAGTATATCCTTTGGGTGATTGAATATCAAACCCTATACCCGCTGGGATGTTGGAACCTCCCATTTTAAAAATCGTCGAAATATTTGAACAAAAATAATTTTAGAAGTACTAATAAAGCACATAAGTATCGTGTTAAACGACCTTTAAAGCAAGTTACTGATAACAGCACTGATTGACAAATGTTACGACAGTATACGGCGTCGTAATAATTAAGCAAATGATTCAAATTTGTTGAAAAAGATCGTTAACAAATATTCTTAAACAATATATTATTTCTGTGTTACTGATTGCAATAAATGACTCAAAAACTTCTAGTGTTTAAAAAATAGCTGAAACAAAGTTGTTGTCATATATGTTATGGCATTAGAAAACAGTTTCTGGAAAGCGACTATTTATTATTTATAAATTTATTACTGTCTGTTATGTCTTAACCTGGTTAAACATGGGTTCCAAAAATTCAAGGAATGTAGGTAAATATTTGCTAAATATTTGTCAATATAATAAAAAAATATAACGATTTGCATTGAAAATATATCTTTTACTGGCCATTACAGACTATCAGTTGGGCCTATAAGAACGGTTTTGAAGAAGAAATTGCATTGATTGACGCAGTAAGCCTTTCACGATATATTTTAATTCTTGCTTTGTTCACATCAAATAGTCTTTCCATTATAATAAGAAAGCAATTCTGCTTATTCGGTTAGTTTAAAGTTTAAACATATTTTATTTGCTATTCTGTTTTACAGGTATATATACATACATATGAGCAATAATTAGAAAAGCAAAAAGGGTTGGGCATGAAGTTCTTTCAACATTATCATGTGCCCTTCCCTGAGCTAAGAAATGCATATTGAAGACTTAATGAAGACTTATTTGATTCACAAGCTTATTATCAAAAATATTCTTAAATATATAGAAAGTCGTTCTTATTCACACCGAAACGAGGATTCTTTTCACTCTAAACCAGTAAACAAGAGCGCACCTTATATAACTGTTCTTGATTATTATTACAGTATGTTTTTAAGTCAGAAATAAGTGTAAATAGGTCCTTACAACTTAAACATTTTCCAAACATTTGATACTTACAAATAGTGAGCAAATAAAGGCCAGCTATATAATCTTCTATTCTAGTAAGCTTTGAGCAAAATTCGTCACAGTCCGGAAGCTCTATATCTGACACGTTTACTGGGTCGTAAACCATTTCTAACAAAGCTATCTCGTTGTCGTCCTAAAATGAAAGAAAAAAAAGAAAGATTTTTTTATTTTTAAATCTAAACAATGTAATTAAAATTTTCTGCCATGATACCAACTGGTTTCTGAAAATAAATCTGTAGTCAAAGAGTGAAAGAGCAGTATTGGGTTTGCTGTTGTATCGTCATTTCTAGCTGTATTGTACTGTGTACAATAGACAAACAAAACATAAACTTCAATATAAACGAGGATTTTATTTTCTGCCCAAAACATCTTTGTCTATATGAAAATTAAATGTGAAGTACGCTCAAGAAAACAAAGACGTTCGACGTTGAAAACGTAGCCAGTAATTTTCTCTAGACTTAACAAAGAACAAATCACGGAAATGTCGATATAAAAAAGGCTCCAATTAGAAAATATGACATGGCACAGCGGTGTGTGTTGATGAAGCTTTACAACACTTATGTTTCTGGGAAAATCTTAAAAAATAACTTATTTTCTCGGCGAATTTCTGTTTTACAGTCATTATGTTTTTAGTTATATAACTTCAAGTGCTCTGATCTCGGCAAAATCATCGAGTAAGGTAAACTGGGGCTAGTTGTAACACTTAAAGAATTTTCTTCAGATTTTTGACTGCAGCTGTTATAGTTGCATTAAGAACCTTGGAAACTGAGTTTATAAAAAAAGACCGGTTAGATCATAAAGAATTAATTCTTAAACTTCCAGGTTGCAACAGGAGGTTAAGTAAGATCGAAATGTCGATAAATCAGTTTTTTAAAGGAGCATTTTTAGCTCGACTATTCGAAGAATAGAGGAGCTATCCTACTCGCCCCGGTGTCGGCGTTGGCGTCCGTTAAACAAAAAATGCACTTTGGTCCATAACTTGAAAACTACTTATGATATCAACTTGAAACTTGGAATATAGATTCACCATCAAATTCTACATCCTAACCAACAACACCCATAACTCTGCTACAAATATTTTTCAAGTTATGCCCCTTTTCCACTTAAATTTTGGGTTAAGGAAACTATGCACTTTAGTCCATAACTTATAAACTACTTGAGATATCAACTTGAAACTTGGGATATATATTCACCATCAAATTCTACATCATTACCAACAAGACCCGTAACTTTGCTGGCAATATATTTCAAGTTATGCCCCTTTTTTCTTATATATTGTGTTAAGCAAAATATGCATTTTGCCCATAACTTTAAAACTACTTGATATATTGCCTTGAAACTTGAAATATATTTTCACCATCAAAATCTACATCTTGACCAATAAGACCCATAACCCTGCTTCCAATATTTTTCAAATTATGTCCCATTTTCACTTAAATTTTGCGTTAAGCAAAATTTATACTTGGCCCTTCACTTTAAAACTACTTGAGCTATCACCTTGAAACCTGGAAAATATATTCACCATCAAAATCTAGGTCATTATCAACATCACCCATAACTCTGCTACCAATGTTATTCAAGTTATGCCCCTTTTTCACTTATGCAATTGTCCCATAATTTTGAAACAACAGGATATATTACTTTGAAATTTGGAATATATGTTTGCCATCAGTTTCTAAATCATTATCAACAAGATCCATTACTCCATTGGAAATACTTTTGAAGTTATGCCCCTTTTGCATTTAGTTTTTACATCGACTATTCGGTATTTCATTGAAACTTTGAATATTTTTTCACCATCAAAATCTACATCATTACCAACAAGACCCATAACTGTAATACAATTACTCTACAAGTTATGCCCCTTTTTCCACTGTTCCTTTTGTTTACTTATATTTTCACTTAAGTGCACTTCATCGATAACTTTGCAAATACTTAAGGTATCAACTTCAAACTTCCATTATATTTTCATTTCAGTTCCTTTTCTGTAACATTACTGAAGTAATTGATATTGAACTAAAAGTAAATGTCTCTAATAACAAATTACTAGGAAGTTTTATAACAAATCCAGAAATATTTCATAGTTATTTCCCTATTCAGTTTAATATTTATGGTACATTAAGGAATTATTTCTGTTATTTGAAATGAATTTCTCCCTTACCATTCACTTGTTAATATTTTTCCTAATTGCACATGAATGTATGGCCATAGTTGTTATTGTTTTAATCTTCAAATTGCATTTGTTTCAAATGATTCGAATAGTCGAGCGCGCTGTCTCCTCTGACAGCTCCTGTATTTTTTGAACTATCAACTTTATAGTCTTCAATTGTGGAACAAATGTTTTATGCTCTAACACAACACCGACTGCGAGACGAAATATGTTATCCCCAGTAAAACGACTTACCCATTCCACATATTTCGCTTGAGGTTGGTGCACCCTAGAACCTGGTTTAAACCCCCAGTGTCAATTTGTTTTGCCACTTACCATTTTTAAGGCTGTTTCACCAAAGGTTCTCTTTTTTGTTAATTGTTTGTGGCGTCCTATTTGAATTGACATACTTATAACAAACATGCTCTCTCTCTCCCCCCCTCTCTCTCTCTCTTCCTCTATTCTTTTTCTCTGCGTTGGGAGGCTTTGTTTTGTGAGTGTGGCGATTCCTGATATGCATATATTACTAAAAACAAGAAATAGTTATAATTTATTTTATCATTTTTAATAAAAACTACAAATACGTTTAGACTTGTTTATGCAATAAAGAAAGAAATATCAAAATATTTTCAAACATTAAAACAAACAAACGATGTCCATAACACATAAATGTCCAAAACGCCAACATAATAGTATTATGCTGTTATTACTCTCGCACGGATTTTAAACAAAGAGTTATTATGACCCTGACCAGAAATAAGTGAACATGTGTGGGTTTTCACATGTAGGTCGGTACTTTCGTAACCAGACGTTATTCAGCAAATGATTAGACAGATTTGGTGGGGAGGTTTGTCATAAGATGTAGATGATCCCTATTTTGTTTTCTACCAAATAAGTAAGACGATACTCCAGTTTTTGGTTGAAAAATTACTTGACGGTTGACATTCTGACCTCTACTTCAAAAGGAGTCATGTATATACACATTTGATGGCGATTGTTCTCGAGTTATTGACTGGGCAATGATTTCGTGTTGAAGTTCTTTGTGATTTTGGTCTTTGACCCCACTTACATTATAATCGATAAGAAAAAGTGAAATGTGCATATCAGGAATCACACACTCACAAAACACAGCCTCCCAAAGCAGCAAAAGAGAGGAAAAGAGAGCATATGTTCATAAGTATGTCTAATTCAAATATGAAACCACAAACAACAACCTTGGGGTCAAAGTCTTGAAACGGCCATTTGAAAAAAAAAACAATTTGCCACTGGGGCTTTAAACATGTTCTAGGGTGCAAGTGTAAGGTTGGTGCACCCTAGAACCTGTTTAAAGGTTCTCTTTTTCGTTTGTTGTTTGTGGTTTCATATTTGAATTAGACATACTGCTTTGGGAGGATGTTTTTCTAACAAACGACGGGTGTTAAGTATTCTTGAAAAAATAAAGAAAAGCAGGTAAAACAGTTTTATCTTAAAATATGTATTTGGAAGGTAAATAACAATTATTTCTTTATTCAAAAAAGAAATGTGTGGTCTGAGAATATACCGTGTGTAACTCTGAGTAAGACTTCATAAAGAGTTCTCATAACGATATCATAGGCTTCCTTATCCACTTTCTGTCGATTTGAAATTTGAAATAGAAAGAGACGCCAATCGTGAAAGCATAGCGTGTCTACCAGAATGTTTTAAAATGTGTTGAAGGTGGTGAATGGAACACAGAACACGTTATTTTAATGTTACCATTCGTCCTTATCTCGTGCAACCTAGATTTTCGTTTTCGTATTTCGAGCAAATCAAACATGTTAAAATCAGATTTTTTAAATGTTGCCTTCTTGATAAATATTATTATTTAAACCGAGTGGATAAGGCGTTTGATGTTTCTGAAACCACTTTTGTTCCGAAATAAGCCTAACTCTAATTTTAAATGATCTTGAAGCACTGTTTTAGAATGTAAGTCGAATGTATCTACGGCATTGAATAGTTTCATGTTTTGTGATGACAAACCTCCTTTCTAAATTTCAGGATCGCAGGCCAAATTGAGGTCTAGTTATTAGTCGGACAAGGGTTTTGTATGAAAGGTCACTGTAACTGACATAAGCCCCAATAGGGGTCATCTGCATATGATGACATACCTCCCTGCCCAACATATGCACCATAGGTAAAATCGTTGTCTATTTAGTGGCCAGATGCGGTTTTTGTGTTGGTCACTGCGAATTTATCCTTTGACCTACTGACCTGAAGTCAATCGGAGGCATCTTGAGGTAAGGGCAAGACTTTCTACCAAATATGAGTACCGTAGGTGAAATCATTGTCTAGTTATTTGTCGGGTAGTTATGGCAGACTGACGAACCCACCGACCGACGGACCGACATGTGCAAAACAATTTTACCCACAGCTTCTTCAAAGGGGGGGCATTATTACGTAAAGATGGTTAAACAAGTTTTTCATAGCCAATCTGAATACTTCCCGGGCAATTTCATTGTAGTTTACACTAAAAAAAAGACGAAAATTAAAAGGTGAATATAGAAATATTTACAACCTTATCAACAATTCAATATCATCGCTTATTTAAGTTTACCAACTTGCCGCGTATATCAACCGTTCTAAACAATTTTACTTGACACTGTCATCGTCTACGTTTGTCAATTCTTTGCATGTTTGAAATGATGCAAACAATACTTTATATAACTCGTAATATTAGGTAAACAGTTTAGTAGAAAATGGACAATGACTTAATAACGTACCCAATCAAGACCTGTCGTTTGCAAGCATTAAAAGATTAAGTTTGGTTTAGTTCTGAAAATACAGAAAATGATTGAAATGAAAAAGTGTTAATCATTTAAAAGCATCCTTTGTCAGAACATTGTTAAATCCATGTATTTGTTTTTTAAAGAATGGAAACTCATTAATTATAATTTTCAGGCACGTGATCTTTTTCAAGAAAAATACAGATTTAAGGTACATCCATGTTAATACTTTCAATGTTGTTGAATGTATCCCGGTGCGAAGTCACCCAGGGCGACGAACATTAAGTTACAAACAATTCAATATTTTTTGATAAAGGAGAAGAGTTAGAAAATTTGAACTGAATTAAATAAATTTAACAAAGGGAAAACTGACTTCTCTTTTGGAAGATTTTATGCATTTTACTCTTGATTTTTGATTCTTTGAGATTAAGCCATGCTTAAATCAGTTGAATTCCATGTTTAAGAAACTGTTTATGCCTTTGTCTAAGAATTCTTACATGATCATAATGAGTCTGTTACATTTCTAAAACTTTAACGTTCTCTGTTGTCTGGATATGCGTTGAATCGATTGTTGAACTAGTTTTATGTTATTATACTTGATATATTTTTATCACATTATTTTACACCAAGTTTTGGGCAATGTTCCAAAATATAAAACAGACGAAAAGGGAAATATGATATAATTATTGATGCAATATTTTCATTCGTGCAGTTACCTCAGTAAGAACGCATCGTTATTTCTTCCCAAGAATTAGATGAAAAACCCGATTAGATTGCATGAGTGATATGCTTATACGATAAAGAAAAAAACCGCAAACATCGATCTCATTAACTCTCTAAAAACGATCGAAACTTCATTAAAAAGAAGATTTTGTTTATAAAAACGGACTTCCGTCACCACAAAATCCGAAATGTCCTGACATCAGATTGAGATGATTGTAAATAAGAGTCATTTGTCGTGGAATCTATGTTTACAGGCACTGGTTATGAGAACACCACATTGAGATAATGGGCGAATTTTGGTTGTCATTGTAAATGAAGACGTATATATGTATCTCTGTCTGTTTCTGTCGGAGAAGTTCACGAATAACAATGTAAACTATGCCACATTCAAAAATCCTTTTAGCAACAACTCAAAAACGTCTTTATACAACTCGAAAATGAGAATGCCGATTTAACAAAACGTCCAGATAACAACTCCACAGTACGAATGCCAATTTAACCAAACGTCCTCATAACAACTCAACATTATGAATGCCAATGTCGCAATGCCCTCTGATAACAATTCAAAGTAAGAATGCCAACGCACCAAGTATCCTGATAACAACTCAAAGTAAGAATGCCAATGTCGCAATGCCCTCTGATAACAACTCAAAGTAAGAATGCCAATGCACCAAGTACCCTGATAACAACTCAACATTAAGAATGCCAATGTCGCAATGCCCTCTGATAACAATTCAAAGTAAGAATGCCAACGCAGAAATTATCCTGATAACAACTCAAAGTAAGAATGCCAATGTCACAATGCCCTCTGATAACAACTCAAAGTAAGAATGCCAACGCACCAAGTATCCTGATAACAACTCAACATTAAGAATGCCAATGTCACAATGCCCTCTGATAACAATTCAAAGTAAGAATGCCAACGCACCAAGTATCCTGATAACAACTCAACATTAAGAATGCCAATGTCGCAATGCCCTCTGATAACAACTCAAATTAAAAAAAGCCAATGTCGCAATGCCCTCTGATAACAATTCAAAGTAAGAATGCCAACGCACCAAGTATCCTGATAACAACTCAACATTAAGAATGCCAATGTCGCAATGCCCTCTGATAACAACTCAAAGTAAGAATGCCAACGCACCAATTATCCTGATAACAACTCAACATTAAGAATGCCAATGTCGCAATGCCCTCTGATAACAATTCAAAGTAAGAATGCCAACGCACCAAGTATCCTGATAACAACTCAACATTAAGAATGCCAATGTCGCAATGCCCTCTGATAACAACTCAAAGTAAGAATGCCAACGCACCAAGTATCCTGATAACAACTCAACATTAAGAATGCTAATGTCGCATTGCCCTCTGATAACAACTCAAAGTAAGAATGCCAGTGTCGCAGTGCCCTCTGATAACAACTCAAAGTAAGAATGCCAATGTCGCAATGCCCTCTGATAACAACTCAAAGTAAGAATGCCAATGTCACAATGCCCTCTGATAACAACTCAAAGTAAGAATGCCAATGTCGCAATGCCCTCTGATAACAACTCAAAGTAAGAATGCCAACGCACCAAGTATCCTGATAACAACTCAACATTAAGAATGCCAATGTCGCAAAACCTTCTGATAACAATTCAAGTAAGAATGCCAACGCACCAAGTATCCTGATAACAACTCAACATTAAGAATGCCAATGTCGCAATGCCCTCTGACAACAACTCAAAGTAAGAATGCCAACAAACCAATTATCCTGATAACAACTCAACATTAAGAATGCCAATGTCGCATTGCCCTCTGATAACAATTCAAAGTAAGAATGCCAACGCAACAAGTATCCTGATAACAACTCAACATTAAGAATGCCAATGTCGCAATGCCCTCTGATAACAACTCAAAGAAAGAATGCCAACGGACCTAGTATCCTGATAACAACTCAACATTAAGAATGCCAATGTCGCAATGCCCTCTGATAACAATTCAAAGTAAGAATGCCAACGCACCAAGTATCCTGATAACAACTCAACATTATGAATGCCAATGTCGCAATGCCCTCTGATAACAATTCAAAGTAAGAATGCCAACGCACCAAGTATCCTGATAACAACTCAAAGTAAGAATGCCAATGTCGCAATGCCCTCTGATAACAACTCAAAGTAAGAATGCCAATGCACCAAGTACCCTGATAACAACTCAACATTAAGAATGCCAATGTCGCAATGCCCTCTGATAACAATTCAAAGTAAGAATGCCAACGCAGAAATTATCCTGATAACAACTCAAAGTAAGAATGCCAATGTCACAATGCCCTCTGATAACAACTCAAAGTAAGAATGCCAACGCACCAAGTATCCTGATAACAACTCAACATTAAGAATGCCAATGTCACAATGCCCTCTGATAACAATTCAAAGTAAGAATGCCAACGCACCAAGTATCCTGATAACAACTCAACATTAAGAATGCCAATGTCGCAATGCCCTCTGATAACAATTCAAAGTAAGAATACCAACGCACCAAGTATCCTGATAACAACTCAACATTAAGAATGCCAATGTCGCAATGCCCTCTGATAACAATTCAAAGTAAGAATGCCAACGCACCAAGTATCCTGATAACAACTCAACATTAAGAATGCCAATGTCGCAATGCCCTCTGATAACAACTCAAAGTAAGAATGCCAACGCACCAAGTATCCTGATAACAACTCAACATTAAGAATGCTAATGTCGCATTGCCCTCTGATAACAACTCAAAGTAAGAATGCCAGTGTCGCAGTGCCCTCTGATAACAACTCAAAGTAAGAATGCCAATGTCGCAATGCCCTCTGATAACAAATCAAAGTAAGAATGCCAATGTCACAATGCCCTCTGATAACAACTCAAAGTAAGAATGCCAATGTCGCAATGCCCTCTGATAACAACTCAAAGTAAGAATGCCAACGCACCAAGTATCCTGATAACAACTCAACATTAAGAATGCCAATGTCGCAAAACCTTCTGATAACAATTCAAGTAAGAATGCCAACGCACCAAGTATCCTGATAACAACTCAACATTAAGAATGCCAATGTCGCAATGCCCTCTGACAACAACTCAAAGTAAGAATGCCAACGCACCAATTATCCTGATAACAACTCAACATTAAGAATGCCAATGTCGCATTGCCCTCTGATAACAATTCAAAGTAAGAATGCCAACGCAACAAGTATCCTGATAACAACTCAACATTAAGAATGCCAATGTCGCAATGCCCTCTGATAACAACTCAAAGAAAGAATGCCAACGGACCTAGTATCCTGATAACAACTCAACATTAAGAATGCCAATGTCGCAATGCCCTCTGATAACAATTCAAAGTAAGAATGCCAACGCACCAAGTATCCTGATAACAACTCAACATTAAGAATGCCAATGTCGAAATGCCCTCTGATAACAATTCAAAGTAAGAATGCCAACGCACCAAGTATCCTGATAAAAACTCAACATTATGAATGCAAATGTCGCAATGCCCTCTGATAACAACTCAAAGTAAGAATGCCAACGCACCACGTATCCTGACAACAACTCAACATTAAGAATGCCAATGTCGCAATGCCCTCTGATAACAACTCAAAGTAAGAATACCAACGCACCAAGTATCCTGATAACAACTCAACATTAAGAATGCCAATGTCGCAATGCCCTCTGATAAAAACTCAAAGTTAGAATGCCAACGCACCAAGTATCCTGATAACAACTCAACATTAAGAATGCCAATGTCGCAATGCCTTCTGATTACAATTCAAAGTAAGAATGCCAACGCACCAAGTATCCTGATAACAACTCAACATTAAGAATGCCAATGTCGCATTGCCCTCTGATAACAATTCAAAGTAAGAATGCCAACGCACCAAGTATCCTGATAACAACTCAAAGTAAGAATGCCAATGTCGCAATGCCCTCTGATAACAATTCAAAGTAAGAATGCCAACGCACCATATATCCTGACAACAACTCAACATTAAGAATGCCAATGTCGAAATGCCCTCTGATAACAACTCAAAGTTAGAATGCCAACGCACCAAGTATCCTGATAACAACTCAACATTAAGAATGCCAATGTCGCAATGCCCTCTGATAACAACTCAAAGTAAGAATGCCAACGCACCAATTATCCTGATAACCACTCAACATTAAGAATGCCAATGTCGCAATTCCCTCTGATAACAATTCAAAGTAAGAATGCCAACGCACCAAGTATACTGATAACAACTCAACATTAAGAATGCCAATGTCGCAATGCCCTCTGATAACAACTCACTCAAAGTAAGAATGCCGACGCACCAAGTATCCTGATAACAACTCAAAGTAAGAATGCCAATGTCGCAATGCCCTCTGATAACAACTCAAAGTAAGAATGCAAACGCACCAATTATCCTGATAACAAATCAACATTAAGACTGCCAATGTCGCAATGCCCTCTTATAACAATTCAAAGTAAGAATGCCATCGCACCAAGTATCCTGATAACAACTCAACATTAAGAATGCCAATGTCGCAATGCCCTCTGATAACAACTCACTCAAAGTAAGAATGCCAACGCACCAAGTATCCTGATAACAACTCAAAGTAAGAATGCCAATGTCGCAATGCCCTCTGATAACAACTCAAATTAAAAAAAGCCAATGTCGCAATGCCCTCTGATAACAATTCAAAGTAAGAATGCCAACGCACCAAGTATCCTGATAACAACTCAACATTAAGAATGCCATTGTCGCAATGCGCTCTGATAACAACTCAAAGAAATAATGCCAACGCACCAATTATCCTGATAACAACTCAACATTAAGAATGCCAATGTCGCAATGCCCTCTGATAACAATTCAAAGTAAGAATGCCAACGCACCAAGTATCCTGATAACAACTCAACATTAAGAATGCCAATGTCGCAATGCCCTCTGATAACAACTCAAAGTAAGAATGCCAACGCACCAAGTATCCTGATAACAACTCAACATTAAGAATGCTAATGTCGCAATGCCCTCTGATAACAATTCAAAGTAAGAATGCAAACGCACCAAGTATCCTGATAACAACTCAAAGTAAGAATGCCAATGTCGCAATGCCCTCTGATAACAACTCAAAGTAAGAATGCCAACGCACCAAGTATACTGTAAACAACTCAATATTAAGAATGCCAATGTCGCAATGCCCTCTGATACAAATTAAAAGTAAGAATGCCAACGCACCAAGTATCCTGATAATAACTCAAAGTAAGAATGCCAATGTCGCAATGCCCTCTGATAACAATTCAAAGTAAGAATGCCAACGCACCAAGTATCCTGATAACAACTCAACATTAAGAATGCCAATGTCGCAATGCCCTCTGATAACAATTCAAAGTAAGAATGCCAACGCACCAAGTATCCTGATAACAACTCAAAGTAAGAATACCAATGTCGCAATGCCCTCTGATAACAATTTAAAGTAAGAATGCCAACGTACCAAGTATCCTGAAAACATCTCAACATTAAGAATGCCAATGTCGCAATGCCCTCTGATAACAATTCAAACTAAGAATGCCAACGCACCAAGTATCCTGATAACAACTCAACATTAAGAATGCCAATGTCGCAATGCCCTCTGATAACAATTCAAAGTAAGAATGCCAACGCACCAAGTATCCTGATAACAACTCAACATCAAGAATGCCAATGTCGCAGTGCCCTCTGATAACAATTCAAAGTAAGAATGCCAACGCACCAAGAATACTGATAACAACTCAACATTAAGAATGCCAATGTCGCAATGCCCTCTGATAACAATTCAAAGTAAGAATGCCAACGCACCAAGTATCCTGATAACAACTCAACATTAATAATGCCAATGTCGCAATGCCCTCTGATAACAATTCAAAGTAAGAATGCCAACGCACCAAGTATCCTGATAACAACTCAACATTAAGAATGACAATGTCGCAATGCCCTCTGATAACAACTCAAAGTAAGAATGCCAATGTCGCAATGCCCTCTGATAACAACTCAAAGTAAGAATGCCAACACACCAACTATCCTGATAACAACTCAACATTAAGAATGCCAATGTCGCAATGCCCTCTGATAACAATTCAAAGTAAGAATGCCAACGCACCAAGTATCCTGATAACAACTCATTATTAAGAATGCCAATGTCGCAATGCCCTCTGCTTACGATTCAAAGTAAGAATGCCAACGCACCAAGTATCCTGATAACAACTCAACATTAACAATGCCAATGTCACAATGCCCTCTGATAACAACTCAAAGTAAGAAAGCCAACGCACCAAGTATCCTGATAACAACTCAACATTAAGAATGCCAATGTCGCAATGCCCTCTGAAAACAATTCAAAGTAAGAATGCCATAGCACCAAGTGTCCTGATAACAACTCAACATTAAGAATGCCAATGTCGCAATGCCCTCTGATAACAATTCAAAGTAAGAATGCCAACGCACCAAGTATCCTGATAACAACTCAAAGTAAGAATGCCAATGTCGCAATGCCCTCTGATAACAATTTAAAGTAAGAATGCCAACGCACCAAGTATCCTGATAACAACTCAACATTAAGAATGCCAATGTCGCAATGCCCTCTGATAACAATTCAAAGTCAGAATGCCAACGCACCAAGTATCCTGATAACAACTCAACATTAAGAATGCCAATGTCGCAATGCCCTCTGATAATAACTCAAAGTAAGAATGCCAACGCACCAAGTATCCTGATATTAACTCAACATTAAGAATGCCAATGTCGCAATGCCCTCTGATAACAACTCAAAGTACGAATGCCAACGCACCAAGTATCCTGATAACAACTCAAAGTAAGAATGCCAATGTCGCAATGCCCTCTGATAACAACTCAAGAGTAAGAATGCCAACACACCATTTATCCTGATAACACCTCAACATTAAGAATGCCAATGTCGCAATTCCCTCTGATAACAATTCAAAGTAAGAATGCCAACGCACCAAGTATCCTGATAACAACTCAAAGTAAGAATGCCAATGTCGCAATGCTCTCTGATAACAACTCAAAGTAAGAATGCCAACGCACCAAGTATCCTGATAACAACTCAACATTAAGAATGCTAATGTCGCAATGCCCTCTGATAACAATTCAAAGTAAGAATGCCAACGCACCAAGTATCCTGATAACAACTCAAAGTAAGAATGCCAATGTCGCAATGCCCTCTGATAACAACTCAAAGTAAGAATGCCAACGCACCAAGTATACTGTTAACAACTCAATATTAAGAATGCCAATGTCGCAATGCCCTCTGATAACAATTCAAACTAAGAATGCCAACGCACCAAGTATCCTGATAACAACTCAACATTAAGAATGCCAATGTCGCAATGCCCTCTGATAACAATTCAAAGTAAGAACGCCAACGCACCAAGTATCCTGATAACAACTCAACATCAAGAATGCCAATGTCGCAGTGCCCTCTGATAACAACTCAAAGTAAGAATGCCAATGTCGCAATGCCCTCTGATAACAACTCAAAGTAAGAATGCCAACACACCAACTATCCTGATAACAACTCAACATTAAGAATGCCAATGTCGCAATGCCCTCTGATAACAATTCAAAGTAAGAATGCCAACGCACCAAGTATCCTGATAACAACTCATTATTAAGAATGCCAATGTCGCAATGCCCTCTGCTTACGATTCAAAGTAAGAATGCCAACGCACCAAGTATCCTGATAACAACTCAACATAAGAATGACAATGTCGCAATGCCCTCTGATAACAACTCAAAGTAAGAATGCCAATGTCGCAATGCCCTCTGATAACAACTCAAAGTAAGAATGCCAACACACCAACTATCCTGATAACAACTCAACATTAAGAATGCCAATGTCGCAATGCCCTCTGATAACAATTCAAAGTAAGAATGCCAACGCACCAAGTATCCTGATAACAACTCATTATTAAGAATGCCAATGTCGCAATGCCCTCTGATACGATTCAAAGTAAGAATGCCAACGCACCAAGTATCCTGATAACAACTCAACATTAACAATGCCAATGTCGCAATGCCCTCTGATAACAACTCAAAGTAAGAAAGCCAACGCACCAAGTATCCTGATAACAACTCAACATTAAGAATGCCAATGTCGCAATGCCCTCTGAAAACAATTCAAAGTAAGAATGCCATAGCACCAAGTATCCTGATAACAACTCAACATTAAGAATGCCAATGTCGCAATGCCCTCTGATAACAATTCAAAGTAAGAATGCCAACGCACCAAGTATCCTGATAACAACTCAACATTAAGAATGCCAATGTCGCAATGCCCTCTGATAACAACTCAAAGTAAGAATGCCAACGCACCAAGTATCCTGATAACAACTCAACATTAAGAATGCCAATGTCGCAATGCCCTCTGATAACAATTCAAAGTAAGAATGCCAACGCACCAAGTATCCTGATAACAACTCAACATTAAGAATGCCAATGTCGCAATGCCCTCTGATAACAACTCAAAGTAAGAATGCCAACGCACCAAGTATCCTGATAACAACTCAACATTAAGAATGCCAATGTCGCAATGCCCTCTGATAACAACTCAAAGTAAGAATGCCAACGCACCAAGTATCCTGATAACAACTCAAAGTAAGAATGCCAATGTCGCAATGCCCTCTGATAACAACTCAAAGTAAGAATGCCAACGCACCAAGTATCCTGATAACAACTCAACATTAAGAATGCCAATGTCGCAATGCCCTCTGATAAAAACTCAAAGTTAGAATGCCAACGCACCAAGTATCCTGATAACAACTCAACATTAAGAATGCCAATGTCGCAATGCCTTCTGATTACAATTCAAAGTAAGAATGCCAACGCACCAAGTATCCTGATAACAACTCAACATTAAGAATGCCAATGTCGCAATGCCCTCTGATAACAATTCAAAGTAAGAATGCCAACGCACCAAGTATCCTGATAACAACTCAAAGTAAGAATGCCAATGTCGCAATGCCCTCTGATAACAATTCAAAGTAAGAATGCCAACGCACCATAGTATCCTGACAACAACTCAACATTAAAAATGAATGCCAATGTCGCAATGCCCTCTGATAACAACTCAAAGAATGCCAACGCACCAAGTATCCTGATAACAACTCAACATTAAGAATGCCAATGTCGCAATGCCCTCTGATAACAACTCAAAGTAAGAATGCCAACGCACCAAGTATCCTGATAACAACTCAACATTAAGAATGCCAATGTCGCAATGCCCTCTGATAACAATTCAAAGTAAGAATGCCAACGCACCAAGTATCCTGATAACAACTCAACATTAAGAATGCCAATGTCGCAATGCCCTCTGATAACAACTCAAAGTAAGAATGCCACGCACCAAGTATCCTGATAACAACTCAAAGTTAAGAATGCCAATGTCGCAATGCCCTCTGATAACAACTCAAAGTAAGAATGCCAACGCACCAAGTATCCTGATAACAACTCAACATTAAGAATGCCAATGTCGCAATGCCCTCTGATAACAACTCAAAGTAAGAATGCCAATGTCGCAATGCCCTCTGATAACAACTCAAAGTAAGAATGCCAACGCACCAAGTATCCTGATAACAACTCAACATTAAGAATGCCAATTGTCGCAATGCGCTCTGATAACAACTCAAAGAAATAATGCCAACGCACCAATTATCCTGATAACAACTCAACATTAAGAATGCCAATGTCGCAATGCCCTCTGATAACAATTCAAAGTAAGAATGCCAACGCACCAAGTATCCTGATAACAACTCAACATTAAGAATGCCAATGTCGCAATGCCCTCTGATAACAATTCAAAGTAAGAATGCCAACGCACCAAGTATCCTGATAACAACTCAACATTAAGAATGCTAATGTCGCAATGCCCTCTGATAACAATTCAAAGTAAGAATGCCAACGCACCAAGTATCCTGATAACAACTCAACATTAAGAATGCCAATGTCGCAATGCCCTCTGATAACAATTCAAAGTAAGAATGCCAACGCACCAAGTATCCTGATAACAACTCAATATTAAGAATGCCAATGTCGCAATGCCCTCTGATAACAACTCAAAGTAAGAATGCCAACGCACCAAGTATCCTGATAATAACTCAAAGTAAGAATGCCAATGTCGCAATGCCCTCTGATAACAATTCAAAGTAAGAATGCCAACGCACCAAGTATCCTGATAACAACTCAACATTAAGAATGCCAATGTCGCAATGCCCTCTGATAACAATTCAAAGTAAGAATGCCAACGCACCAAGTATCCTGATTACAACTCAAAGTAAGAATGCCAATGTCGCAATGCCCTCTGATAACAATTCAAAGTAAGAATGCCAACGCACCAAGTATCCTGAAAACAACTCAACATTAAGAATGCCAATGTCGCAATGCCCTCTGATAACAATTCAAACTAAGAATGCCAACGCACCAAGTATCCTGATAACAACTCAACATTAAGAATGCCAATGTCGCAATGCCTTCTGATAACAATTCAAAGTAAGAATGCCAACGCACCAAGTATCCTGATAACAACTCAACATCAAGAATGCCAATGTCGCAGTGCCCTCTGATAACAATTCAAAGTAAGAATGCCAACGCACCAAGAATACTGATAACAACTCAACATTAAGAATGCCAATGTCGCAATGCCCTCTGATAACAATTCAAAGTAAGAATGCCAACGCACCAAGTATCCTGATAACAACTCAACATTAAGAATGCCAATGTCGCAATGCCCTCTGATAACAATTCAAAGTAAGAATGCCAACGCACCAAGTATCCTGATAACAACTCAACATTAAGAATGACAATGTCGCAATGCCCTCTGATAACAACTCAAAGTAAGAATGCCAATGTCGCAATGCCCTCTGATAACAACTCAAAGTAAGAATGCCAACACACCAACTATCCTGATAACAACTCAACATTAAGAATGCCAATGTCGCAATGCCCTCTGATAACAATTCAAAGTAAGAATGCCAACGCACCAAGTATCCTGATAACAACTCATCATTAAGAATGCCAATGTCGCAATGCCCTCTGCTAACGATTCAAAGTAAGAATGCCAACGCACCAAGTATCCTGATAACAACTCAACATTAACAATGCCAATGTCACAATGCCCTCTGATAACAACTCAAAGTAAGAAAGCCAACGCACCAAGTATCCTGATAACAACTCAACATTAAGAATGCCAATGTCGCAATGCCCTCTGAAAACAATTCAAAGTAAGAATGCCATAGCACCAAGTATCCTGATAACAACTCAACATTAAGAATGCCAATGTCGCAATGCCCTCTGATAACAATTCAAAGTAAGAATGCCAACGCACCAAGTATCCTGATAACAACTCAAAGTAAGAATGCCAATGTCGCAATGCCCTCTGATAACAATTTAAAGTAAGAATGCCAACGCACCAAGTATCCTGATAACAACTCAACATTAAGAATGCCAATGTCGCAATGCCCTCTGATAACAATTCAAAGTCAGAATGCCAATGCACCAAGTATCCTGATAACAACTCAACATTAAGAATGCCAATGTCGCAATGCCCTCTGATAACAACTCAAAGTAAGAATGCCAACGCACCAAGTATCCTGATATTAACTCAACATTAAGAATGCCAATGTCGCAATGCCCTCTGATAACAACTCAAAGTACGAATGCCAACGCACCAAGTATCCTGATAACAACTCAAAGTAAGAATGCCAATGTCGCAATGCCCTCTGATAACAACTCAAGAGTGAGAATGCCAACACACCAATTATCCTGATAACACCTCAACATTAAGAATGCCAATGTCGCAATTCCCTCTGATAACAATTCAAAGTAAGAATGCCAACGCACCAAGTATCCTGATAACAACTCAAAGTAAGAATGCCAATGTCGCAATGCTCTCTGATAACAACTCAAAGTAAGAATGCCAACGCACCAAGTATCCTGATAACAACTCAACATTAAGAATGCTAATGTCGCAATGCCCTCTGATAACAATTCAAAGTAAGAATGCCAACGCACCAAGTATCCTGATAACAACTCAAAGTAAGAATGCCAATGTCGCAATGCCCTCTGATAACAACTCAAAGTAAGAATGCCAACGCACCAAGTATACTGTTAACAACTCAATATTAAGAATGCCAATGTCGCAATGCCCTCTGATAACAATTCAAACTAAGAATGCCAACGCACCAAGTATCCTGATAACAACTCAACATTAAGAATGCCAATGTCGCAATGCCCTCTGATAACAATTCAAAGTAAGAACGCCAACGCACCAAGTATCCTGATAACAACTCAACATCAAGAATGCCAATGTCGCAGTGCCCTCTGATAACAATTCAAAGTAAGAATGCCAACGCACCAAGTATCCTGATAACAACTCAACATGAAGAATGCCAATGTCGCAATGCCCTCTGATAACAACTCAAAGTAAGAATGCCAACGCACCAAGTATCCTGATAACAACTCAACATTAAGAATGCCAATGTCGCAATGCCCTCTGATAACAACTCAAAGTAAGAATGCCAACGCACCAAGTATCCTGATAACAACTCAAAACTAAGAATGCCAATGTCGCAATGCCCTCTGATAACAATTCAAAGTAAGAATGCCAACGCACCAAGTATACTGATAACAACTCAACATTAAGAATGCCAATGTCGCAATGCCCTCTGATAACAACTCAAAGTTAGAATGCCAACGCACCAAGTATCCTGATAACAACTCAACATTAAGAATGCAATTGTCGCAATGCCCTCTGATAACAATTCAAAGTAAGAATGCCAACGCACCAAGTATCCTGATAACAACTCAACATTAAGAATGACAATGTCGCAATGCCCTCTGATAACAACTCAAAGTAAGAATGCCAATGTCGCAATGCCCTCTGATAACAACTCAAAGTAAGAATGCCAACACACCAAGTATCCTGATAACAACACAACATTAAGAATGCCAATGTCGCAATGCCCTCTGATAACAATTCAAAGTAAGAATGCCAACGCACCAAGTATCCTGATAACAACTCATCATTAAGAATGCCAATGTCGCAATGCCCTCTGCTAACGATTCAAAGTAAGAATGCCAACGCACCAAGTATCCTGATAACAACTCAACATTAAGAATGCCAATGTCACAATGCCCTCTGATAACAACTCAAAGTAAGAAAGCCAACGCACCAAGTATCCTGATAACAACTCAACATTAAGAATGCCAATGTCGCAATGCCCTCTGATAACAATTCAAAGTAAGAATGCCATCGCACCAAGTATCCTGATAACAACTCAACATTAAGAATGCCAATGTCGCAATGCCCTCTGATAACAATTCAAAGTAAGAATGCCAACGCATCAAGTATACTGATAACAACTCAACATTAAGAATGCCAATGTCGCAATGCCCTCTGATAACAATTCAAAGTAAGAATGCCAACGCACCAAGTATCCTGATAACAACTCAACATTAAGAATGCCAATGTCGCAATGCCCTCTGATAACAATTCAAAGTAAGAATGCCAACGCACCAAGTATCCTGATAACAACTCAACATTAAGAATGCCAATGTCGCAATGCCCTCTGATAATAACTCAAAGTAAGAATGCCAACGCACCAAGTATCCTGATATTAACTCAACATTAAGAATGCCAATGTCGCAATGCCCTCTGATAACAACTCAAAGTAAGAATGCCAACGCACCAAGTATCCTGATAACAACTCAAAGTAAGAATGCCAATGTCGCAATGCCCTCTGATAACAACTCAAGAGTAAGAATGCCAACGCACCAATTATCCTGATAACAACTCAACATTAAGAATGCCAATGTCGCAATTCCCTCTGATAACAATTCAAAGTAAGAATGCCAACGCACCAAGTATCCTGATAACAACTCAAAGTAAGAATGCCAATGTCGCAATGCCCTCTGATAACAACTCAAAGTAAGAATGCCAACGCACCAAGTATCCTGATAACAACTCAACATTAAGAATGCCAATGTCGCAATGCCCTCTGATAACAATTCAAAGTAAGAATGCCAACGCACCAAGTATCCTGATAACAACTCAACATTAAGAATGCCAATGTCGCAATGCCCTCTGATAATAACTCAAAGTAAGAATGCCAACGCACCAAGTATCCTGATATTAACTCAACATTAAGAATGCCAATGTCGCAATGCCCTCTGATAACAACTCAAAGTAAGAATGCCAACGCACCAAGTATCCTGATAACAACTCAAAGTAAGAATGCCAATGTCGCAATGCCCTCTGATAACAACTCAAGAGTAAGAATGCCAACGCACCAATTATCCTGATAACAACTCAACATTAAGAATGCCAATGTCGCAATTCCCTCTGATAACAATTCAAAGTAAGAATGCCAACGCACCAAGTATCCTGATAACAACTCAAAGTAAGAATGCCAATGTCGCAATGCCCTCTGATAACAACTCAAAGTAAGAATGCCAACGCACCAAGTATCCTGATATTAACTCAACATTAAGAATGCCAATGTCGGAATGCCCTCTAATAACAACTCAAAGTAAGAATGCCAACGCACCAAGTATCCTGATAAGAGTAAGAATGCCAATGTCGCAATGCCCTCTGATTTTTCAATTACCTGATCCCTGTGTGATAATACACGTTTGGGTTCCTTCAATTTAGAGATGTGATCAGCTTCCGTATTTGAAATAGATGAAAAGAGAACTTCGGAAGCCACCGATCATTAAAATATTAAAATATTGCAGGCTTGTTTTGTTGGTCATGGGGAGTAATGAAAAAGCATTTACTGCCCTCGCCGCATAGCTCCAGGTTGATCGCAATTTAATATTTACACTAATTTTGATCCATTCTAAACGATGGTATGCATATGGCGATGAACATGAAACCTTCAATGTGTTTTTTTTTCAGATTAATACCATTCCATATTCAGCATCGGCGTATGGTCACCAGATAAAATAACGGGTTTGTCCTAAACGAGAAAATAATGGGCTAACCTAAACAGAAAAGAAGAGAATATAATTCCTGCATATCACAGACAACGCCAATGGCAACATTTTAAAAAGCAGGAAATATATCCTTGGTTTGTTATAACAATATCTAATTATATATTGGCCGGTATATTGAAACCCCTTATCTATATGAAAGACTCGTAAACTGGCCGAAATATTAAAAGTTATTTTAGAAGTACTATTAACAAAGTACAGAAGTATCGTGCTCAACGACGTTCAAAGGACGTAACTGATAACTGATTAAATGTACGGCGAGACGTTTTTCAGCCGCCAGACGGCACAAACAACGATTCTGTGATATTAAAATAGATAAAAAAGGGAACTTTGAAAGCCACCGAACACGACAATTATGAAAATATTGCAGGTTGTTCAGCACGATATTTATATTTGTGAAAATATTGAGTTGAGCTCAAACCGGTGCTAGGCTGCGTGAACAGTAATACGCATTTTCATTACTGCTCATCAACAGACTCGACGAAAACGAGCCCGCAACATTTCGATTTTGTCGTGTTCGGCGGCTTTAACATATCCTTTTTAATCTTTTATATTGCTTTACTTGTTCAGATAATTAAGAACTGTGTGCGACATAATCAACAATTTAATGTGAAACCAGTGCCCAAGGTTATAAAACTGAGCATGGAAACCATTTCAGCCAATCAGATGCTTGAGATTTGAGACTATATTCGTTTTTTCTATACTCAAAGTGTTAAGAAACTTAAACAACAAAATAACGACAAATCAACAAACATTTTCATTTCGTGTTCATGATGTTTTCAAAGGAAGCATATATTTTAATAAGCATGAATATAAACATTTGAAAGTTAATAAAGTTAATGTGAGAAAGGCAATAGTCCGGAAGGTAAATAATATTAGTGAATATAAATCATTTATTCTTATTGACACTTGACAATAATTGCAGAAATAATCTGGATATAAAGACGGAAAACCAATTAAACGAACACATAACCAAAATGCATGATGCAAGCATCATTGAAAGCTATATCCTTTAATTATAATTTCGTTAGAATAACTCAAAGGTCACTAGTTTATAATTTTAGTTTTTCTGTTTTATTTATATCAATCTATCGCTATGAAAAATAAAGATACTCTTTAAAGCTTCGTTTCTATCTAAAAATAAAGCATAGAAAATTATTTAACATGACCGTTTTAGGGATTAATGTATACCATAAGTGCATACTGTGTCACAATGAAAATATGGTTATATATGGTTTCCTATTGTTATGAAGATATGGTTTCATATGGTTTCAAGTTGTAATGAAAATATAGTTTCATATGGTTTCATATTTTACTTATACGCTTCTAGCTACCTAATGATCGTTTTTGTTTTCGTGAACGTTGTCACACTACGCTAGATTATGCTCACCTGCTGAACTTTTCAATTTTGCTCACGTTAAATAATAAAAAAATATATATCAAACTTTAAGCAAAGGACAGTTTGCTTTATTACATTCGGGCTGTTAATGTCAAAAAAAAAATTCTACTTGATGTATTAACCAGTGCTGAATGTTATAAAACTGAGATTGGAAACAAGTCTCAAATCTCAAGCATCTGATTAGCTGAAATGGCGATCAGTAGCCATTTCAGCCAATCAGATGCTTGAGGTTTGAGACTGGTTTCCATGCTCAGTTTTATAACCTTGGGCACTGGTTTTTACAGAGCAACGACCTCACAGCCCGTCAGGTTATCACATATTTGTCAATTATAAATAAATTGATCATGTCTGGTGCTTCTCGTGATGGGCTTAGCCATTAGTTTGGAATATTTTAATTGCTGTTCTCAGGTGCTGGAACAGTATCTTTTTCATTTCTGTGGTTGTTTACATATTGTAAATAATTATGACGTGGTTGAACGGTTAAGTACAATCAGGACAACGCAGAATGCGAAGGACAATACAGAATTCGTTATGTCTTAAAACTGTGGCAAACTGCGATAAAAATAAATTATTACAGAGAAATTGTTTTTTTTTTTAAATTATATATCTATTAATATATTAATTACATTTTCAAGGATGTAATGTCGTCAGGGCCAAAACATCTTTTATATCTGCTCTGAAAAGCTCATATAGAATTATGTTAATAACTTTTATTATGAAATGTATTAAAATAGTGAAATTTGCATTTCAGGAATGGCCACATTCAAAAGACACTGCCTCTTCACATAACCAAATAATGCAGTGAGGAGAAGACGACATGCGTTTCATAAATGACGCCACAATCAATTAAAGAATATGAGAACCCAAAAGGATCAGTGATATTGATAAGCTATCAGAAATCTAGGAAAATCTTTTAAACGAAACATATAAAGCCACCACAAACAATAAACATCTAAATGTTAAAGGCAGTTTGATTTAGCCTGTTCATAAGCGGTATGCTATTACGCCGCCGAGCCTCAGGTTTAACGCAACTCAATGTTACGCAAGTGAACAATACAATTTTGACCCAATCCAAACGAAGCTTTTATACAGTAATAGAACGCTAAGACTCGATCTGTTTCCTTAATTCCTACTTTAATTCTTGTGCTGATTCGCTCCAGCTGTTCTGACATCATTAAGTATCTACCAATTTTGCCTGACAATGCTATTACCCTTAAAAGTTTTAAATGTTAGTGTTCAACATTTTTCTCGTTGATATGAGTGTTGAAGCTTATTCACCAAGACAACTTGTTCTTGTTTGTTCATATGACAACCTGTTGGAGGGGGGGGGGGGGGGTGCAAATGTGAGTTTGGTACACTCTACAATCTGGTTTAGCCACTAAAGGTTTGCCACTGATCGTTCCAATGAGATAACCCTCGGGTTCCGACAGCGAAAAACAGGTTTGCATTGTTTTGCAAAATGAACACAAAACAGTAGTTAGATGATAAACAGAATAACTGGTTAATGCTTAATCAGCCTATTTGGTCTGAAAAGGCTCAGACCTTACCTTTTCTGCGACTTTAAGTGTATCTGTCTAAGAAGTAATTGCACTGCTTGGCGCTGTCACCGTACGGTACGAGTTCGTTCCCCAGTAAAGACAATATTTGAAATTTATATAAGCAATATTTGTACAATGTGGCGGTCGTAAATAGAGTCTCTCCGTTCATAAAGTCATTACTGTTATCTGTATATAATCGGTTACCGATGTCATGCAGTGATGTTAACGTTTATCAGAGTTATCCAATCAACCTATTTTGGAGGTGTCCCAGCTAGCAAAATCGGTAGCGTAATCGGAATTGCATGGAAAGGCGCTGTCGTCGAGAGAAAAAGACAGAAGGACCCGTTAGTTGTATGCGGAAAAGCAATATCTGACTATGATAATTTACAATATTCAGTTTTATTGTAAATTCAATAAGATACAAAAAGGTAAAACAAGGTTTGCTTTTCCCGGGTATCGTGCTGAAGTATGTAAGATGAAAGAGCCAAAAAAGAGAAACGAGCATATCACAGCCAAAATGACACGACTGTGTACTTTAGAAACTTTAAATGTAGGTTAATGTTATTGTTACTCTAAGTTTTGCATTTATCAATTTTATCAAAACTCATTAACCAAACAAGCACGTCTACCTTCTTAAAATCAAGTCATGAAAAAAATTGAGGCTATTATATTTTCCAGAATTTCTCACTCAAATCTTGTTTGTTTTGCTATCAAATATTGATGTATTTCAGTAAAAAAAATTAACAATCATATATTTTCGAAAAATTCACCTGCACCGCGGATCCGCTTTTGCGGTTGTCTTTAATAATTAAATATGCTTTAGGGCACCTCATGTTGAAGATCTTTCTTACAGGAGGCTTTATGTTATATATTTATTACCGGCTAGCTCTGTCTGCAGCGTTGTCGGAATTGCATGGGTAGGCGCTTTCGCCGTGACGGTGCAGGTTCGCTCTCCATTAGCGGTAATATCATTTGTTTTAAGTTTCTATTGACACAGTTGCAGTTCAAGATCACTAACGTTGTTTATGAAGATTTGATTAACAAATTTTAGAAAAAATGCAATACCAATTTTCCACTTTATTCGTAAAAGCCATTTATAATTTTAAAAAGAAAGACTACCATCAGGATATTCGAGAGTGCGTTGCATGCTTGAAGATTAATCTTCGCTTTCATAAACTCTTTGGTTGCTTGGCAGTTTCAGGATTTTTATCGTTTATGAAGGTTCCGATGAACATCTTGAAAACAAACGAAACAACTCGATCATTTTCTTTTAATCTTGTCACCGTGTGTTTGCTGATTGAACTTAAGGTGCTCTGTGCTCAGTCAGATTATCGAGTACAAACCTACTGCATGTGTTGATGCCTTTTGCTTTAGGTATGTTTTTGTGTTAGTGCTATTTTGCATAAAACGTTATCGACACGTCGGTAAGTTGTGGTAAATTCACTAAAACAATGTGTATGTATTTTTTTATATGAGAACCTCATGGGGAAAGTGTTGGGTTGGTGCAACATAGAACCTGTTTTTAACCCCCAGCGGCAATGTGCTTTTTTGTCACTGAGCGCTCCAAGGAAATTAGTATCGACCGGGTTCTCTTTTCTATTATTTAATTATGATCACGTTTTTAGGCTGCATGCTGTGAAAGCGGCTATTTCTGATATGCCTTTTTCATGTTTAAATCAGAGCAAATAAACTATGCTAACTACTAGTATTCGAAGCAAGGAATCGTATTTTTTCAGTGTATTTACAAAAAGACCTTAGGTTAATGAAATAGACTCACAATGTTTACTTTTTTTCAAAGATCTTGTCATTTCATATTATGTACTAGTATTACAACGAAAGTGACACATGATTATATACTTACTCGACTTTTGGCCACTTATTAGAAAGCAGTCGATGAAATACAATCCTTATTTATTTCACTAACATATTTCTGACCGATTTCAAAAACGCTGTTCATATTTGTTCCAAGCATTGAAATGTTTTGTGCGATATACAATGACTTACTTTCAGAAACGAAACACAATTGAAGAAAATATGTTACAAACAAAGCAAATGAGTACTGACATAATGGCTTGAACGAAAATATTATCTGAATGAAGTACATTTTGATTTATGTTTGTAAGATAATTAGTAGGACATATTGATGTAGACAAAACCAATTAACGAGTATATGTCGTCAGTTGTAGATAAATTGCCGTTTCTGTTAGTGATATTTTGTGGATTTTGTTATGTAAAATAAATGCCTTTATTTAATGTTTACAAGTTTAATTAAGAATTGTTTACCCTCTCAAATTAAAAAAAAATCCTGAATCTGAAGGAAAAGCTTAAAACATTAATTAAACGAAGCTGTTTTTGTCAATTTATTGATAAAAGGTAACAATGATGATGACCATTTTGATATAAGTCACAAAATAAAGACATATTTTTTGAAACTTGAAATACTCACTTAAGACTATACATTCCAATTTTAAATCATTAATTCTCTCATCATAATATAAATAATTGACATAAATTAAAAATACAAGAAGAAACAATTACCTTTAAAAAATCATATCTTGTTCTGTTTCGAATACGTTGAGTTGTTCTTCTCCAAAAATGCTTATAATTTCACTGTTTTTATTTTTCTCTCACCGTTCCATTAATGATAAACTAGTTGCAATATCTAGTAAAACAATACAATATTTCAATGTAAGGCGAACGATCAATGAGCAAATGAGAGTGGAGAATTAAAGACAATATTTAGAGTAATCATGTCAATGTTCAATAGAACACCGCTGATCCAATTTATAAAGCTTTTAAAGTAACAGGCAGAGCTGAAGTCCGATTTCTGAATGAACAGTTTAATTTTGGAGTCTCTGCAAAGATATAACATGCGACACACGTAGTTTATCAGTAAAATTGGCATTCTAATCTTGGCGATCTAATCTTAACATATCTTTTCCGCTCCCGACCCCGTTTTCCGGACGGACGTCTATAACGTATTTGAACGTGACAAAATTTTGACTTCTCCAAACCCGACCCTGTTTTACTGGAGGACGCCCGAAACGTATTTAAACGTATGCTTAATCACGATTTTAATACCCATAACGTAAATCCGCGTAAATTTTTTAATGCTCGTTGATAAGCGTATGTTTAAATAAAGCATATACGCGTTTCTCCGTTACAGGTATTATACCTTTTAATGAAATTCGGAATTTTCAACATGGAAAGAAACCCGATTAAAGAACTGTAAAACACGTTATCTAACGTTACGGTTTTTCTTCTGTAAAAAAAGGGTGGAATATGCATATCAAAAATAGTGCGTTAAAATCCCGAATCTCAAAGCTCTTTTACGTAATGGGAGAAACCAAACCGAAAGATTCGGTTTATCGCTGGAAGACTGTAACGGAAAATTCCGTAAATCAATTAACCTAATTAACAGTCATTAATTTTTATGTCAATGCAAAATGCAAAAAATGTCATTTTTAAGTAATTACTGGGTAGATATAGGTATTTTCTAACATAATGGATAACTGTTTTGGGCCACTTTTTTATTTTGACAATAAAAGATGAAGAAGCAACAACACTGTAATTAGATTTTTTTTCTTAAAATTTGACTTGTTAAAATCACTAATTTTCTTATCAGATTATCTAAGTCACATGTAAACAATTTCTTACTAAATGATATTTGAGAGAAAATATGCGGTGCGTTCAAAGGACTAATAGTGTAAAAATACTGATCGATGATTCTGTGTTCTTCTAAATCGCCACCAAAGTAAGGACTTTTTAATAAAAAGAAATAAAAATCGACGGGTTTCCGACGGAAAAACAGGGTCGGGTTTTTGAAAAGCGATTTTTTGACGCGTTTAAATACGTTTCGGGCGTCCTCCCTTAAAACAGGATCAGGTTTTGGGAAGTCATAATTTTGTCACGTTTAAATACGTTATGGTCGTGGAAAGGATATGAGCGTTAGAGCTTTCCGTCTATGAAATTGCATTGTCGACAAAATGTCGAAACGATATACAGCCAGATTCAAATAATTGACTCAATTTTGAGAAAAACATGTCGCCAGCCTTTGGAAGAGCAAATCTACAAGATTAAAACCCTAAAATTAAAGCTTGCTATTTCGGGGAGAGATCTGATGTTTACTTAGAACAAAAATCACTGAGATAAACATTTATGTTACTGCCTTTGAGCTTTTCAGCTTGTCACCAGGCAAAAAATCAATTTTTACAGTAAAATTGTTGAAATATGACCTTAAGCAATTAAGAAATTTTTGCTGTTTTTATGTTTAAGACACTTGCGAATATGATATTGGATAGTTCTATTAAACTAGGTCTATTTAATTAACACGAGTTATTTTATAATTTTTAAATGAGCGTTTGTTGTTGTTGTTGTTGTTCATTAAGACTTTTATCTGTTGTTGTTGTTGTTGTTGTCTTGAAAGACATAAGAAAATACATGTGACAAATGTTATTGATTGTATTTTCTTATGTCTTTCAAGACAACAACAACAACAACAACAGATAAAAGTCTTAATGAACAACAACAACAACAACAAACGCTCATTTAAAACTTATAAAATAACTCGTGTTAATTAAATAGACCTAGTTTTTCTTACCAAACAGTGTTTATATTATTAATTTATTCTTAATTCAACACAATTCACTTTTAATTTCGGATAAGCATTTTCTTTTGTCTTCTTTTGTCTGAATTTCATATATAACTATCAAGATAACAAAAATACTGAAGTTTACTTTATCACTATCACACTTAAAAATATAGTGTTTCGTTGATAAATCCCGTTTCGTACCTCTAATATAATAATCCCGTATCGAGCCCCCGGCCATAGAACACACTTCCGCGATAAAACAAAGCAGGTTAACATTAATTCTAGTAATATAATATCTATAATTTGATTGGATTAAACAGTTTAACAAACTATCCACTTGTTGATATTTATTATCATCATACCCCTTTAACAAATTAGTACTGTAAACAAAACACTTTTCCCATATATAAATGAGAAAACCTACCGTTAGGTATATGCACCACAACTCCGTAACTGTTACGTGTGGTGAAAAAAACACTGAATACTTCAGGAGGGATGATCATACCTTGGTACCCCATCCCTCAGGTGACCACACCTTTCCCAGGGCAACAATATTCCAGACAGAACAAAAAAATAATGCAGTTCCCTTTTATCATACAGAATCATGAACAATTGTCATAACTTTTTTTTACACCTAGATATTTATCGTAGACATTGTCGACAAGAAGTGTCAATTGAAACAAACTATGTTGCTTTTGCAAATATCGTTACTCAACAATTTCCCCACAAAATCTATAAGAAATTTATAAGAAAATCATCTTGCATAAAATCAGTTTTCTCCAATAGAAAAGTCCCACATTGTTTTATTCTCCAGTCGGAAATGTCCACTACGGTATAGTGCTTTTAACCAGAATAATCCTACACATTTCATGACAGAGATTTTTATCAAAAAATTGACAATATAAGCTATGCCTTAAATGACAACCATTTACATGCAAACAGTATGCAAGGCTTCTACAAATTTAACCGATTATGTTACTTTTCCTCGAGTGTAATCGAAGCTAAGGCCCATTTGTTTTTATTTTTGTTATTGTCAACCACTACGTTTTGCACTGATCATATACTTCGGATACCTTTTGATGGATTCGTTAAAGCAAATCTTGCGGCGAAATCTATTTGCGATCCCATATACATGTATACATGATCACGAAAGCTTTAACATTTCTTTAACAGGAACTATGCGTTTGACGCTTATTAAAAGAATTGAACATTTGAAACAGGTAAAACTTTTTTTCAGTTTTCTCTCTCAACTTAAATACTTTACTTTAGCTGAAATGGGTATTGCAGCTGAGATCTGACGCAATGACATTCACCTTCAAACAGCGTTTTGAATATTTGAGTAATGTTTATGCAAAAGTCATGTTCATACAATTCGTCTGCATTTAATTCAAAGACCACAAAACGCAGAATATTGCACCGGAGGAATAAAAGCTATACAGTACACTTCGCTTAGGCGGAAATTCTAAGAACATTAAAGTTTTATTCCAGCAATTTAAGTTTTACAGTACAATTATGTATATTTGAGAAGTTTTTATTCAAGGTAAACAACACACTTAAATTGAAGGAATCCTAAAATGACTAATGTACGAAGCAGTATGATACACACAGCGAGAATTAGTAAAAAACGCGGGCTTGTTATTTTGTAAGATTTGAAAATAATGTCGCAAAACGTTGTTTTACGATAATGCTATTGATACCATGTACCTTATATTGAAACTAGAATGTGTATGAGGACTGCTGCAACAGGTTTAACTAACAAAGAGCCATAACTGGTAGAAATGGTCGCAGGAAAAATCCTTTCTTTACGATCATCTACACATCCTGCTTGATCATCTGTGCAAGTTTAGAAGAAATCCGAATTATTGTTTGGGAGGAGTTGATGCCACAAGATTTGGGGACGTACGGACGGACAACTCTTTATCCCTCCCATTTGTGGGGGCATAAAAAGGTATCTGGTATCTGGTATCATGTTGAAATGTTGTGCATAAATATTATTATCCCCAATTTACAGAGAATTTCTTAAATTCGAAAAGTGATGAATTTCACCTTAATTTTCAAATTTTAAGCAATGCGGTATCCTTAAGTTTGAGGCTTGTGTAACCTGAAACCGGTTAAAATCCAGCAATCGTACAGGCCCTCTACACGTTTCATTACTGTTTGTAATCTCTACAATACGTTTTGCAATCTATACTCTTAAAAGAATAGGTTCGCCGATTTGTGGGCGAAACAGTGCGATCTCAAGCTATTCTGTTTTACTGCGCCGAAGCACTTATATATGGGCATTTAAAGTTGACATTTCATTTTTTAGAAATAAGAACTAATATGAACGGAAATTGAGAAAAGAGCCTAAAAGTACAGAAAAACTCACAAGGCTAAAAATAGAAATGCATGTGTTAAATTTAATCGAACAATATACTGCCTAAGTTGCGCCAGTCATTGATAGTTTTGAAGCGACGGTTATTTTGCTCGTTCTTGTGTTGTCACATTTGTTTTCTACTTACTTTTATAACCTAAGTAATAACGAATTAAGCTTCTCCGCAAGTTTTTTTCTTTTTCCTAATTATTATTTACATGTATTGGCTATAGAAGTTTTACTCTGTAAGATGCCAATCTGTGGAAATAATTGCTGATTTCTGAAAATTGCGTCCTTTAAGACAGTTGCAAAATTTCCTGATAATAAAACGAAATTGCCACGTCAGAAAGATCAAGAATGTATACAGTTTACATTCTTATGGATTGAAGAAATGCATAAACTGCACATGAATATCCTGGTCTTTATGAAATATGTGTTTAAAGAGGGCGGCACTTTTTTTTTGAAAAGTCACGAAAATGGCAATAAGATATGAAAAATTAAAACGCTTATCTACATGTTTTATATGTGCGTTGGACTTTACTACAGTAATAAACATGGTGAAGCCTGCTGTTTAAATACAAAAACAGGATTATTACGAAACTTTTCCATGTAAAACATTTGCGCATCTTGCGGCGGTTCACTATTCTAATTTAGAGGCCTTTTCGAACAGTGCGGTTTCGAAAACATATTAAAGGTAGTAGATTAGTTAGTAAACAGATAAATAACAGATAAATAACATCATGACCGTTCTTTGCCATTCTTATGCCAATAAGTAGATTATCAATGCCCGCCCTTGCCCTGGTCCCCATCTAGTTTATTATATTAACACGATTTCTCCTCAAATCTCTTCTTTGTCGGTTGTGTAGGGAGGTATTTTTCTTAAAATCTTTATCTGACAAGAGCATTATCATTATATGTTTTATATTACATAATCTTTTTTTTTGCTTTATTGACTACATAAGAAAGCTGCACTGTGTGTTATACACAGTGTTATGCACATGAAGTATTAAACAATAGTGAGATTTCACGTGAAAGCGACGCTGTGAAGCTCCATCAATCATTTACAAATTACCTTACGTCATCCATACTCGACATTCACGCCAATGTTGGACGCAAAAAGCATGCAAACGTATAAAACAATCTAGAATAAAATGTGAGAAGGTGCCCAATGAACTTCCCGAGACTAGACCCTGGAATTATAAAACTGTTTTAATACTAAACTCAGATTTTGTATGAAAGTTGATTGCTGCATTTTCATTTCACTATATAAAATAAGACATTAAAACAGAAAATATAACGTAATTGATAATGGTTGCAATTTAAACAGAGTACAATATTGAGTTTATCATAAACGTTCTGTAATCATCACAGGAAAAATGATATCTAGAAATAAATGAAACATATCGAGTTACTTTCTCTGTTTTTATTTTTGTTGGGAAGTTGTGCTGTGTGTGTTTTATTATCCTCTTATTGATGTGCACAATATTTCACACTATCCACTTAAATAAGACAACGTTGTGAAAAATGTAGAAAACTCAGAGGACTAAAAAGGATGACTGCAAATAATTGTTTTTTTAAAGTTGGGATCTGAAAACCTTTTTCAATTAAAACCTAGTTGAATGTTCTTTTATAGCTAGCTGTAACGAATGAATTTAAAGAGTATATGGTATAAATGTTGTACATAAACTAAACTTGTTAAAATGCACACTTAAACATTTGTATATCTAAAAATAATTGTCCGAATTCATTGACAATGTCCATGTAACATGACAGGTGATTAAGTGAATATCTTGAAATAGTTTTTAGACTGGTGCGCATGCGCCAGTCTTAACTAACGATGCCGTGAACACGGCGACGCGCGGTCGTTAACTTCGGATGCATCATTGCGACTACGAGAGCGTATTCAAGTAAGCGGGATTTTGTGGTCATCGCGAGAGCAGGCCGAAATGTTCTGCACACGTTTCAAGCACCACCGAGCACACCATTCCACGAATGCTGAGCGATTGATAGTAAGTTTCTGTGTAATTTTGGAGCGTCCATGCCAAAAGCTCCATCGAACAAATGTAGAGTGAAATCACGACAAGCTACGGCATTGAACAAGCAACTGGATATGCATGAGTAGTTTAGTTACGCCTGAAAGTTTTCGTAGTTTTACGGCATAAAAAAGTAGTGCATTTTAAGAAAACACAAATATTACGAAGGAATGCGAACGTTTGTAAGAAAATGCGACAAATAAAAACGAGAAAACAATTTAATTTTGTTGTTCGAACAAAAATGAAAGGATATTAAAAGAAAGATTAAAAACAAATCAGTCATGTGACAAGCGGGAGATAACATGGGTCGCCATTTTGGTTATGTTGGAGTAGCTCCGGATCGAGATTTTGCTCAGGGTTGAAATGCCAGAGGGGTTGAAAATTTTTTGATTTTACAAATTACAGAGGGGTTGAAATGTCTTGCTTCCGATCATAACTGCATTAGAAGGCTTTTTATTTTGTACTTTAGGTAATGCATTTTTGTGACGTGTGTGATGTTGTGTTAGTTTAATAAGCTAACAGACTTCGGCAGATTTTTTTTGTCTTGAAATCTAGACCAAAATACAGGAGGCTACGATTATATACAAATCAGTTACGTGACCAAAATTGCGGGGAAATCTAGCGTTGGTCGCAATTTTTGTTAGCTTGGATTGAGATTTTGCAATTAAGGTTGCTGTATCATCACTCGGTGGCATGCAGTTTTCTAGTATGTTTTCATTTTTTCAATTGAAAAATAAAATGTCCGGGCTTAAACTGACTCCTCTTTCTAGCATTATTATTGTTAGGAATACTCTTAAAATGCACAATTTAAACTTTTCTTAATGAAAAGCAGAAAAACTTTGGTAAATCAGAATCAATGTTGAAGATGTTACTACAGTTCATTAATCAGTTCCGGCACATGCTCGATATTATTGCTGCAAATTTCAGATTTGTTATGCAAACAATGCATCATAGGTATTAAATTGAAGATAAATTTGTCAGCAACAATTTGAGATCGACTTCAACCACTAATGGCACTTCCTTGGACTACGCTTTGAACTAGCGCGCCAGTCTTTCAACGCTTTCAGCGCTTTGATTCTTCTCATGTCGATCACATCGTTATACGCTATGTCTGCGCTATGTCTGCGAATTGCCGTGCAGTAAATTTGACTTATATTGTTGTTGTTGTTTTTTAAATGACTTAAAACATCTCTGGAAATATGGAAGTTTGATGACTGATGACCTCTGAAGTACCATTGAAATGCTCTAAACATGTATAACTTTATGCATTTTTCACCTTTTTATATTGGTTATAAACTTACATGAAATTACTGGAAAATCCAAAGATCATATATCTCACGAGTGTACATTTTTATTTCAAAATGAGTGAATGTAAAGAATTTTAGACAACTCAGAATTACTAGTTTATCTTATTATTGAAATAGCATTATTACACTGGCACGCATTAAATCTTTCGTAATGATAGGCGAATAGCGTATCATCCAATTAAGCAAGAATAAAAAAGTACAAGTTGTTTGTGATATAATTTTTTGGTTCTAGGATATTGAACTCTAAGATAAAAACACAATATCTTGGCTATTACATGTCACTGTGTTGCAAAACAATAACTTCTGAAACATTCAGTTTTATATTTTTAATTAAGTTATCACAACTAAGAGGATTTTAAAAAATGTTGATTTCTTTATCAAGGGATTTCTAAGTTTGTTTTCTCATTATATAAAAGAAAGCATTTCATACTTTTTTCCACAGGAAATCATTAATGAAGCTTCCAATATTGTCAGACCACTCAACAATTGGCATATATAATCTACGTGCAAAGGAATGGCATTATTGCAGCCCATTTAACACGTTATATAGATAATATAGAAGAACTGAGACCAAGGTTACAAAACTGAGCATGGAAACCAGTCTCAAATCTCAAGCATCTGATTGGCTGAAATGGAGACTGGTCAACATTTCAGACAATCAGATGCTTGAGATTTGAGACTGGTTTACAATCTCAGTTTTATAACCTTCAGCCCTGGAGGGCTGAAAATACTGAAGCTCCAAAAAAGATAAATCAGCTGGAAAACACAACATTTCCCCGGAAATAACTAAATCAACTTTAATGATGCAAAGATAACAACTGATTACAACTGGTGGTGGACACAATTTAATCAATCTTAGGATAAGATGTTTTATTCTTCAAACCAGTAATGCCTTTTTTGAAAATTTTAACAGGGAAAGATATTTCTTTAATTTTCGATTCACTATGTTCTCTAAAATGCCTTACCCTCCATATCATTATTGATGGCTTTCGGTGTGGTTTTAAGATTACCTGCCTTGGTGGTAATGTGTTGATTTCAAGCCATGCAGAATGTCAAGCATTGTGGGTGGCGGTATATAAGCAAACTTGAACTCTCCTTGTGGATGCGTATGTGCTGTATCTGTCTTTTGCATGGTTTTCTAGACGCTGCCACCGTATTTATAAAATCAAGATTCAGAATTTGACTTAGAACTTGTTGGCAGAGTATATTTGACTAAAAATATCGGTGTAGTGCAGTACTCATTTCTCATGACATTTTTATCCAAACAACAGACGTTGACTGCAACTTACATTAATTATAATCTGGTTAAAAATAGTCATTAAGATATCTCTGACAGTAAGGGCCCTTATACGTTTCAAAGAACAATAACTCTTGGGATTTGAATTGTACATTTTGAGGTATGCATAACCCTACGTTGACAAGGGCCCAAGATCATAAAACTAAATCTGGAGATCAGTCTCAAATCTCAAGCATCTGATGGCTGAAATGGCGACCAGTCGCCATTTCAGCCAATCAGATCCTTGAGATTTGAGACTGATCTCAAAACTTAGTTTTATGATCTAAGGCCAAGGCTATGGGTCTCCCGCATTGAATTTATTACAAAGGGACTGCTATCAAATCAGAATATTGTCTGAGTATTGATTTCATTTTTTTAAAGTTTATTCGAAATATTACAGCAATGAAATTTTTATGTATATTTGTAAAACATCCTATTGTTTGAAGAATCCTTTATCTGACGGTTCCATATTCGCCGTCATATGCAAACCATCGTTTCGGAAGGTTTATTCGGAGCCCTCAAGCACATATTTGATTTGTTCTTTGAGAATAATTATTTATAAAAGCAAAGTGAAACATAACGTTGGGATGATGATTTTTTTGCTTGGAAGTTTAAGGAAGAAAAAGAAAAAGAATATCAAAGATATGTGAATGCAGGATAAGAATATGTAGGTGGAATGGTCATGGATGCAATGTCCTTTCAGGCTGACCTTCATATTCATAATTTTATGACAACATAAAATTATCTGGATTGATTTATTTTGGTGATGATGAGAATAGCAGCCGTGCAATTAGGACAGGAAATGGTAAAAACAGCTAGGAGCGCATGCACTTCCGTTAGTTTTTAGGCCTTTTAAAATTCCCCTTTTTTCTCGTGCACATCACATTTCATTACAGATGGTTATGAATTGTTTACAGATGGTCTATGATATTTTTGGGATGCAGTCAATATTCTCCAAATGAACAATTTAACGACCTTCATACACAGTACAATGTCAGATACAAACAGGACAAAAATGCTATTTAACTACACTGACAATTCACTAATAAACACTTTTACTTTTACAATCACTCACAACTGAGAAAATCTCTTGCTTTATAAATATTCAAGTCAGTTCTGGCCCCACTATCACAGCAAAAAAATTGAGTTGGATTTTAAGCTCATCCCAAAGCGATTATTTATAATTATTTAAAATAGCGAGCTTTCTTCATTGATAAAAATTTGAAGAATAAGCTTATAATCTCTCTTGTTTTAAATGCAATTAGCAAATTTGTTACTTGTATATTCAACTAAAAAATTACCAAATACCTATTTAAGTAGAAACTCAAATATGTGAGTGTGAACTCGGCTAGTTATTCTAGAATATCTCAGATGGATGTAATGTTATTTTAAATATTTCCATGATAAAAGGAAGACTTAATTTAATTTTTATTAAGTATTCCTTTTAAATTACTCATAGTAACTTAGAATTTGAATAAATATGTTTAGTGGAAAATTGAGGTTGAGCATAATATTGTTCGTGATATCGAAGCCAGAAGTGCTTAACTTAATGCTTCAATATAAAACATTTAAGGTGAAAAAAGATTTAAGTTTTAAATGGTGTGACGTAACCATTTTTCTTAAACAATCACTCATGTTAAAAGATATGGGAACAAAGGAGCCACTGATGAAAAACTGTAGGAACTGCAAAACAGATTTTTATTTGTACCTGCTGATAATGATTCTAATAATGTAATTATAGTGTGACGGATACACTATATAAGTAATCAGTCTGAAGAACTAAATAGCACTAATGCTTACACACTGACTTCTTTATCTGAGAGTGAAACTGTTACTGCACACACTCTACAAATTACAAAATTTAGAATTAGTATTGAGCCGAAGCTACGAGGGATGATTCAGAATTACCCGGAATTCTATAAATTTTCCCAAATTTTTCGTATCTAAAATGCATAAAAAGTAATATATGCATATCAGGAATCTCCACACTCACAAAACACAGCTTCCCCACGCAGCGAAAAAAAGAGAGGAAGAGAGAGAGAGAGAGAGAGAGAGAGAGAGAGAGAGAGAGAGAGAGAGAGAGAGAGGAATCTCCACACTCACAAAACACAGCCTCCCCACGCAGCGAAAGAGAGAGAGAGAGAGAGAGAGAGAGAGAGAGAGAGAGACAATCAAACAAACAAAATATAAGAGGCTTATAGCATTGCAAAGCCAAAGGGCGGGTACTCTATGATCTTACAGAGACCAGGTCTGAAGGTTATCAAGCTGAGCATGGAAACCAGTCTCAAATCTCAAGCATCTGATTGGCTGAAATTGCGAATGGTCGCAATTTCAGCCAATCAGATACTTGAGATTTGAGACTGGTTCCATGCTCAGTTTTATAACCTCTGGCACAGAGCTCCTGGAGTAAAATCAGCAAGAACACGATGACAGGGATATAAGAAACAAATGGAGATTCTAGGGTCTTTAAAGAAAAGATTCCCCCACAAACCTCCGTCGTGCAACCAAAGAGGTAAGCATAATGATCAACTGTAGATGGGTTTATCACAAAGCCTGCAGAGCGCTGTAAAATATCATGTTGGTAACTTTTCTTTTTAAATTTACAGATGGTTTTTATGAATAACCGGGAGAAATTAACATTTACTTTTATCTTCTTAAGTTTATAAATTAAATCTTCATAAAAAACTGGCTGTGAAATATCTTGTTGCAAAAGTGCTTTTAAACTGCACCTGTACTTATGATTTATGTATAATTAGATCTGGGTATCGGTGATAAAACTTGCAAAACGTTTTCCTTAATTTGTGATACCGATAACCTTGTTTTAAAAGTTTTTCTGTAATGCACAGATTACGTTCATTGAAATCATTCACATCGTTGCAAACTTTTGAAAAGCGAACAAGCTGTGAGATATAAACCCCGAAAGATGTTGAACGATTAACATCGCCGTCTAAAAACGGAAAATTTACTATATTAAAATTAAAATCATCTCTTTTATTATATATTTTAGTAATGACGTAACCATTTTTAATGGACAGATTTAGATCAAGAAAGTTTTCTTGCTTTTAAACACCGTACAAAGCAAGATTTATTGCAAAATCTAGTTAATGCACTACTAAATTATCCGTACTCTTGTCTTACAGCTATAAAAGAACATGTAATAAGGCATTTTGAAAAGATTTTTGAAAACACTAGCAAAAATTTATTTAGGTCGATTAAGAATTGAAATGACGTGTTAAAGAAGCTTTAAATAAATAATTTTCGGGCGTTCTGTTTGTCTACTTATGATTTTTCCACGTTATATACTTCTATCCCTCATAATTTAATAAAAGGCAAGCTAACTTGTATCATTGGAAAACGTTTGCTAGAGAAAATAAAACCTTTATCGCTTGTAATGAACATTTTTTCACAGATGGTTTTTATGATAATTATACTTCGTGGACTTTGAAGACCTTACCGATGCGCTTACATTTTTATCGGATAATATTTATGTGAGATTTGGTATCTCTATTTGTAAATAAGTTATAGGCATTCCACTGGGAACTTATTGCGCACCCCTTGTTGCTGATCTGTTTTTATACTGTTATGAAAGAGATTTGATGCTATCTCTTTCTACCGAACATCAAGATGACATTATTACCGCCTTTAACAACACGAGGTATCTTGATGATTTGTTGAATATAAATAACAACCGTTTTCCGTCTCTGGTTAATAAAATTTACCTCATGAACTACAACTTCGGATAAGCAAGTAAACTTTCTTGATCTTAATATGTCCATTGAAAATGGTTATGTCACTACTAAAATATATGATAAAAGAATGATTTTGATTTTAACATATTAAGTTTTCCGGTTTTAGACGGCGATGTTCCTCGTGCAAATCTAACGGCTTTTATACATAACAGCTTGTTCGCTTTTCAAGAGCTTGCAGCGATGTTAATGATTTCAATGAACGTAATCTTTGCATAACAGAAAACACTTTCAAAACAAGGTTATCGGTATAACAAATTAAGGAAAACATTTTGCAAGTTTTACCGCCGTTTCCCAGATTTAAATAAGAAATACAGATACAGTTTAAAATCACTTTTGCAACAAGATATTTCACAGCCAGATTTTATGGGGATTTATATATAAACTTTAGAAGATAAAAGGCAATGGTTATTTCTCCCAGTCATTCATAAAAACCATCTGTAAATTTAAAAAGAAAGGTTACCAACATGATATTTTACAGCGCTCTGCAGGCCTAATGATTTACCCATCTACAGTTGATCATTATGCTTACCTCTTTGGTTGCACGGCGGTGGCAGGGATTTTAGAGTTAATGAAGGTTTATGGGGAAATCTTTTCTTAAAAGAATCTAGAAGCTCGATTTGTTTATTTTATTCCTGTAATCGTGTTCTTGCTGATTTTGCTCCAGGAGCTTTGGTCTCGGTAAGATCATTGAGTACCCGCCCCCTTGGCTTTGCAATGCTATAAGCTTCCTATGTTTTATATGTTTGTGTGCTTTTGCATGCAACATTGTTGAGCTAATGGGTGGGTTGGAGTTATTTCACCAAGACAACTTGTGTATGGATTTCAGAACCTGTTTGGGCAAGTGTGAGGTTGGTGCACCCTAGAACCTGGTTTACATCCCCCCCCCCCCAGTGACAATTTGTTTTGCCTATGACCGTTTGAAGGCGGCAACCAAAATGGTTTTCTTTTTCGTTAATTGTTTGCGGCGTCTTATTTAATTGACGTACTTAAAACAAACATGCTCTCTCTCTCTCTCTCTTCCAGTCTTCTTTTTTGCTGGTGGGGAGGCTGTGTTTTGTGAGTGTGGCGATTCCTGATATGCATATTTCACTTTTTAAAGCAGCATTCCACCTTTAATTTATATACGTCAACAACATCAACATTGATAAATTCTATATATTTTAACAACTGAAACATGTTTCTCGATCCATTTGCAAGCATGAGTGCTACTGGACTTTTGCTCTGTCATTTACAAATAGCCTTACTGACATACGATCTCTAATTAGATTGAGTGCTTTAGAAATCCTATAAAAACATATAAATCTGAAATAGACCGGACGTTAATAATCTTTACTAAAGCCAAGACAGCTATATTATGTAAAAAAAAAACCTACCTTGTATGGTAGTGTGTGCTTATCAAAAAATACAGGTTAATTCAGCATTACAGAAAAATATTTTCACGTTTAATTTTATATTTGCAAATATAACAACATTTATCACTGATCCTTACTACGACCTTAAGGATATATCTTACAATATAATATTTGTCGTGCTCGGTGTTCATTGGGGCTTTAGGTTCTAAATACACATTCACACAATATTTGTTGTCACTGCACGGATAGATTTCGCCTTGTCCGGATGGTCTCCATTGACTGGAACTGTTATGTAGTATATTTATCCGTGTTCTCTTTGAAAGAATTGCTATCGGGAAAGGGGAATCGCTATCGGGAAGTAGAATCTACTTTCGGTTTGAACCAGGAAGTAAGTTTTCCTTGAATTTCTTGAAAACCCCGACATTATTTTTAAGAATTGGCACTAAACATGGTATAACATCATATACTTATTTCAGGTACGAGTTGCTTTGGTGTATTTTCCATGCATTTCAGAGTTCTCATGCAAACGGTTTTTCTTTTGTTTTAGTATGTGCTTGGTAATTAGAACATGAATAAGACTAAATTGAGCTTGCAACATTTACTACATCCAAAGCTAAATACATTTCTTTACTAAAATCTAGGTGGCAATAAGTATTTCCCCCAAAATTCATTTTTGAAATTTTAGTCTGTTTTCGCCATTTGCAATGTCTGCGACCCCTTAATTTCTTTACTCTAACAAATAGTTTTTCTTTGTTTATATTCTTCTAATTTGTTTGTGGCTACTCTATATGAAGTAAATAAGTAAACTATATAGTAATCAAGGTTTATGATTTTCATTTTTTTTTACATGTAGGGTGTTCGACGGACGTTTCGCCCCCAAGACAGTTCCTCCCTAGTCAGTTCGCCCTTAGTCATTTCGCACCCAATTTGGGAGCGAACTGTCCACAGAATTTTTATAAGCAAAGCATATATATTCCACCAAAATTCTGCAGCAGTTATTCTTATTTTACAAAAAATTTGCTTTTGTTTAAGCTGTTAAGTCTCAACGAAAGCCCAGCTTTTAAACTTTGACTAATTCAAATGTTTGAACCAATAAAAATGCACTTGATTTTCAATATTGCAGAAGTAGAGCTGACACCCTTATATTCATAATTATGCAATAATAATTTAATTAGAAACATAAGAACTATTTGCAATAGATAGTTTTCGTGCATGGCTGTAATTGTAATTAATAATTGTATACAAAAGAACAGCGCGGAATAAAATACATATAAGTCGAAGTATCAATTTGTGAAAAGTTAATGGAAAGAATCAAAGTGCTAAGCGATAAATTAAGTGACATGGGAAATGGTTTATGAAGATTTTTTGAATATTTCAGTAGTAGAGCAGGTGTTCTTATAATAATAATGCTGCAGAAATAATTTAATTAGAAACATAAGAACAATTTGCAATAGATAGTTTTCGTGCATGGCTGTAATTGTAATTAATAATTGTATACAAAAGAACAGAGCGGAATAAAATACATCTAAGTCGAAGTATCAATTTGTAAAAAGGTAATGGAAAGAATCAAAGTGCTAAGCAATAAATTAAGTGACGTGGGAAATGGTTTATGAAGATTCTTTGAATACTTCAGTAGTAGAGCAGGTGTTCTTATAATAATAATGCTGCAGAAATAATTTAATTAGAAACATTAGGACTATTTGCAAAACGTTACTTCACTTTCATGAAATCAATTGTAATTTTAAAATAATTGTATCAAAAAAAACAAAAAACAGAACGAAATAAAATACATACACGCCGAAGTATAGATTTGCAAATAAAAGTTACTAGAAAAAAAAACATAACATAAGCGATATTTTGTGTTACTTTACAAAAAAATGTAATATGATAATATAATGCTGAACATTTCTTCTTAAGATGTACTCTATTTCAAACACAAAAAATAAAAATTTTACATGCTATAAGACAATTTCATCTGCTGAACATGCTAACCTTATTACAAGTTCGAACAAACTTACCTTTTAAGCAAAATACATTAATATTTAAAGCAGTTTTAAAATATATCAAAGACTCTAAGCGATTTCACCTTAATTAAATGCGTATATTGAAATTTACAGATGTTACCTATTCGCGGACGAGCGGATACTTGATTATTTCATTTGAATTGTCTAACTGACATGGACATGAATATACGGAACAACAACACTGTCATGTTACATAACACTTTAATTTAACTCTATGTAAAATTTCATTAGCCACTATATTATGTTATTTTATTTATTGGTGAGGAATGTTAATAACGTGGTAATCACTTGTTGCCCGAACCTTTTGTAATATTATGGCAAATAAAATATAGTTAAACAAAAAATATAATTTATTATTAAAAGTAACAGAGATTGCACCAAAACACGGACACCCAGATGAATTAATGGAATTTTAGATGCAATAAAATAAAAATCTTGAGTTTTGACAGTCAATTTCAAATTACTAGCAGGTGCTTATTAATCAACGGGAAGTTTGTATGTTGGTGGCATCTGACTCGGACTACTGCTGTGTCATTTCCGAGTTTTTGACCACATACTGATTTCCAGATGTGGTCTGCACCGAACTGAGGGGTATATAAGAAAAGACACAACGACACTGTTTCATAATAGCTAATTCGATTAAATTTTTCATAAATTGTTTTAATTTATAAAGAAAACTTTTAAACTCTTGCCATGGTGTTTTATCCGTTTATAAAATGCCATAAGCATGTAAGACCACGCCAGCATGCGGTATCGTGTAACAACTGTGGAAAATGGCAGCATCGCACATGTCAGACAGGTTAGTAATTTTTTTTGTTTCTTATTGAAATATCGGTTTAGAATTGTTTTATACTTTAAAATTATGTTGTTTATTAACTGTTGTTTTCAATAATAAATAAAGAATGACTTTGTTTCAGGAATCTCTTTAAAGACTTATACAGAGGCAGTCCGCCGTAATCATGATTTGGAATTTATCTGCCGGCCTTGTGCAGAGAAACTTCCGAATATATCGATCAAGATGCTGGAAACATTGTAGTATGAAATCTTAATTTTACTTTCGATAATAAGTTAAAATCTAACTGTGACTTTTTTAAAATCATAATTTTCTTTTTTGAAAGATACATGTAGCACTAGTCAGCAGTAGTATTTTAGTGCGTATGTAAGAGGATTAGTTACGTCATTATTAACATTAAAAACACATTAAAATAAACCAACATATATTTAGCTTTTTATATTGATAATACACCATTATGCACTTGATAGAAACGCGTGTTCGGTGATTTTCGAAATTATCTTTTATCTCTTTTTTTGTCATAGGATGCAGATGCTACACAAAATTCATCACTGTCATCTTCATCCATCAGAAATGAATGTGTATTCGGGGACTTCACCGTGCGTTAATTTGTTTAAATAAATATGAAAATATATCTTAAAAATTTGTTATTTTCATATTTGTCGTGTCCAGTGGCTTTCAAAGTTCCCTTTTCATCTATTATAAGTAAATTGGGGGCGAAATGACCAGGGGCGAAGTGACCAGGGGCGAACTGTCTAGGGAGAAAGTGACTTGGGGGCGAATTGACTAGGGTGAGGAACTGACTTGGGCGCGAAACGTCCCGGAATCTGTAGGGTAAGTGTTAAGGTGTGTTGAATTATGAAAACTTTCATTTAATATTTACATTATTTAAAACCACACGAAGCTAGTATTAGGCAGCTTCGTGTGGTTTTAAATAATTTAACGTGTTAACTAAAGCATCCATATTCAAAGACAGCTGGGGTCTGGTGAAAAAAATCCAGGTCCAAAGGTTATACAGCTGAGATTGAAAACCAGTCTCAAATCTCAAGAATCTGATTGGCTGAAATGGCGACCAGTCGACATTTTAGCTAATCAGATTCTTTGAACAATATCTACTGGCCGAAATGTTAACATTCCTTATTTTAGAAGTACTATTAACATAATTCACAAGATATTGTCCCAGCTGCGAAAGGAACCCGTATGGCGACAGCGGCAAGCCAAGCAATGCCGATTACGTTACCTATTGACCTAACCGGGACAACCCACAAAAAGGTTGATCGGATGACCCTGACAAACTTTTTCATCGCTCTATGACAACGAAAAACGAGTATTTACTGATAACAGTCTTAAAGTATCGTTCTCAACAAACATCAAAGGACATAACTGAGAAGAGCATTTAAATTGTTAATGGAAATTTGTTTTGAGCATGATAGAGTGAAATATGCATATTAGGAATGGCCACACCCAGAAAACACATCCTTCCCAATATTTAAATGGCTGAGCGGAAATGAGAGCATGAATATGTACTAAGATTTATTTAAGGAATGATTCTTATTTTGGTGCGGTTCATGCAGATTGGACGTGCACGCGAGAGCTGGCAAATCCATAAAGCGCGCTATCCAATGACCTTTAGGAAAATTAATGAAGTGCCAGGTCAATATTGTTGGACAATACCTATTTTTGTATTATAATATACTACAATTTTCGATTTAAATTAGATATTGACTCAGCGAGCAACCTCCTTAAACATCAGATTCTGTTTAAAGGGGATTAAACTATAGTTGTAGTTCCGATACCCTTGTTTCCTGGGCCCAAGATCATAAAACTAACATTTGAGATCAGTCTCAAATCTCAAGAATCTGAATTCAGCCAATCAGATGCTTGAGATTTGAGACTGATCTCCAGATTTAGTTTTATGATCTTGGGCACAGATTCGCAATGATTGTGTTTGTTCAAATCTATTACATTGTTACAAGCTATAGAAAATCAAAATTCTATGTCATAACCACTGGTAAATTTTCAAAATATTCAATCTAATCAATTAATTTATGGCGGAACAACTATTCCAAATTACAATATTTGCATTAAACTGTATAATCTTAGATGATGCGAGGTAGCACGACCGACTTTATTTATTAGAACTGTATTTATGCACAAAGTTTTCAAGAATGGTTCAAGAAGATAAGTATTCTGGTAAATCAACCATTCAAGAGACAGAAAATAAAACAGCAACCCGAAAAGTTTAAGGGCATTGATTTCAACATTTATTCACATGTTAACAATTTTAATACTGATAATTTAACATCATTTCCAAAAATTGAGCTTTACGACTCACGCAGTTTTGAAAATACTGTAAAATAATCTTCCAATGCAATTAAAATAATTCAAATCGTTATCTTCCCATGCAAGGATAATTTTACTGTAAAATATTTTGTGAAATAAGCAAATTGCGTTCGTAAATCTCGTACACAAATAACATCTTCCTACGCATGGTCATTTGCAGGATATATGTGCTGAAATTCGGAAAATTGTGTTTAAATGACGCAACTATACAAAAAAGTAGAGAATTAAATATTTAGTACCAATAGTTCTTTTACCCGTACATACATCAAAAGTTAATATAACCGGTGATTAGAGCAGGTGGTGTTTTCTTTAGAAAATGATTTGTTCATGTTTTTAATGTTTGTTTTAGCTTTTAACAGATGTTTCATTACTTAAAAAAACTAATATCTAAGGCAAAAAATATGTTTTATTAGAATATTGCCTTTTAATTTGTTTGCCTCCTTTTGGTCCGCATGAGTTGGCTGTATAAGACGTGGATAACTTTTTCCAGATGTGTATTTTTTGCTATAAGGATGCGTTTTAATATCACAATTAATGGCTTTGTAACTGACATTTATACTCTAAATAAATATTCTTATTACAACGATCATTAAACTTTTATTTCACATCGTGGAATTAAAGTATACTCTTCAGCTAGTATAAAAACATATGATGATATAATACTATTAATTTTTTTTTATAGAATTGTCATTTAAATACCCTCATGCTTTCATTAACCAAGAAATATTGGGTTGGGAGTAGGACCAAATGTCACAAAATTCCCCGTAGCTTTTGTGACGAGGTTATACTTAAACCGGCTAAAATTGCCAAAACAACTTCTATTAACAGAAGCAGAATTTAATAAAAAAAAAGTTCAAAATAACCTTTTATTTTATGCTTTTCAGTGAATTATATACTATTCTCAGTGAAATAAAAGTGGTATTTCACTGTTTTCAAACAGTGGAATATCATTTTTATTTTCACTGTTTTTAGCGTTGGTACCAAAATAATCCGAATGAGAACGTTTAGAAAACGGGTTCAAGTTTGGGTATAAATTACGTCATGATGTAAATTCATACACAAACGTTTTTGGCGTCATTTCATAATTTTTTCTGTCAAATTCACGCAAATTGTGCACAAAAGCATAAAATAAAAAGAAAATTTATATTTACTAGTGAAAGATAGAAATATATTTCACTCGTGAACTCCGTGATTTTCAAAAGCATATAAGACATAATGGGAACTAAACGGCTTTTCAAAAAAGAAAACAAAAACTTTGAAAATATCTATTATGTTTAACTTTTAAATAGGATAATCCGAATCCTCGCTGAAAAATTAAAATATTATCGTTGTAGAATATTGAAAAATACTTTGCGAATATCTTTCTTGAACTTGGTCTTCCAACAAACAAACAAAACTTAAGTTTTGATTTAAAGAATGCATGTGGAAATGTTATTCCTTATATTACTTAAAATGCTTGAATTTCATACATTTGGCAGTATCGTTGTATATACGGAGCCGGAAATAATAGATCAAGTATTCACAGTGTGTGTCGAACACAACACGTTCACTCTTATAATATAACTATAATTTCAATTTTATTCAAGAAATTCATAAACACTTTTAAAACTCTTTTTAAAAAAAGTAATATAGTTTTGTTATCGATGGCATCTGGATGTTTGCTACTAACCAGCAAACTATCGGTATAGTTGTGCACAAGGTGTCGGTTTTCGAGGATGTTTAAGCGTAATGTCAAGCTATATGTGAAGCTATGACCGATTGCTATTTACATTTCTAAATATATGTGCATATAGACCAAATCACCAGTATCTTAAACTTTTGACAAGCTTTCCGGCTATGCTCTAGTTAAATTATTTAGTTAATAATTGACTGTTCGAGGAATACGTTCCGCTATACTCACTTTGACTTTGGACTCGGCGTCTTGCTTTAAGGTAAAGTTTGCTTGCTACCTTATCAATTCTTTCACAAACACAAATCTTAAGTTTTAGACACGATTTTAGCATCATATCTCGGGTGTTTCTTCCATTACTGTCACTTAAAACGGTCAGTGGCAAAACGATTTCCCACTGTGGGTTTTAACCAGACTTTAGGGTGCACCAGCATCACACTTGACTCAAAAGATTCTCGTATCAAATAATATGTACAATTCGTCATAGTGAAATAACTCCAATCCACCCATCCACTCGACAAAGTTGCAAGACCTAACTTAAGCCAGAGCCCATGGAGTCATATCAACAAGAACACAAGTAAATTTTTCACACATTTAATTTAAGGTTTGATAGGTGCAAATTTCGCGTAAAACCCTGTTAATCCACAGTTGCCAATTTTATTTTCTCTGACCGTTCTAAGGCGGAACCCTACCCATGTAAATTTGTGTTGTCTGTTTTGTCGAAGTGTCTCAGTTTATGTCTATTGTCGTTTATATTTGTTATTGTCCATTGGGTTTTAACTCTGTGTTATTATTCGCTTACTGCTGGTTTGTGTAGATTGCTTTGTAATTGTATTGTGACTGCTCTTAATCATTTTCACTGTCCATCTGAGAAACAATTGTTCTTGGGTCTTGTTAGTGTCCTTGAATAAATAAAAAAAACATGGTCTTCGCATTCAATCTTGCATGAAAGGACAAACAACAGCTCTGTGATGAGTTGATTATAGCAAGCTTAAGAGGTTTATTTAAGTAATGATGAACCAAAAAATAATTTTCTAAAATATTCATGTAGTAGGTTACTATTTAGGAAGCATGTTTACATTCCTGAGTATTCTGAGTGAAAGTGTGGATCCTTCTTCCCCATATGCTTTGCCATGTTATTAGCTTCTTTTGTTTTATATGTTTGTGTGCTTTTGCGTGCAACATCGTTGAGCTGATGGATGGGTTGCAGTGATTTCACCACGACAACTTGTACATGTGTGTTGATATGAGAACCTGTTGAGTCAAGTGTGAGGTTGGTGCACCCTAGAACCTGCTTTAAACACCCAGTCGTAATTTGTTTTGCCACTGACCATTCCAAGCTGGTGACTCCAAGGGTTCTCTTTTTCGTTAATTGTTTGTGGCGTCTTATGTAAATTGAAATACTTAAAATAAACGTGATCTCTCTTCCTCTCTTCTTTTTCGCTGAATGGGGAGGCTGTATTCTGTGAGTGTAGCGATTCCTGATATGCATATTTTACCTATTTTCTTTGAATTTGGTTTAACTGTAAGCACTGTACTATTAATATAATAGATATAAAGAATCCCAGATGAAACCGGTCTTTTACTTACACACATTGATTCTTACCTTTTACGACTTTAACCAGTCCTGCATTTCATATTGCGAGGCGGAAAACATTCAACTAACACAATGATTAAATATTTTTGTTGCACTTTATTGCTTTTAATCTAAGTTTGTCTTTGAGTTAGCATTGGTTCTTGATTTTCTCTCAAGATATAATATTAACAGAACACGCGAACAATCAAAGTCGTTTTCTTTGTTCGACAAGGCTTTATTTAAGTAAATGGTCCAGGTTTTACATAACACTACTAATATTTGTTTTATGTTTTCATTGTTCTCTTTGATGCCTATGACTGTAATAGCCGCGTTGACATAAGTAACATTATAATACATAGCGAGAACTTGGCATTATGTTTTTACTTTCCCGAAAAGTGTTTTTTTTTATTTTTACAAATTCTGGTTAAATCAAGGTGGATGTGAAGTAATATTATTAGAGTTTAAACATAGATTGAAAATAAAATACTGAATTGAGAAAAACAATCAATTTTCTCGTCAGGAACAAAGCTTACTGACAAAATGTTATGTTGGGCAAAACATAAAATGCAACAGAAATCAACAAACACTGTACAATCATAACGAAGATAAAAATATCATTTTAATACTAGAAATCGAAGTAGGCCGATGGTAAAACCTCAGAGTTTCGCAAATGATATAATAACAAAATGTAAATTGTGTTATTTCATTTCAAAACTTAATGTATTATATTACATTAAATTAAGCACACAATATATTATATAAATGTTTTGGAAAAGATCAATGCCCAAGGTTATAAAGCTGAGCATGGAAACCAGTCTCAAATCTCAAGCATCTGATTGGCTGAAATGGCGACTGGCAGCCAATCAGATGCTTGAGATTTGAGACTGGTTTCCAATCTCAGCTTTATAACCTTCAGTCCAAGAGTTATCAAAGTTATTAAGTTGGATCAATGCAGAGGATTTAAAAATATGGTTAAAAGTCGTTTGTTTTTACGTTTTATAAAACTTCAAGAGGAGATCACTAAATATTTTTTAATTTATTTAAAATACTTGTATTTTTTGTTTTACGTGTATAATATTTTTTATAACATTATGAACTTTGCGTCCCGCTGTTCAAAATAACGGTTGTCATTTAAATATTTTTATATTACCAATTTACCATGTCACTTATTTTCGCATATTTTATTTTCTGTTATAATTCTTACTGGATTTTTATGTAAAATAGTTCTTTTTATGAACCCAGTTCCGGTTTGTAATGTCCAGCACTGGTTGCACTGTTCTTTGCTGAGAACATATTCTCTCAATGAGAAAATTGTGTCTTACTTGTGTTCTCATCGTTATCCCTGGATCATTTTACATATAAATCCGACAAATTTAACCAAAATCATTTCTGAGACCCTGATTGCAATGCGAAATTAAAAGGCTTTTTGTGTACGATATGTACGCGGATAATGGATTACTGTTTTTCCCAATTTTGTATATTAGTTTCAATCTATGTTTAAACTCATAATAATATTACCCCACATCCACCTTGTTTTAAAATAGAAAAAACAACAACATTTTTTCGGGAAAGTAAAAACATAAGCCAAGTTCTAATCAAAATGCTCGAAGTTCTTAATTCTTTTGACTCTTTGTAATTGTCATTGATTCAATTACAAAGTTAAAAATGCAAATGGATAAAAATTGCAGTAAGTAAAAACCCACAAATTTTGTAAAAGAAAACTTAAGTTGATGCTATTGACAAACTTAATTTTTCCTCTATACCTTGAGGTTGGAAAAAACTATCAACTGTAGATGGGTCAATATTTCATTAATAAATTTATTTATTTATTCATCCGATTCTGTTAACTGATGACGCCCCAAAGAAATCAGAAGCTTTGGCAGTTAAACTTGTGCGAGCTCAACGGATTTTAGATCAAATAATTAAAAAAAAAACCCGCAAAAATTAACCGCGAATGTCGACATTTCGACTTATCAGCAAACCAACTAGAAATCATTGGCCATAAATTTGTACTTAATCAGTGTATTATTTTTTGCGTGGATTTTTTTATTATTTTCTCTAGAAACTAAATTGAAATTTATTCGGTTATCTGTTATCGGCGAAGGTTTAATAAACAAGTAAAGGATGCGTAATGATTCAGTTATAATTTTTTCTTTCGTTTTGCCTAACAGCACTATCCTAAATAAAATGTGACCGTGTCTGAGAAAATGGAACCAAATAAGGAAAATTATTGTTGCAATAAAACTAAAAAAATAATTTATTTTACAAAAAATTAGTGCTCGTAAAGAGTCAAGAGTTGATGTGTATATGCATGGAAATAATACTGTCACGTCTTTATCATAAGAGAAAATGGAAATGAAGTAACACTCTATATTTTTTTGAAATAACAAATTATAAAAACTACAAAATTACACCAATATAAAAACAAGCATTATACTTTTAAATGAACTGTGTATTATATTCTTATATTTGAAGACAAAATACTTCAATGCGAAACATCGCAATCAACGGGTTCAGATACAGTGACGTCAATATTCATGAGTTTTTTGTTTCACATATTTTTGTGTTTTGTTTTTTATTTTCACGTTATTTTGATTTTCGTGACTTTTATTATAAAGTTTAATGATATTTGGGACACTATATCTTTCACGGCGAGAAATCCGATTATTTTTCCACAGGATTTGTAAGAGCTAATGGTTTTCTATGAATGTAATTACTAATTAGGTTTTGCTATTATTTTATAGAGCAAGAAATTGTTAAAGATGTGTAAGGTGTCAACCTAGAAAGAATGTGTAATGTTTCGGGTTCAATGAATTTTAATGTTCCATTATCATCTCCTTGAATATCATCAAAACGAACAGAAACAGCTGAATTGTGATTAACCCGAAATTAATATTTAAAGCGAAGTCGGGCGTCGGTTTTGTCACTACAGAAGCGTAAATTGACCTCTTAACCCGAGATTATTTTTCAAGAAATTCCACTTTAGGTTTTTTTTCAGATTTAGTCCAAACGTTCGAGTCTTTTTTCACTATCAAATAGTCAGCTTGAAACTTTAACAAAAGCCAACGTAAACTGGTCTTAATACCTTGAATACCTTGAATCTTCGGAGTCTTCAAAAAGTCGATGACTTGTGTACTCCCCCTATAAAGTTATTAAATATGCCCGGTTCATAAATACTGTCTGTGTTAAACCTTTTATTCGCCCATTCTTTGTCCAGTTTGGTCTTAAAACTAAGAATTGTTTCACTGCATACGGTTTCTTCTTTTAAACTGTTCCACTGATAAATACTTCTTGCAGAAAAAGTGTTCAATTTTAGCGATTTATTACATCTGATTTTTTCAATTTTGAATATGTGTCCACGTGTGATATTTTCATTGAATTTGAAGAATTTTTCATAATTGATGTCTTCAAAGTGATTAATAATCTTGAAAATTTCAATAAGGTCATATCTGTTTCTTCGATAATGAAGCGTAGGCAAGTTAAGATATTCTAGACGGTTTCTATAACTGAGATTTCTTATTTCTAGAACTAGCTTTGTAGCGCGACTTTGCACATTTTCTATAAGTTGCATGTTTTTCTTTGTCCATGGGCTCCATACAGAACCACCATAGTCTAATATTGAACGAACAAGACTTTTAAACAAAGTCAAAAAAGCATGTTTATCAAGACGTGAGAACGTGCGTTTGATTAGTCCTAAAATTTGATTAGCTTTGTTCACTATTTGGCTGATATGCTTGTCAAATTTCAAGTTACTTTGAAATGTAATTCCAAGATCTTTTTCTTCTTTAACAACAAGCAAGTCCTTGACAGTACCACTTTTATCAGTCATGGAGTATGTGAAAGGAAATTTAATGTTCCTCATTTGCATTGACTTGCACTTGGGCACTGAGAATTCCAACAACCAATTCTTTGACCATTCACTCAGTATATTCAAATCCTCCTGAATTTCAAATTGATCATTTTGGGAAGTTATTCCTGAATAAATTTTACAGTCTTCAGCAAAAAGTTTGCATACTGATTTCAACTTGTCAGGCATGTCATTTACATAAAGTATAAATAATGTTGGTCCTAGAACCGAGCCTTGGGGTATTCCCGATGTTACATTTTCCCAATCAGAAAATTTACCATTTATGGAAACACGTTGTCTTCTATTGGTTAGAAAGTTTTCAACCCAGTCAATAATTTGACCACCAAAACCATTACTTTTCATTTTCCCTAGAAGCCGTCTGTGAGGGACAGTATCAAAAGCTTTGTTGATGTCTAGATAGATAACATATGATTTTTTACTTTCAGCAAAGTTAGAAACCCGATCATTTAAAACGTCAAGAAGTTGTAAAACACAAGTTCTCTTGTTTCTGAAACCATATTGATAGTCACTGAATAAGTTTTTTGAATTCATGTGATCCATGATGATCTGACGTAGAGTTTTTTCACAAAGTTTTCAAGGCACACTTGTTAAACTGACAGGTCTATAGTTAGTGGTATCTTATTTGCTTCCCTTGTTTTTATACAATGGAGTAATGTTTGCTTCCTTCCAAATGTCAAGTACTACACCTTCTTTAAATGATTTATTAAAAATAGTCTGAAGTGGTTTATGAATAATATTAGCGGTTTCCTTCAAGAATTTTGGATGGCAATTATCTGGTCCCATAGATTTTGATGGATTCAGCTGGGTAATTTGCTTTGTTAATGATTCAGCAGTTACAAATAATTCTGTTACAGGTACGCCATGATACCTGGTATCAAATAATGGTAGAGGTCCAGGATCCTCCTGTACGAAAACCGATGCAAAAAACGAATTAAGTAAATCAGACTTTTTCTTGTCATCCGACACAATTTCATCATTGTCATTCAAATCCGAAATACCTACTTTATATTTTGTTTTTTCCCTTACATAATTCCAAAAGCCTTTAGGGTTTGTTTTAATATTTACTATAATATTTGTTTCATAATTTATTTTCATTATTCTAGTATATTCTGTGCAATCATTCCGTGCTTTTTTATAATCTTCATAATCATTTCTATTTCGCGTATGTATATAACGTTGCCATGTTTTATGTTTATGTTTTATATTTACGTTTCACTCTTTTCATGCATTCATTTTCATCCATTGTTCTCTCTTAATGTTTTGACGAGATGAAATTTTAATTGGCACATTTTTTTTCTACAGTTTCATTCACTTTAGACAAACAGTAGTCCCTGCCATCTTGAACATTAATTGTTTCTATACAGTCCCAGTTTGTGTTTTTCATATCTTCTCTAATAGAATCATACTCTGCTCTGAAAAAAATTTCTTTTCACAGTATTGCTTTTACCTCTTTAAGGACAGCACAGTAATTCTGCTATGAAGCGAACATGGTCACTGAATCCCAGGTTAACACTATAATTAATTTGGTCAACAATTTCACTTTTATCTACTAGAAATAAATCCAAAATATGGGGATTTTGGCCTTCTCATTAACGGGTTTTCTCGAGAATATGTTGATGAGATATTGGTCTCTCAAACACTCTAGAAAGATAAACTCTGGGTGATTCACATTATGAGGTGTTGTCCAGTCCTCCCAAGAAATGCCAGGAAAGTCTTGAAATGCTAAAAATGTTTGTCTTGTTGACATTTCTTTACCACGAATATTCGATATTAAGAAAATCATATCATCGAATATGGGTTTAGAAAACTGAAATACGTGAGAACTAGAAGTCACCAATATCGTCAGTCCCTTGCGCAATCGGACTACATGATAATACTGCCGAATGCTGAGCTATAAGCTCAATATGGAGCCTTAGAGATAATCCTTTATTATTCGAGACATAATTATATCTGACTGCAAATTACCAGGTCATTTATCAAAATTTATACGGTTGTTATGATAATTATACTTTATGGACTTGTCAAGACCTAATTCAGTCGCTAATTTTCCTACTGGATAACATTTATGTTAGATTTGGAACCTATTTATAAAAAAGTAATAGGCATACCAATTGGTACTAATTGTGCAACCCTTGTTGTTAATCTGTTTTTATACTGTTTTGAAAGAGACTTTATGTTATTTCTTTACCGAACATCAATATGATACTATTACAGCCTTTAGGGGCCCTCCTCCTTGCACGTTCATCGATACACAAGAAAATCTCAATAACGGCAAATGGCGTTCAATGAAACTTCTCCCAAATACTCGTTATTAGTGTATCTTCATTTTACAAAAAGTTATAACAGTAAGAAAAAAGCTTGACCTGAAAATTTCCAAAAATTCTATTTACATAAATTCACAAAAACTAAGCAATAAATTCCCTGATGAGTGTAATGATACTGATAGAATAATTTATGAAAAATAAAGATACATTAGTAACATTCATTTGTGCAAAGTTTCATTGAAAGGCATTTTACAATTATTGAGATTTTGATAAAAAAAATTTTATCGATGAAAATGCAAGGGAAAGTGTAGTGGACCCTTAACAATAACTCGATGTACCTTGATGATTTATTAAATAGAGATAATAACCATTTTCCCTTACTCGTTTATAAGATTTACCCTAATGAACTGCATCTTAATAAAGAGAAAACTTCAGAAAAACAGGCGAATCTTGATCTTAATCTTTACTTTGAAAATGGTTACATCACCACTAAAATATATGATAAAAGAGAGATGATTTTTAATTTTATTATATTCAATTTTCCGTTCTTAGACGGCGATATTTCTCATGCAACATCTTACGGGGTTTACAAGTATGTCTCACAGCGTGTTAGCTCTTCTAGAACTTGTAATGATGTTAAAGATTTCAATGAACGTAATATTTGCATAACAGAAAAATAAAATAAAAACAAGACTATAAGTTTCACAAATTAAAAAAATCGTTTTGCAAGTTTTATCGCCGATACCCAGATGAAATTCAAAAATACAGGTCCAGTTGAAAATTACTATTCCAACAAAGTATTTCTCACCCAGCTTTTTCCTGGTGAATTAACCCATCTACAGTTGATCGTTATGTTTCCCTCTTTTGTTGCACGGCGGTGGCAGGGGTTTAAAAGTTGGAAAAAATCAATAAAAATAAAGTATCTTAAACATTGATATTTTACAAAATGTTGAAATCGTTCAAGTCCGCATATTTATAAACGACAGGAGCTATTTTCAATCATAAAATTATATTGTATTATAACTGGATGTATGTAGTTCAACTTCTTAAGATCCAAATATGTAATCTCCTTTAAAATTTGATTATTTATCTAACCGCTTACGGTTCCAGAGCGGAAACCACTCATGTTCTCTTTTTCGTGAATTGTTTGTGGTGTCTTATTTGAAATAGTTTAAGTAATAAACTTACGCTTTCTCAGTTTTCTCATTTCTTATTGGCTGCTTGTGCAGACTGTGTTTTCTGGGTGTCGCAATTACTGATTTATAATAATATTTCACTTTTTTGCAGGCCTATTTCACGCACCGATATCAGAGTTGTTGACCTTGCTTTGCAAAATATGGTTGCAGAACTTCAAAATTATTGACACTCTCACAATTAGGTGCAAAATATCACCATACCGTTTTATGTTTCATAGTTACAAGAAAAGAAACCATGATTTAGTCATCAGTCCAACACTGGCTGAGAATGTACTTTTTTTCTCTACGATTAACTAAATATTGCTTCAAACCATTTGCAAGCTTTTGTAAATAAACTTTTTTCTTAAGAATGTCCACCAAATTCGTCAGCAAGTAAAGCGATATTTTTAAATCAACATTTTTGTTCACCACATAGAATGTGTCACTTTCAGATCTTGAATAATAGTGTCGTAGCAACTCTAAATGAGAAACAATATTTCAATCAAGAGCAACAAAAGATATTATATTGAGTACGCCCAACCCAGGGCAATGCTTTATTTGCTTCACTGAAGCTTGACTCCAATTTGAAAATAAATATTTCAGAAATGTAACTCACCAACTAAATATATTATAATATGTTAACTGAGACGATTTTGATATGAATAATAAGTCATACTTACTGACGATATCGGTCGATAACCATAGTTTTTGTCGTTAACTATAGTTATTGGATCGAGAACTATGGATATCGCCGAAATCTTAAGTTACTGACCAAAAACCATAGTTATCGACATTTAACCGTGGTTACTGGGCGCTATCTAGAGTTTTCACCAATAACTATACAATTGTACAATAGGTTTGGTCGATGACGTGGGTTATAAGCCGAGAACTAGGGTTTTCACCAAAAAGTATGGTTACTGGCCGGTAACCGTAGTTATCGTCAAAAACTATGGTTTTCGGACCGATATCCATAGTTATTTGTCGATAACTATATATATATATATATTGGATAAATTGTGAAAACACAATGCCAAATGGTTACTATGGTAAGACGATAACCTAGGATATTAACCAATTTGTAATGATTTAGTCATTTGAGAAAAGCCCCTTCAAAGTTTGTGCATTACCCCACGCAAGCATAATGTTTGAAACTCCTGTATGTTAAATGATCCAAAAAACAAAACGTTAGCTAAAATTCGAAGTTAGAAAAAGGTCATTACTTTGAACAAATCAGCAAAAAAAGCTATGAAACTTGACTATGTGGCTGTTATTATGAATGTCAAAGATTTATGTGAAGTATCATAGCTATACAATATTTTATAGTTAATACGATTACGGGATAAAAAATACACAATTCTCAGAAAGTGGCATCACTTTGACAGAATGTCAATAAAGAAACTGGACTCATTTGGTTTTTATTATGATGCGAAGGTTTCAAAGTTAAATCTTAAATAGTTTCTGAGAAAATATAAATTTAATACACCTGTGATTGTAGACAAGTATTTTAAATTTCAAAGCTCCACCGTAAACATGTTACCAAAATGGACTTAAACAAAAAATTAACCAAAAACATACAGAAAACGAGGAACAATGGGCAGTAAATATATTTAGATAAGGTTGGTTTCAACAAAAACTTAACAAAAACATATAGACAATGAGGAACATGGCATTGAATGCATCTGTATCTGTCTATCTGTATAACGGACCAGAAAGTGAGGTCTTTGTACGTTATGTAGAACCACAGGGAATCGGCACATAACTTTTATTTCTAATCCATTAGGACACGTTCCGCAACACCGATCACCACGAGTAAATCACTTTTCCCACATGCTTTGTGCCAAATCCTTGGTTCCGTTTGAAAGTGTGAACAAAAATGATTCTCTCACCACCAATGGTCTTTTCCAGAATATTCTGTAGCTCACAGCATAAACAACTTTTTTCTTTTTTTTGATCAACTAACTTTCACTGGTAGCCATTTTGCAAGTTGGAGGTGTGTAAAGAATCAATTAATCTGATTGGCTAATGAAAAAGTCTATAACATTTTGAGCCAATCAGAAATCACCACTAATGCAAAACAATGACGGCTGACTTCCAGCTATTTTGTGCTAAATAAAAAAAATTTGCTTTATTTGCAAACAACAGAACATTCTGGAAAAGACCATTGGTGGTGAGAGAATCTTTTTTGTTCACTCTTTCAAACTGAACCAAGGATTTTGGCACAAAGCATGTGGGAAAAGTGATTTACTCATGGTGATCGGTGTTGCGGACCCGTGTCCTAATGTATTTATATAAAGAAATCAGTAACATAAATCCCTTGTCTATTATAATAACATAGATTCGAAGGATTAGAAAAAAGCTATGTGCCGATTACCTGTGTGTAGAACAGACAGGCCGATACACGATTAATTATTTTCAAGGAGATTTCAAGGGTTTGATATACCGATTTACACATGAGACACTTAATTTTGCTAGATTTAACCTTTACTCCATGGAATATTAGTACGACAATGAAAACATAATCGTCCTCTCTAATTTGTTATTTACACGAATAAATTATATTGAATTCAGGGTGTTGAAAGCTACGTAACGTACACTTTGTGTAAAACCCATTCTGATACATTATTACACTGAAATGTTGAAAATTTTATGATACGAGAGCTGTACGGGCTTTTTATATTTTCTCTTCTTTAAAGCTTAAAACTTATTTATCATATAATTAGGAACACGCCGATAAATAATAGGAACACACCAGCTTTCCATATTTTGCTTTATTTAATAATCGTTCAAATCGCCAGTGCTCAACGAGTTACGACGAAAGCGGGATTTCATATTATTATTAAAAATGATAGTGTCTCTAGCTGGGAGCGAACCCGCACCGTCACGGCGACAGCGCCTAGCCATGCAATTCCTGCGACGTAACCAACTGAGCTAACCGGGACAACGCCAAAAAACGTTGATCGGATAGCCCTGATATACGTAACAATCACTGCATGACATCGGTAACGGGTTAATTTACTGATAACAGTACTGACTAAATGTACGGGGAGACTTTTTACGGCCGCCACACTGCACAAAAAGATTAATAATATATGCAAAGTTAAAGTGTTCATAACTTCCTCAAAGAAATGTTCATGTTAACAAACATCTTACAGACCAACTTTTACAGTCCCATTTTGATGCAAAAAAAAGGGTGAAACATGTACTCCAGGAAGAACTTCTTATTTTTTATAATCTTCGTGCTTTTGCATGCATAAGAACCATCTGCAAAAAGCTTGATGTTCGTTACAAGCGACATGTAGTTTTGTTTCCCCTTGCAAACGTTTTTTTTTTTTCAATTAAACTGGTGAGCTTGTCTTTAAAATTATGATCAAGTGAAAAGTTTAATGTGGAAAATCGTAAATCGCAAAGAGAATGTCTAAAATTGGATTCAAATTTCTTTAAGACGTAACTGAAGTTTTAATAGACGAAAATAGAGCTTTTGCCAGTTGTTTCAAAAACCTTTTTGCAATACTTAATTACATTTTCTTTTAAGGCTGAAAGACAAGATGTTAAGAGCACAGATAATTTAGTAGTTGTGCAAGAAATGTACTTGCAACATTTCGGTTTTAAACTGCACAATCGGTTAGGAATATGAGTGCGCCCGAATAATTCAATTATTGTTTATAATTGACGTTGTGATGTATGAACCTGATCATTTTAAACCAGCTGAAATAATAGTTGTAGTTTTCTATAGCGTATTGCATTTGTCTGCTTGTTACATCAGCATTTGGAATTTATATTTCCCACCTTTATGCTGAATTATATACTTGTCGATCATTTCCGATAGTATGTCAAACAGAAACATGTGCAGATAAAACAACGGTAGATCTTTAAAGGTGTCTGGAAACGAAAACAAATGTAGGACTTAGATAATAATATATGAAAAGTTAAATGTTCATATTATTAGACATCATGACCAAAAGTCATGGTATTGTGATCAATATGTACCTGTCTCGTACAAGATTCACAAACTTCAGTTAAACCTCTATGATAATCCTTCAATTCTCAATTCATTTACTGATAAAAATGTACAACTGAGCGCACAGATGTATAGTACTCTTTGTACAATTAACGCTTGTGTATAGCCGCAATTGTGCGTACAGTGTTGTCACTTTCAAATTCACAGATACTAAGTGAAATGAAGTCCCTTTTGTGTTTTAATGTTCTAGACTAAAAGGAAAACAAGATAAGAGTTTAAGAATCTAGAAGTAATATATATATATAAATTTTCAAAAGAATCTTAAAAATTATTTGTATAACATTTTAGCATATACACCGAGTCCTATCGTTCACCATAGATCCTAGGAGGAGAATGAGTGGATAGACCGGATTTTCAGGCGGAATAGGGTACTGTGTAAATCTTCTCGCATTTCTTTGATAATGCATATATCAGATAAAGATATTGCCTATGCTGATCTCCTATATTTACTTTAAACGATGGTCATCTCGATTTCGCCTAGATTCGGTCACTTCTGAGAACATTCTCAACAACTGCATTAGAAAATGGCAAACTCGCTCTTTAAAAGTCAATATTTCGAAAATTAAGCAAAGTCCTGAACATTTGTTTCGTCCTAAAGTTTCGTCTAAAACATCATATGCCGTAAGCCTCCACAATTTCACGGCCAGAAAGGTCCTTTTCAAGTATGTTTAAATACATACCACACATATGAGCCAGTCTATGAAAAAATAACCCTAATCGCATTCTTACCCTTATTTCCATCAAATGCTTATGAATTTGAATTTGAATGATACCTGTTTTGATTATTAAAATAAAAGTTTAACAAGTTCCATTGTCAAAATAATTTATTCCTAGATGATTGTAATGTGGTCTAAGAGTCATTTTGACTGGCACTTGTATCCTTCAAATAATGTTTTGAGACTGAAGAAATATTCATGATTCCCCCTAAGTTACGTACGTTCTCATTAGTAAAGAGGAATAACGCTGTCTTAATTATTAAGTAAGGTAGAGCAGTAGCTTCTCTTTATATGGCGAAGTTATTCGGAAGGCATACACATATTTTCAATGAACTTACAAGATATAAATAAACAACATATCACAACCCTTAAATGTATAAAAGGCGGAACAAAATTCATTTTAAGTATAATTCAGATTCTTGAAAAAAAAAACAGTTTAATATGAGCGATTGGGGCTTCACCATGGAACAGAAAAGATGCATACTGATTGCAACTTGTAAACGCCAGGTTTAGTGAACCCTAATCTGCACCATTCTCATACCTTTTTTTGGAAAAAAATCGTGGGAACCATTGATTAGGATAAACATGGGAACGCGTGAAAAAGACAAGCCTGGAAAAGCTCTAACGATGAAATCTAAGGAACGCATGAATAAAACAAGCCTGGAAACGCACAATCGATATAATCATGGGAACGCATGAACAAAACAAGCCTAGAAACGCACAATCGATATAATCATGGGAACGCATGAACAAAACAAGCCTGGAAACGCACAATCGATATAATCATGGGAACGCATGAACAAAACAAGTCTTAAAACGCACAAACGGTAGAATCATGGGAACGCATGAACAAAACAAGCCTGGAAACGCACAATCGATATAATCATGGGAACGCATGAACAAAACAAGTCTTAAAACGCACAATCGATATAATCATGGGAACGCATAAACAAAACAAGCCTGGAAACGAACAAACGGTACAATCCAATCCTAGGAACGCATGAACAAATCAAGCCTTGAAACGCACAAACGATACAATCAAAGGAACGCATGAACAAAAAAAAAAGCCTGGAAACGCACAAAAGATACAATACTAGGAATGCATGAACAAAACAAGCATGGAAACGCATAAACGGTACATTTCTAGGAACGCAAGAGCAAGACAAGCCTAGAAACGAAAAAAACAGTACAATCCTAGGAACGCATAAACAAAACAAGCCTAGAAACGCACAAACGGTACAATCATAGGAACGCATGAACAAAACAAGCCTGGAAACGCACAAACGGTACAATCCTAGGAACGAAAGAGCAAGACAAGCCTATAAAACGCACAAACGGTACAATCCTAGGAACGCAAGAGCAAGACAAGCCTAGAAACGCGCAAACAGTACAATCCTAGGAACGCAAGAGCACGGCAAGCCTAGAAACTCACAAAATGTACAATCCTAGGAACACAAGAGCAAGACAAGCCTAGAAACGCACAAACGGTACAATCCTAGGAATGCAAGAGCAAGACAAGCCTAGAAACGCACAAACGGTACAATCCTAGAAACGCATGAACAAAACAAGCCTAGAAACGCACAAACGAGACAATCATAGGAAGGCATGAACAAAACAAGCCTAGAAACGCATAAACGGTACAATGCTAGGAACGCAAGAGCAAGACAAGCCTAGAAACGCACAAACGATACAGTCCTAGAAACACATGAACAAACAAGCCTAGAACGCACATACGATACAATTAAAGGAACGCACGAACAAAACAAGCCTGGAAACGCACAAACGGTACAATCATAAGAACGCAAGAGCAAGGCAAGCCTAGAAACGCACAAACGATACAATCTTGAGAACGCATGAACGCATCAATCCAATAAACGCATTTACAGTACAATGTCGGGAACGTTCGTACAAGACGATCCCGTGAACAATCGAGGTAATGAATGAACAAGGCATTCAAGGGAGCTCACAAACAAGATAACACATTTAAAAGAGAAAAGTCTGTACACGCATAAACAAGATAATTCTGAACGCACGAATAAGGCAATCTGTATCTGTATTGTTACGACGCTGTAATCACTGCTGGCGTAGTGAGTCGAGGGGAGTGGTCAGTCGCGACCGGTGAGAGCTGACTTGAAGCTTTCAACTGTCCTTGCACATGCGGCGTTGTCTTCTAGGGCGTTTCAGTCGTGAATTCTTTTTATAAAGAGTTCTTATATTGCTGTTTTTAAAACTTTTTGTTTGAAACAGTTTGAATGATTGATGCAATTTTTTTTCTACGATATTAACACTTTCACTGTTTGGGTTTATTTTAGGTATTTTAGGTATAATTTTACGTTTATTGGTTATTGGTGTCCAGTAACTTGCATTGTCAATGGCCGGCTCCATACCCCTAACAATCTTAGACGAAGACTAACCTTCTTCCGGCGCTGCTGTAGCGTGTCAAGACTGAGCTTCTCTAACATTCTTGGATGCTGCCTTCTTCACGAGAAATGTAGTCCTTATTAATGAACCTCGCTGCATGATGTTGAATCTTTTCTATAAAGTTAATATCTTTTACGAGGTACGGGTCCCAAATAATTGATCCATATTCCAATGTAGATCGTACAAATCTGATGTATGCTAGTTTACAACAGTCCAAAGAACAGTTCTTCAGATTACGTTTAAGGAATCCGAGTGTAGAATTTTCCTTTTAACAAAATTAATATAATTTATATGTGTTTCCCAGGTTAAGTTTAAAGATATGGTGAGTCCCAGGTGTGGGTTTGTATTAACTTGTTTGAGAATAGTCTTGTCAAGTTCATAGAAAAAGATTGTTTTCTCACGTATGCTTAGAATGTAACACTTCTTGGCATGAAACTGTATTCCTCAAAGATTAGCCCATTTTTACAAATTATTGCAAGTCTTTCTGTAAGATCAAGTGATCGTTTCTCGAACGGATGGGTCGGTATAAGAGGCAATCATCGGCAAAAAGACGTACGCTGGATTTAACTGTATCCGGTAAGTAATTAATGTGACATAGAAACATCAAGGGGCCCAGGACAGTACCATGGGGACCTCCGGATTCAACTGGTACATTGTCGGAGTGTTCACCTTCGACGACTACGTCCATCGTCCAATTTTTTAAGAAGCAGGTTAGCCACTTCAATATGTTACCTCTTACGCCATAATTGTCCAGTTTTTGCAGTAACTTATCGTGAGGCACTGTATCGAACGCTCTATGGCTATATCCACTTGTTGGTTGTTATCATATGATTCAAGTAAATCGTTTATGGTGAAGAGTAGTTGTGTTTCGGTAGAATTTAATATTATAATAAATAACATTTGGGATTTGATCTGATCCCATTGCTTTGAATACAATAAGGTCTTGTAGGAGTTGTTATATATCTTCTACAGTCACAATAAGGTCGGGTACTGTCGGGATACTATTTCTGGTGAATTTCAGGTGGCGTTCATCTAGAGATTTTACAATACACAGATTGAAATTGTTTAACTAATATGTTTCCTTTCCCTGTAGAGTCTGTTACCAGGTTACCATTTTGGTTAAGAAGTGAAACACCATTATTATCCTGTTTCTTAGATTTCACATAGTTCCAGAAAGGTTTAGTATTTTTATTGTCAAGTCCTTTTTGGATGGCACTATTAATCTAATTCCTACCTACGGAGTGCTCGTTTACATCCCGTTAGAAGCTTCTGTATTTAATCCAATTTCCTGTTTTCTTGGCTTGTTTGTAGTATCTTGCTTTCTTTCTAAGAGTTGATTTTAAGTTTCGATTTATCCATGGTATCTTCTAGTGTTCTTACGTTTAACTAGACGTGGTGGTACTTTTTTATCAATGCAATTCAGGATTTTAGTTTTAAAAGAGTTCCACATTTCTTCTATGTCCACTGTATGAGTTAGTGATAAAACCGACTCACTAATTGAATTATACGCTTCTTTGATTTCTTCCAAATTAGGTTTTTTAAACAAGTAAATTTTCCTTGCTTTGTTGCTTGAATACACAGGTTTTATGTCAAAATCAGTTACAACTATGTAGTAATCTGAAATTCCAAGAACACTAACTGAGCTCTTCACTAGCGACGTGATTGATACAAACACTAGATCAAGAATATTCCCTTGCCTTGTTGGCTGGTGATGTATTTGTGTAAGGTTAGTTTCCATCGAAAGTTTAATAAGTTGTTGTTGGGTGGGTCTGTCTTGAATATATGTGTCACTTTTAAGTGATAAATTGTTCCAATCTACATCTGGACAGTTAAAATCACTATACAAAATATGCTGTTTGTAATATTTGAACGTAATCGCAATAATATGCCAGAAAAATATTGAAGTCGATTCCTTTGGGATTACGTTTCGTATCTGTATCTGAATGTAAGCGAAATGGACACTGGAAAAGTAATCGTGATTAAATCGATAACAATTAAAAAACAACCGTAATAGCCATCGTACATATCACGATGAAATCGTAATTTTATCGACTACATTTTGAAGTTCTTGACCCCCAAGTCCCAAAAATTAAAATATTATAAAAATAACAATAATAACAGAACATCGTCATTTTGGACAATACGGGGGCTTGAAGAAGTATGCATGCCAAAACTGTCTTTGCTTTTGTCTGACAAGACAAGAAAGCTGCTGACTACTAGAGATCATCACAGATGGTGAAGCCAATTTAACATATCGTAGACCGCTGGAGAATTTAACAGAACTATGATAACCACTAGCGGGGACTGAAAAGTAAGGTTTTCATTAAATAAAGGCCATAAATCACCTACCATTTGATTTTGAGATCTTCACGTTTTTGTTGAATTTATAGATGAATATTTTAGTAAGTGCTTAATAGGGAAAAATCAGAACAAAATGCGCTAAGAGCCGTCGTGGTATTTTTTTTTCAAAATCATAATTTATCCTATCAATATAAGACGTCCATAAAAGATGAGATCACTACATGTACGTGTAATTTATCGGCAAGAAACTGACAAACGTTTATCGATAATAATCTATGAGAAAGGGTGAAATATGCTTATCAGGAGTCGCCACAATCACAAAACACAGCCTCCCCACGTAGCGAAAAAGAAGAGAGGAAAAGAGAGCATGTGTTTTTTTAAGTATGTCAAATACAAATATGACATCACTAACAATTAACGAAAAAAGAGAACCCTTGGTGTTACCGCCTTGGAACGGTCAGTGGCAAAACAATTTGCCACTGGGTTTTTCAAAACAGGTTCAAAAGCCTCACGCGTCCAACAGGTTCTCATATGAACACACAAGTACAAGTTGTCTGGGTGAAATAACCCACCCATCAGCTCAACAACGTTGCATGCAAAAGCACACAAACATATAAAACATAGCCAAAGGTGTGGTTACTCAATGGTCTTACCGAGACCAGAGCTCCTGGAGTCAAATCAGCAAGAACACGATGACAGAGATAAATGAAAAAGTATGTGTACTGACTGTTCTCTTCTGCTCGCAGTTAGTTTTCTTTATCGCTAGGAAAGGACCTTTATGTTAAATTCATCTTCTGATACACATAATTGTATTGCCGGTGCGTTTAGTTACAGTTCATGTGGTGTCACACGGTCTTAGTAACCTTTGTAATAATGTTTCTTATTGATACTGAATATAATACAGTAACCGCACGTTTAAATAACAAAACAAATAAACTTGCACTCCGACCTACATCAGTTTTTTAAGAATAAATTAATTAAGACATAAAACAGAAAGCTTAGTTCATGATTCAAGAGACACCCCGCTGACAGTTATCATCTACATACACGACATTTTTTCATGAACAATTTCTTTATAAATAGTACATCCTATACGTAGTGTCAGTGTGGTTTTGCCACAAATCGTGACATTATTCAGTCTGTCATAATATTTATGTTCAGCTTTATACTTTTTAATTATCACAACCTGCACTCTAACAACCTTTCAATGAATTTCCCAAAATGTTGATTATCATGTAGTTTGCTTCAATTTTAAAAAAATGGGCCATAGAACTCACTTCCTATCTATATGTGTAGATTAAGTAAGGTCTACAGATTCTTGCAGAAAAATATTCTTGCTAGCGTTCATGTTGCTGAAACGGTTCTTCTTCCAGGATACCTTCCTATCTAATTCCTGTAGGCCCACCTGGGTCTCGCTAAACTTTGATCTGGTTCAGCAATCGCTACACGCCTTCCACCTTAATTTAAAAGAAAGAAACAATCGATCAGTGAGAAACTGGATATCTGGAACCACTAGTACTATGCCATTGACGCAAATTACATGTATGAAAGTCAAGCTTGAACTAATCGTATTAACGGCCAAATATTAATGCCGTAGGATGACAAACGCGATATACAACCATGATGACAACGGACAGAATTAACATTAAGATCATCTTTTTATTATAGATGTAAGTAATACCAGTGTTATTTTCAACTTGTGAAATACCGAGATCTAAGTGTTATTTTTCTTATATTGTCGTTAATTTCTTTATTGAGTTGCGAGGCAGTGTGCTACACATTTAATTAAAACTATAGCTATTAACATAAACCAATCAAAAGAAGAGAAGGAATGTTATTTGTGAAAGAGCACGTAAAAACATAGCTGTTTTACGAACTAATGTATACCAAATTACGAATATGACAAGACCACCAACGAATTGCCATTGATAATTAAATCCATATTACTAAGCTAAAGTCGTAAGTCTTATCAAAGATGTAATTAATCGTTTTGGTTAACGTTCTTTTGTGTAAGATACAATAACGTAAAGAAGTAACGGAAACGTTCAGCGATTCAAACTTAATCAATGTAGAAAAATATACCATTTGATTTCTTCTTATAATTAAAATTATTAAAACTTGTAAAATGAGCTAGTTCTTTTGCATTTTACCCAAACAGTAAGGTTTATTTTTTCTAATGTGGCATTTATCTTAATGAAATCTGTGGTGATTATTGTTAATTTTTAATAAATCATTCCTTTCTGTACCTTGACATATTGTCTTGTAACAGGAAGGGCTATCATTAACGTTGGTAGAACATGTTAACCGACTCGTTTGCTATTTGTTTTGTTTTCGAAATTATATAAATTTTGTGTTTGTAATAGATTGTATTTGATGTGAAAAAATATGTTGAAACAAAACAGTAAGAGTTTTTTTTAACCAATGTCAAGTTGAACCAGTTTCGAGCATTTCAACGGCATTTATGCGTTCTTCTGTCGTTTAACGTTCCATATTCACAGAGAATTAATGTGTTTGATTTTTCTTTTGTCTAGTGCCGATGAACATGTGAAAACTAATATCGAAAGTAAAAACTTTAATTAATTTCTAATGCCGCACAGGAAATTAAAAAAACAACACACTTATGGTTGACGTAAAACTATTACTATTATGTTAAACACATGCACAAAATGACTTTAATTGATGGATAATGTTTTTTTAATTCGGATAATTTTTTCAGATAGTCACAATGTAACGGAGTGCACTGAGAACCTGTGGTACGTGTATTACAGTAAAACAAACCATAGTACAGCTGAGAAATATCAATCAAAACCTGAATGTCATCAAAGTAAAGCACTTGGAACATAACAATGTTTAGTGCCGATTAGTCAGAATAATGTTAGGGTTTTCAAGAAATGCAAGGAAAACATACTTCCTGGTTCAAACTGAAAGTAGAAATAAAACATTGTAGACTTAAACATTGTAGACAAGCATATACTTATTTCAGGTATGAGTTGCTTTGGTATATTGTCAATGAATTTCAGAGTTCTCATGCAAACGGTTTTTCTTTTGTTTTAGTATGTGATTGGTAATTAGAACATGAATTAGACTAAATTGAGCTGGCAAACATTAACTTCATCCTTAGCTAAATATATTTATTTACTAAATTCTAGGTGGCAATAAGTATTTCCCCCAAAATTCATTTTTGAAATTTTAGCATGTTGTCGCCATTTACAATGTTTGCGACCCCTTAAGTTGTACAGCATACCATTCCGCTTTCCGTATATGATTAGCGGTAAGGAAATGTCTCTGAAAAAAAAAACAGCGACTCAAATTTTTAAATATTTACGAGAATATGGTTATTACGCTGGCGAGCTGTTACCACATATGTGTTGGTAAGGAACGGACTGTGTTAATACCAGATTGGCGGTACTACTTGACCGAGCTGTATTATATTGTGGCGTGTGTTAAGAAAAAGTGTGAGCTGTGTATTTCTACGGAACGGACTGTGTGAATACCAGGTGAGCGGTATTACCTGACCAAGCTGTATTACATTGTGGCGTCTGTAAAGAAAAAAAGTGTGAGATGGGTGTTTAGTTAAGTGGTGTCACCACTACTCGTAAAGTACTCATAAGTACTGACCATTTTTCTTCAGTACTTAAGTAAGTACGAGTACTTGTACTCGTTTAAGATGAGTACTGAGTCCCGCCGAATACTTGAAAATTGGTACTCGAGTAAGTATGAGTACGAGTACAAGTACGAGTAGTGAAACCCTGAATGGTGATAATATTGTAGCACACGCTCCTTGCATATATATCCGTGTAACACATGCTCCTTGTGTGTCCGACATTTACGTTATTTTTCAAGTTTGTTTCGGTAAACATGTAAACATTCTGGTCCACGTATGTGGGCGTGGGTTCACATCCCACCGCTGCCACCAGAAAACTATGTGGCGACCTTTGTTTATATGTCTCCAATGTGGTAGCGTTTATATCTTCAAATGGCAGGCCGCGACATAATTGCATCTAACTGAGCTCACTATAGGGATAAGTAAAAGCAGATGCACTTTCAAGTTTCAAACGAAATTCAGTTTAATACTAGTACTGTATTCAGTTATCAGTTCAATTAGATCTATAATACTTCGATTCTAAATCAGCAATGGTATTCAGTTGTCAATACAATTAAATATATAAGAATTCAACTCTATAATCAGCAATAGTATTCAGTTGACAATACAATTAGATGTACAATAATTCAATTCAACATCAGCAATTATAAAATTCAGTTGTCAATACAATTAGATGTACAATAATTCAATTCTACATCAGCAATTATAGAATTCAGTTGTCAGTACAATCAGATCTATAAGCATTCAACTCTAGATAATAATAATAGTATTCAATTACTGCATTTAGATTCTAAATCATTAATGCACCTTTATCTAGATCTATGTTGATATACAATTTCAAAACAATATTGATTCCAGGAGCCAAAATTCCCTTATGGCCTCTAATATTGCTATATCTGATCTCCCTTGACTAAGAAAAACTCGGGTTTTTATAGTGGGAACAAATTCTGCCAAAAACGGCAGAAAACAGCAGAATTCGTTCCCACTATAAATACCCCAGTTTTTCTTAGTCAAGGGAGATCAGAAATAGCAATATTAGAGGCCATAAGGGATTTTTGGCTCCCGGAATAAATATTGTATTGATATTGGATATCAACATAGATCTAGATAAAGGTGCATTGATGATTTAGAATCTAAATGCAGTAATTGAATGTTATTTTTATTATCTAGAGTTGAATAGTTATATATCTGATTGTACTGACAACTGAATTCTATTGCTGATGTTGAATTGAATTCTTGCACATCTAATTGTTATTATATGTTATTATAGATCTAATTGAACTGATAACTGAATACCGTAGTAAACTGAATTTCGTTTTAAACTTGAAAGTGCATCTGTTTTTACTTATCCCTAAAGTAAGCTCAATTAGATGCTCTAAAATTATGTTGCGGCCTGCCATCTGAAGATATAAACGCTACCACATTGGAGACATATAAACTAAGGTCGCCACAATATACTTCAGGGGATTTGGGTTTTTTTACTTGGCGTAAGCTTGGTGTTGACACATGTGCAACCTGTGAGCTTGGTGACCCGTGTAAATACTAAATGTACTCACCTCACATAGAATATATGTAGTTATAATTTGCATTATGTAACGGTATATACTGGTTAAGTCTCGATAAATTTGTAATAATCTGTCATTGAGCTGGCACAAATACTTCAACAAAATTGATGACAGCCATTATTATAAGAAATATTTCAAAAACATTGACATGGATTGATGATGCAATGTATCAATCTAACACTTCAAAATCCTTCATCAATTAGCCCAGTTTGATATCAAACTTTGACAAATTTTAATGTTTCGTTTTTTTCGGAAATGTTTATTGCCATACACTTTTTACGGTAAAGACATAAAACATAACTTGCAAGCAATTAATTTAACGATAATTCATCAAAATTAAATAGAATTCATACTAAATCAGCAATCGTTAGTAGTAAATTTCTTATTAAAATACATAATTGTTACCAATGTAGGTCCTACTTAATGTGCTTAATGTGCAGTAAATTCTTAGAGAGGTAGATGTCATTTCACACAATTTTGACTGTGGTGCATATGCATATTATTGTTTATGTTGTACGTTTCTCTTTTAGAAGATATTTTCCCACTTTGAATCTTCATAAATAATATTACATTGTATGATTATAATACTACTTGACTGGGTAATTTTATTACATTGTAAATATATGTATGCTTTTGCTTTAGTGCGAATAAATGATGTTGTTGTTAATGTTGTTTTGTTGCTGATGCTTATAGACAGATTTAATGTACGAGTGCAGCAGACGACTCCCCTTCTCTAAAGGTGTCAAGAGTAGGTGCAAAAAAGTAATTAAAAACCACGAAAAATAGAGAAACCTCAATCAACTAAGCCACGAAATAATTTAGGTTAACGAATACGGTACCAAACTATTCCGTTTAGCCATTTATGCATCCCTCACAATTAGAACTTCCGAAAACTGTCATATCGCAGAACCAGTGTAACATGTGATAGTGAGATTTTTGTGTCACCCATTCAGTTCGTCCGTCCAACTGTCGCGAAAACTTTGGCTATAACTTTACTTTTTCTTAATATTTCTTCATTAAAGATTCAATTTATATTGCTCATGACAACACGGTCGAGATGATGCCAAATTCTTAAAGTCAATGTCACATTTGATGAAATTGTGTCCCTTTTTGTACTTGGAGTTTTTATTCTGACAGCGAGCAACACAAATGTTCCTCTGAACACACTTCTAGTTCTCTGAACACCCTTCTAGTTCTAATGTTCCTCTGAACACCCTTCTAGTTCTCTGAACACCCTTCTAGTTCTCTGAACACCCTTCTAGTTCTCTGAACACCCTTCTAGTTCTCTGAACACCCTTCTAGTTCTAATGTTCCTCCGAACACCCTTCTAGTTCACATGTTCCTCTGATCACCCTTCTAGTTCTAATGTTCCTCTGAACACCCTTCTAGTTCTAATGTTCCTTTGAACACCCTTCTAGTTCTAATGTTCCTCTGAACACCCTTCTAGTTCTCTGAACACCCTTCTAGTTCTAATGTTCCTCTGAACACCCTTCTAGTTCTAATGTTCCTCTGAACACTCTTCTAGTTCTCTGAACACCCTTCTAGTTCTCTGAACACCCTTCTAGTTCTTATGTTCCTCTGAACACCCTTCTTGTTCTAATGTTCCTCTGAACACCCTTCTAGTTCTCTGAACACCCTTCTAGTTCTCTGAACACCCTTCTAGTTCTAATGTTTTAAGTGATTACTTTTTGTTGCAGTTTAGGCTGTTTTCGATAAATAAGAAATTACTGACAAACCTATCTGTGCAATTAAAGAAAATTATCACATAACTGATTTTCAGATGGTTATAATACATATACATTTTTGATATATAGTGATTTATGTTTGAAATTTTATCTTAGATGGAGAGCTTTTGAGTTTAAATGTTTTTCGTGTTTGTGGTGGATATGGTTTTGTAACAAGATTTATTGTGTAAGAAACAATTGTCAAAACCACGAAACTACGAATATTCCCAGTTATATTATTTCATATTTCTGATAAGTGTGTGTTTATTTTACATGCATTGGATGCAAATGAACATTAAACAAAGTGTATAGACTCTCGTACCTCTAGTGTAGGGTTACATAAGAGTCTCATTATTTGTAAGTTTTCGATGTGATGTAATGATGCAGAGGAAATCCAACCTGCTTGGTCAGATGGCAATCACCCAAGTGTGTGGGCAACAGCTAAGAAGTCCGATAAAAACATATAATTATGCAAGACAAAGAATAGAATGAGGGCATTCTGCTACAATAATTGAAGAAAAGAGTAAGTCAAATCTGTCATTAAATGGACGATCTCAATAATATGGTTAGTTCGACACAGAATAAAAAGTTCAGAAAAATATATTCATGAAATTAACTAACACGTAAATATAGCAAACCATAATCTGGTTTAAAACATTTGGACAAAATCAGTAATTCTCCATTTACAACATAAATATTTAAAAAATTGCAAATCTCTGTTTCAATTTTTTTTCCAGATATTTACTCCGAACTACAAATGATATGATAGAGAGCCTGTCTCGCGCGGTATGAGTCAGTCCTGCACAGAATAAACATTCTGCAGTAGCCTATCATACGCTGTGTAAGCCTATAATGCATGATATGAGCCTAAAGTCTGTACCGCGTGATTTGAGCTGATCCTGCGCGGTATATGCACATTCTGCGCGTATCAGCATTTCCCGCACGATATGAGTATAAACAGAGAGGTATGAGTGTGTTTGAGACTAAGCTACGTGGTATAAGTAATACTGGGCAGTATTAGTATAGACTGCGCGGTATAAGCCTTTTCTACGAGGAACGAGACCTTACTGCGCGGTATGAGCATATACTGCGCGGTATGAGCATATACTGCGCGGTATGAGCATACACTGCGCGGTGTGAGCATATACTGCGCGGTATGAGCATATAATGCGGGGTATGGGCATATACTGCGCGGTATGAGCATGTACTGCGCGGTATGAGCATACACTGCGCGGTATGAGCATATACTGCGCGGTAGGAGCATATACTGCGGGGTATGAGCATATACTGCGCGGTATGAGCATATACTGCGCGGTATGAGCATATACTGCGCGGTATGAGCCATTCCTGCGTGGTATAATCATATTCTAAGAGGTTTTAGCAAATACTAGCGATATTATTCAATACTGTGAGGCTTGAGCCTATACCGCTCGAAATGGGCATATCCTATGGGATATATAAGAGTTTATCCTTTGAGCATAACTACAGTAGAGTTATACTACGCGATATGTTAAGATAACAGATTTAGTGTAAATAGATTTAGTGTAATTAGTATTCGTAATCCGTAAATATTTTAAATAAAATTATAATCAAATAAAACAAGATTCCATTTAAAAACACTTAACCAATAGCTCCTGTAATTGGTTTTGTAAAGAATAATCTATTTCAACAATAGTTAATCATCTTTTGTTACATAATAAAAACATACAAAATATACTATTATCTTAAAACACAGTTTTCACAACACATCACATCATGAAATCTGTCCTTTTGAAGGTTTTTTTTCTCAACACATACACATAAACATATTGCACTGCTTACAGAGACACTGTACGCTAAAGCTACCTAAAATCACGAAACTTCCATAACATCTAAACATGTTACCAAATCAAAAGAATATATGACACTTAAACATGCGGATTTGTCCCAAATTCATAAACTAACATTGCAATGTTTTACACAAACTATGCCATTTCATTTATAGTTCTTTTTCCATGTGTGATCGCAAAATAGTGACAAGTATAATATATTAAACTAATAACGGATACCCGATCAAAGTGATAACATCGTTAAATGTAACAACTACAGCGCCAAGACTGGCGCTTACAATAATTTGTCAAAGCTTCATTTTTCTGACTTTCAAACAAACATAATACTACCTACAACTTGTGTCGGCAGTTTTAAAACATTTAACCGTCAGTCTTTCCTTCACATGTAAATTTCGCCTTTCATTAGAGTTTCCTCATTTTCAAAGACACATCTTTTCTCGTTTTATGACTTCACAACATTTTATACTAACGTCACGTGACGTCACAACAAGTTTTTTGTGTTATGATTTCAACAAAATGCCCTATTGAAACAGTTGATCAATCAACATCTGGCTCCCCTGCATACGACATAACGGACGAAACAAAAAGTAGAAGGACACGTCTGTCACTAACTTTGACGAATGCCATATCCTTCTCCGCTAAATCACAGCACGTTCATGAGCACATTTTGCAGGCTATGCTGCTCTTTCCAGAGATTACAGACTTATCCAAACATAAAAATTTAGATTATTTATTGTTGCTGTTAGACGAAGAGTCTCTTCTGTTGGACAACACGATGGCTCCATGTAAAGTCGACTGGTCCGCCATTATATCATCTACAGAAAGGACCAACATGGCATCCAATGCATCCTGTAGTGCCGAGCGCTCGTTGACCCGTCTATTAGCAGTTACCGGAAACGGTGTCACAATACTTTGTTCTTGTTGGATGTAACGATTATCTCGTCTTTGTTGATTGTTATTGTTTGTGTTACTATTAAAACTGTTCATTTGTTGATTAAAATTATTATTGTTATGTATAAGTCCTTGACCAAACTGTTGATTATTATTAGAATTGGAAAACACATTGGCAGATTGACCACGTGATCTGGTAGATGTTTCCGGAAACAAAGGTCCTTCAATCACAATCGGGTTCCTTACCACCGGGTTTTGATGCGCTTCACTCAGTAACAAGGCATTGAAATTGTTGTTGCGAATGTTAAATCGGTGCATGTTGTGTAGCTGAATTCGCCGGATATCATTCAATACATCAGCAAGAGAAATTAACTGTTCTGTGTGACCGTCGTTAAAAGCATGTCCAGGATTATCCGAATATCGGACATTATCCGAATATCGAACATTATCAACAGGGATGCGAGGTGCAAAAGACTGAATGTTAGAACCAAGTGGTGTATTTCGACTTGATATGAAAGACAACGGTCTTTGAGCAGTTACATGACTCTGACGTGATGCTGCTAATTCTCCTAAGATTCTATTATTATTTACTAAAGGACTGAATGTATATTTTGGTAAATACTTCAAAGTGGATCTTGGAGTGTTGAAGTATGTGGTCAATTCAGGAGCTGCTGTTGTTGAAGTAACGACATTTTCTGAATCAGTGTGAGTAATTTCTACATTTGACCCATCTGCATTTTGATTGTTATTATTGCTGTAAGCATTTGCCTCAGTAGCAGTAACAGTTTTATGCATGTCTTGTCGATCAAAACCTGTAAGTCGAGAATTCACTTCTGGCAAATACGTTGTTGGACCACCCACATCATTCGATGTGTTTATTTGATTGATACTTGGATCTGTTGGTTCACTCCTTTGCTGATCATATGAAGATTGCGATGGTGTGAAATTGTCCGACTGAATAGTTTCAAATTTATCCTGATTACTAAATGTAGCTACAGTTTTTGAAGATTCGGTTACAGACTCCACCGAGGACGTTGTTGTCTTGAAATCGCCTGTATGACCGCTTGAACTTTTACTTTCTTTGGCATTTGACCCAGATCCCTGCTGTATGCTTAGCTCGAAATTAAATTTTGCTTCAGCAGTGGAATTCGAGGTCGTATTAAGTAGTGTGGTGTTTGCTAAGGATTCAATTATGGTTTTAATTCTTTCAAATGGATCAGTTGCTTTAGCAATGAATGTCACAACATCAATGTCATTATCTTCTTCTTGTTGTTTCTTTGATGAACGGCTGCCATTTCCGTTGTTAAATGGAACAATCCTGGAAAAGTTAAGAGATTTCCAAGGTGACATAAGTCGATTAATTGGAGCCAGAAGAGTTTGTAACGTTGTGTCATTGACCTCTGCTAAATGTAAATCAGTTAAAGAAGGAGCGGCTACGCCGTGTTGATGAGGATGATGGTGGTGGTGATCACTATGATGTTGGTGGGAATGTTTAGCATCTGCAACATTTGACCCATGCTTTTGTTTATGTGTATGGGCATGAACTAAAGGTGACGGTGTTTTTATAGTCTTTGCTGTTGTCGACTGAAACATTGTTTGAGTCGAGATTTTGATAGGATCTTGTATTGTTGGGTTTGGTATATTTATACGTGAAACAGGCTTTACTTCAGGAATAGGTACTCGGTTCACAGTTTCATTGAAATGTAGTTCTAGACTTTTGTTTTGACCAAAAGGATAAACCACTAAATAAAGGTGTCCATCCCTTATAACAGCTGTGCCTGTTATTTTATCTGATAACGCATTGTGAGAATCGTTGCGCTGTTTGGTATCTGAAATGTTGGCATCTTGATGTACTTTCCTAATCATGTTATCAATGTTTTCCGAAACTGCAGCAGTAAGATGAATAGTTGGTATGTTTTTACTCGTATCTTGCAGACCGTTTGAAAACATTATGTGAATACCCTGTAGATGAAACAGCTCTTTTTGTGTTGGCGGTACTACTGGAGGTGCTGCTTTTGACTGCGTGGCACCACCCGAGGGCTGTCTTCTCAGTTGTTCCCTGTTCATTTTCCTCACGGAATGAAGATTTATTCCGGATAAGGGCTCTATTTGAGTTTCAATCGATCTTGGTGTAGTTAAGTAGTTTGTTAATACAGAAGGCCAGGTAGCTTTTCTTAAAGGCACAGGGGAGGTATTTCTTATTCTAATATTTAAAATGTTGTCTACAAATGTCTTAGGGAACCGAGAAACTGAATCCCCATCTGACAAATCTCGCTTTGTGATTGGCTTAGTGTGTAATGTTGCTTTTTGATATATCGTTGTTGGTGTCTTTGCTGTGGCGACATCATGGTGAATATGGCTGTGGCCATTAGAAGATTGGGTTTTATGCGCATGCTCAGAGAGTTGTTGATTGAATAATCCTTTGAACGTTTTTGGGGTAGTCTTGTCGTTGTGTAAACCTGTTCCGTGATCGTGAACACCGTGGTTATGTCCGTGGCTATGAACATTTTGAGTTTGTTCGTGATTATGTGAATGAGTGTGTGCATGATCTTGGTGCAAATGCGCATGTCCGTCACTTAAACCAGAATGATCATGCGAATGACTTTGGTCTCCTAGGTTACCACTAGAATACAAGTCCCCTAAAAGAAATCCCAAATCCAGAACATCTGATTTCGAAACACTTGGCAAAGTTGTAGATTGGAACATCCCACGGAGAAGAAAATTTACGTTTAGTTCATCGGCATCAGAGATGCTTGTTGAATTACGTTTCTTTTCCGAAGGTTTGTTCAGAAATTGAAGTCCCGGCGGAAGTGCAGTTGCTTTAGAAATTTTATCATTTGAAGGTGCGTCTCTGTTTTGAACACGGTGAGCAACTGAATCACCTTCTTTACTATTTTTGGAATTATAAACATTACTTTTATCATTTCCATTATTAGAATTTGTAGTATTGATATCCCTAGCCGAATCTTTAACAAGAGATCGCAGTCGAAGAACCATGCCCGATGTTTTTCCTCCGCTGGGTTGCGGGTTGCTAGGCAACTCGTATAACGGTGCAGTATTAACTGGCGTTGCATCGTTCTGGAGGTGCGATTCTCGGCTGGAGGATGACTGCTGGGATGGTTTGTCTGCAGGAAGATAGTGTATATGGCGTGTATAAGACCCCGATTCGTCTCTATGGTAATGTACGATGTAGCCATGGTGACCAAGGTCAGAGGGTTTCAGTGGAAGCCCTGAAACATATATGGAAGCTCTTCAGGATATTTTAAATAAAACAAAAAAAAAAACAACAAAACATTATAATAGAAATTACTGAAAAAGCGCATGGTACAATGGAAACCATTGAAGATCAAAAATAGTGTATGATTTTATTTTTTCCCCTGCGTAACCATTTATCATGCTTATTATTTACAACACTTGTGTAAAATCTAGGTCAAAAACCAGCTTAGACAGCTAACGTCAAAACACGTTTAAAAATTATGCTGACGATGGAAAGGCAAATCCTTAGCTGTTTGTAACTTCCTTGAATTCAGCTGCGTGTAAAATCTTAAAGGTTTAGCTCACTATTACGTATTTCTCATTAATAATTCTATTTGTGTCGTCTGCCTAAATAAACGACCTTAAGGCCGTGGCAGATGTAAGGTTTATAGATAACTTTTGTAAACTGAAGTACACATGGATACGATTGCCTAGGAATTAGACAATGATGAAAGAGGATGCATGTTATATCACAAATTTAAATTAAACTTTCATTAAATGTTCGTCACATGCCAATCAATGTCAGCTAAGAAAGTATATCAGGACAAGAAATAATTAACTTAACGCTAATTAAATGCAGGCATGCTTCCTACTCGTTTACCAAATGGAGGAGAACTTTTGATAGATTATCTGCAATCAAACATCACGATCTACTTCCTCGATGTTTGAATGTGATGGATTATAGAAACGAGGGCACAATTCAGTTTGCCTTTTTCTGTAACTTCCTTTGTGGTGATGATATTTTGCATATCGTGAAAAAAAATATTTCTCTCAAACATCCGAGATGCAATGTGTCATGTTCCAAAAAAAACGTGTTTTCTATGTCACACAATGTCATACACGTTTTATTTAGTATTCTGGAAACGAATTAGTCTATTTTTTTCAGTTGAAGTATTGTTAAACGCATTGACCGTTGTTTTTAATTCAATTTGTAGTACTTGCGGAAGAAAATCATAGTTAAATATGTAAGACTAGTTAAAATATATAAAACAAAATATAAATATTTATTTTAAACAAATTTGCTATTTCTAGCAACAGTTTGTTTTCGTCTGCCATTTATAGTTTATGCCGTCAAAGAGTTTATAACAGCGACAAGTTATGAGTTCATTCTAACCCAAATATACAAAAAAATCTTCTATTTCTGGACCCAAGATCATAAACTTGAGTTTGGAAACCAGTCTCAGATCTCAAACATCTGAATAGATGATATAAAGACTTGTCTCCAGATTTAGTTTTATGATCTCGGGAACTGTACTGAGATGTGCTTGCTATCTCAACACAATATATATTGTATATTTTGTTTATTTTTTTTTATGGACCCGCCAAAAATTATATTTCTATTTATTTTAAGCATTTTTAGCTTTTGAAAAAAGTATTTGCAAACTTTATTGCTGTAGTTTTTATTATTGCACAATTTTTAAACACATGTCAGATGAAAATCTGCTGTTTATTCGTCGGTTAGACACAAATAAAAATAGCATAAGAAAGAATTACCTTAGCAAATAGCAAGATGAATGTGCATATCAAGTAAGAACTAATATAATTAATAATTCATATAAAAAATACATAGTACTATAGTACTCTAGTTATAGAGTTGTCAAACATAATAACCAGTACGCTTGCAAACTTCCGAGGAAGTAGAGCGCATTTCATGCGAAAAAAAACAAAGAGAAGTTGTTCAGGGCTTTTGTTGATCTTAAAAAAAGCTTTTAATTTCGCCATTAGGAAAACTAATGGTTCAGATTAATTTATTATGAAGTAAGAAGATAGATGTTAAATGTCATAAGGTAGATGTATGAATCTGAAGGTCAAAAACTGAGACAAATTTCTGTACGAAATAAGTAAAAGCGAACTAGGATTTTGAGAATATCATTTACTTAAATTGCACAGTATTGAACGACAGAAATATTGTTTCGTGGTATAGATGGTTCTGAAACTTCAAAATTGCTAAACAAAATAGGTGAAACTTGAGAATCAAACATTTTGTTATCTCACACTTCAAGCTCTAATGTCAATAGTGATCTTTTAAAACAAAGCTATGAGCTTTAAGTCCATGATCTGATTTATGGAATATTCCGTCCGCTCCGCGGATAGATTTGATAAAAAAATTGTATATTTTTAATCAATCGTTCTTTTTATGCCGATCATACAATGTTCATCTGATGCGTCGCGAGATTTGCGATCGGCCTAAATTAATATCTATGAACTTTTCTGCAGGATTGCATCAAGTTATTCCAAAACAAATGATGGTGGTACTTTGTCGCGCACGAAAGATACCCCCGCAGATATTGGAAAATATCAAAAATGAAATTGCGTTTATATTTTAATTTTTTAAAGACAAAATACTGAGATAAAACCTTTTCGATCGTTCTTTATGTATAATTGTACATCCGAGAAAGGTATTTGATAGTATTGGAGGACTCGTGTGTGGGTCTCTCTCTCTCTCTCTCTCTCTCTCTCTCTCTCTCTCTCTCTCTCTCGCTGTTTTCCTTCGTTCTCTCTAAATTTTATAACATATATTTTCTAACCAGAAAAAAACTAATACCGAGTAATGCATTCTATATAACTGTAATCTCGTTTATGCTTCAACATCCGCTTTCGTGGATATTTATAAGAGAGAAACAAAATATATATTGTATTGTGTTTTTGGACGGAAGTTACATAGACAAAGATAACCATTGTTATTTAGCAAAAGACCGGTAAATTATATTTAAAAACTAGTACACCATATCCACAAAAGTCCCTGAACTTGTTTACTTAATGCAGAAATATGACATAAGAATAAATATTACAATCGTGCATGCTTTTTTTCGACCACCTATGAACATTTAAGGTACAATGTAACCTTCCTTCAATGTTCTATGGGTTTGCAATGTGCGTTGATAGTATTGTGAATTTTTAGGACATTAACTTAGAGTTGAGTTAGTTCGCATTTAAATGTGATCTTAGAACACTCAGCAAATTAAAACGCACATCTAATGACCCACAAGACTACACAGACACTATAAACATTGGATATCTACCTTTTAAATTGAAAATAACACTAAATTCAATAACAAAATATTTTTCTCTTCAACTTTTCAAAAACTGCATAACTGCATACAATTCAATTAGCAACCGTTAGGTGTCTGATGCTTGGGAGGGGGATGGCAGGTGTCGGACAGGGTCCTAGAGAGTGTCTGACCGATACTGGGGAAGGGACATGAAGATACTGCATTAGTAGTACTATCATTAACATAATCAACTAAACTGAGCAGACACGAAGATTTTGATGTTGATTTGTAAAACTTCTTTAAATCATCTTAATATATATTGTATTCCTACATGTATACGTGTGCCGCATGTCCATTTTGACATGTTAAGGCAGGTGTTGCTTTTTCAGCCATTTTTTCTCCCAGGTTTGTTGTTATAATAAATCCATCAAGAGTTGTTTATCAAGTGACATTCGAACATTTCGAGGCCACTGTCTCACACAGGAGGATATAAACCAGGCTGTCAAAATACTAAAAACAATAAAACGAGTTTGCGTTACTTGACGTTACTATTGTTAACTTCATGTATTTGGATCCGGAAAGTAAATAAAATGTTTCTATGTTTGTCTATTTGTTATTGCAATGCAACGATTCGGAGGAGTTAAAAGTCATATTAAATGGCTGCTTCCTTTGTTTCTCACCAGTGATCATAATAAAGAAGTGGATGTCATAAATCGTAAAAGAATCAGAATACGACAAGCACTCGAATCTACGACATCTGTATACGGATTCCGATTGCGATTCTCGAACATCTCGGCCAATTTCTGCCACTGAAATTTCTCGCCTCTGTGGCATTCAGAAATTAAATTTTTACATTCGAATTTGTTGTCCGCATGTTGATCAATTTCAGATCAAACATTAACATTTCATAAAATTTAATACGAAAGTGTGTGGAAATGCTGTAAACTGACATAATTTAAGGACAGCTATGAACAACTCAAAATGCTTTTTTAAATTCTGTTTGTGTAATGCGTCTTTATTCTTTTGACAATACTTGAAAGTTTGATAAATGGCTTTGAAAATTCAGCTTTAATGGCGACTGCACTAGGAATCCTTGTTGTAAAATGTTGTGTAGATTTGTCTGCTCTACCAATATTTACGATGCACCAAAGTGTCGTGAACTTCTGTTAAATAAGTATTCAAACTAACTATTACAATTTTACATAACGCATTCTCTCTTGATAGGTCAGGCCTTTAAATAGATAGTCCGTGGCAATCAGGGTTGCTTCTAATTTGCCTTTGCATAAAGAACCAGGTTGCAAGCCAAACCGATTGGTATTGGTCCGTCATGAACATATTCAAGTTTTATTTAACCGTATATACATTTTTTATCGCATGTACGACTGATAGCACCAGGGTTGAAGGTTATAAAACTGAGTTTGGAAACCAGTCTCAAATCTCAAGCATCTGATTGGCTGAAATGGCGACCAGTCGCCATTTCAGCCAATCAGATGCTTGAGATTTGAGACTGGTTTCCAATCTCAGCTTTGTAACCTTGGAGCCAGATCTGATGGGACGGATCAGGATCTGCATTAATCGTTCATTGGTCGGAAATAAATAAATAAGCGAACAGTGCAGATCCTGATCAGACGGCACGGATGTGCCTGCTGATCTGGAACTACACTGTTCGCCCACGCTAAAAAAACACGTTTTTATTGTTAAACATCAGCTGCAGTGAGCCAATGGACATTTATACAGTAATGTCAGACATGTCTATAATCAAGATCATAGATCAAATCTTAGATCAATTATCCAGTTCAAAGTACTATAAACAATCGATCATTTTATATAGCGAAACAAAAAATAATGAGGGTTCGTAAAAGTTAAAATGTTTATGTTGCTAGACATGTAAACAGCTACATTTATGGTTTGTTTATAAGCGTCTTTATGAATTAAGCACAAGACCCCTAAACCGTTCAATGTATGTTGTGAAATGTTGTCTTTAATGTGCTGCATGTAGGACAGTTGCACGTGAATTCCAGCATCGTACTCTACAAATATTCACATATCATTACTTTCAAATTTTTGGGAAAGTAACGCGTAAGCTTGATTATATTTCATAAAATCTGGGGAACAATTTATGCCGAACCATTACTATGTTTCTAAAGAAAATTTCCGTCATGCGTAAATTTCACATACTGTGAAACTTGTTTAGCGGAATATTTCAGACATTTTAATTTTTATGCAAACATTTCGGAAAATGGAATCTATTCAGAGCGTAAGAAAAAAAAAGGTGCAGCCTAATACAAACTTGAACCCGAGACCTCTCGCTAGCTCTGTTCTTCACTGTTTCTACGATATGATAACTTTACTGTCCAGGAGACGAGTATGCAGTCAATTTGATAGCTTGTTAAGTAAACTGATACTGAGAGCGCTTTTATTGAAACACAAAATAAATGGTGTAATTCATGAAGCAGATATTTGCGGTTTTAATGTTATTTTAGTAAAAATTACTCATAAATGGAACACAACGATTTTAAATGTGTAAAACGTTTTACTGATTAATTATACTGAAATATTTTTTGTCTGTCACTTAACTGTCTACTTACATTATCGGCAACGTTGCATATACTTAACAACACATTGGAATTTACGTATATATTTGACACAATTGATCAGTTGTCACAGAACTTGTAATGCATTAAATATTGCCAATATGCAAAGACCAGGCATTTTTCATGCTATGGCGTTATCAGCTCCTATTTCAAAAGCCTAAAATTTGTATCAATCAGATTGAATTGTAATTTTGTAATGTAAATTTAAAATTGACAGTTACTGTAAAATACATTTAAAATCAGTTTTGTGTCTCGTAAAGGTCCGTTGTGTTGAAGACAATTAAACGATCATTCCGCTAATTAGTCCCTCTTACACTCTGACAGTGACATAGTGTCCGTAATTAGGTGCCATAAAATTGTTGTCCTCTCATGAATGCTGTCCAGGGGTGAACGTTCTGTCTCGCATCCTAAAAGTGCATTTATGGATGTGATCCCCTGCCTTTCTGGTGGAGGAAGACCTAAGTGCCCATGGGCGCCATTTCAGCAAATCAGATGATTGAGATTTGAGACTGGTTTCCAATCTCAGTTTTATAACCTTCAGGCCTGGTCTGCATTATTTAAGACGAAGACAGGAACCTAGGTAGAACAACCGACATTCTGCAAGATGGATAGCTTCCTCACATGAAATATTTGTAGTATAAGAGGGAACGAACCCACAGCGGCGAGAGCACCGTGATTGTCAGTCACCTGCCTGAACCAAGAGGTCAAGGACGCACAGGAACGCAGACTGCTTCATTATTAAATGATTGATGAGATAATGCGAGTTATTATTGGTAACTGGCTTTCTTTAAACCACATGTCAGAAATAAAAAAGAGCATTAGATGGAAAACAATAGTCGCCATGTGACTTTATCATTTACACGTGACATGTACAATTACTTTTACTATTTATCTTACTTGATATTAGCTAAATCTACCATGACAGTAGAAAATGATGAGTGTTTTGTACTTTATATTGTTAGACTTTAACGCTAAATGTCAGTTGGGATCAGACACATTAGTCTTTGCAGTAAGTGTAAATTACATAAGCATCTGCGGTCTTATAAACGAGGAATCATGAAAAACGACTGACTTTGAAAGCTACAGTAAGTTGTCGATGACTCAACTGTCACCCTAAAGACTAGTTGAATAAATATGATCTTTCTTTTACAATTGGACATTGCCATGTTTTCTCGACGAGAATTTATCATTTGAAAAATAATTTATTTACACATATAAGGCATAAGCTTATACTTGTTTATATAAACAGAGCATCACGTGACTGTCCGCTTACACGTAATCGGCTATAGTTAAAGACTGTATCAATTCGAACAGCAACACTATTGCATCGATTTTAAAGGCGTTACGCTCTCAGTAAAATGTCTAGTGTTGACCAATTTTAAATTTATCAATTAATAAGTCGGTTATACTTGTTTTTTTCACAACTTTAATCACAACGTATTTCATAATTTGTATAAAAATTACACTGGGAGACTGAATAGATAGAAACAAACTGGTTCGCTAAGAACACGCACCTTGTCAGTCCGTCTGTGACTTTAGCCAACATAACCTGTATTTTTAAACTAAAATAAATTTTGCTTATTATAGTTAAGTGTAACAATATTTCAAGTATTTTTAAATTGAGACAACAACGGCGTATTAGAAATTGTGGCCAAGTTATTCGTAATAAAATCTGTTCGTTTATCTCACATTCAGCTAGGTTTCGTATATGAACAACAAAGTCATTAAACAGATAGACACCACTTAAAATACTAGCTACTTAAAAGACTTGTAATACGGCAATACTAGCCGTCAGGTAACGACTAGCAGAACTAGGCTGAAGGTAATTTCGCCATTTCAGCCAATCAGATGCTTGAGATTTGAGACTGGTTTCCATACTCAGTTTTATAACCTTGGGCACTAGTCAACTTCAAGTTCAAACATAGTAATTACAATTATTTTTTAAGTCTTTTAAGAGTATAATGGCTTGACTAGTCATATTTCACACTAATAAATTGTTGTTGTAATTAGCAGAGAACACATACAAGCATAGCTTGTCGCAATATTCACGTTTGTAAAGCTGGCGAATCTAATGTTTTGCATAGTCCTCATCTGTTGGCAAGAAAGTTCACGAAATAAACCACTCGTGTAATTTGAATAGACACTTTTTTTCTTTAAAGTATGTTCAGAACGAAAAAATATATCTTATGTTTCTGACGAAATAATGAGTGTTAAAGATAACAAAATTGTCACGCAAAACTTTTATGTGACAATAAATGAAGTTTTTTTTATTGTTCGGATGGTCTTAGATGATTTTAATGTTGGATTTGCTCGTAAAAATTCGAAGAGGGGATATTCCAAATAAATGTTCGCAGTAAAATATTAAAATTAACATCGTTTTGATTCGATCGGAAAAGTTTGAACTCTGAATATATAACTTTGGTATATTTTGTTTAATTCCAACAAAAATGGAACTTTAACTATACTTACCTAATGTATGACATGTAACGGTGAGAAGAAACAAAATCGTCGGCAATATCATAGCAGCTTCCAGAAATATTCCATCTCCTTCAATTTAAAATCCATAGACGACATATAACACTCACTCTGACTCTTTTTAATAATTAATATTCCTTTCTTTAACGTCTTCTTTCTATTTTGTAACTCCTGTTCTGGTCTGATCTGTAAGCGATAAACGGAGAAATCGAAGTTCAGCATCGGCGAAAAATAAAATTCCTTATGGAAGTTTGGCTTTTTTACTGCGAACGTGACTTAGTTCGTGATTTCTTTTCCTCCAACTTAAAACAAAAGTTCATTTGTTTAAAGAGCTAAGAAAGAAAACAACAGAGCGCGTTTCTGCGCTGATTTAACGTCCATTTCTGCAGCGCATCTTCACGTGCCGATTCGCTAATATTTTCTGCGCCCCTGTCACAAAATGTCTAGTGTTATATTCTAAGACATAATAAATATTAAACTTGACGTTTCATTTCATGGCGTACCGGAATTTCAATGGTTAAGCATGACATAATGATAATAAAGAAACTTCACAGCAAAAGTTGTATGTGCTTAATCACTCGTTCATCATACGCGCGGTTTTCATGGCTTATTTTTTTCGCTATAAAGAAGATACATTGTCCAGAAAACATGTATTCCTAATGGTTGCAATAATGCAGTTACGTTCGACTTTAAATATCCTACAGTAATAAAGCATAACGTTTATGAAGAGTGATGCTGTTAGATGGATTGGTGGCCGGCTTAATAAAAAAATATTATAAGCAAAATAATTAGGTTTAAATATCTGGTAAAGGGGAAGGGGAGGTTTACGAAGGGTAATATTCGCCTAAATTATTTTGTAACTTAACATTTGTTACTTATCTCAAATTTTAATGCATTTGAACACATACATGGTTACACTTTACATATTTTACAGTTTAATAAAGACTTCGGTTAAAACAGTTGGATTACGGACAATCACATTCGCTTTAAATGAGAAAAAAATGCAAAACAATGTGTCCATTGAGAATTTAAAGGATTTCAGTGAATGCACACTTATGAAATTAAACCAAACTGAGTCCATAAATTAAGCATGACATAAAACAAATAAATGTGTTTAAATTATTTTCGTCGAGACCTGAGATATGATAATCACCAAAATAACTAAACCGCTTGACAACGGTCGTTATTATAAATAATGGTAAATGTTTTTAATAAAATGCCTTTTGTTCATTCTAAGAACATGCATATATGTTCACCCCGTTGTATTTCCTAATTCTGTTATGTATGTCTGCTTTTTTAATTTTTGTCGTTCACTTTTGTGGAAGTAACGAAAAGATTGTAAATTTTAGCGCAGATTATAATTATACATCTTGGTGTAATAGCTGAAATGGTATGTTCTGATTTGTTTTTAAAATTACTCTTTGCTGGCAGAAAACTTAATATTAAAGGTCCCAAACCAAATTAGAAAAAAATGTGAAAAAGTATTACATGTCTCCCAAAATATAATGTTTGTCTGGACACACTTCTCTTTGCTCATGTTAAATTGCAGATTTAAGGCGCAGAAAACTGCTCTTGTTTTGTTGTATACGGCTTCAAACCCCACAAACGTTTTATGCTTTTATCAACATCATTCTACGCTACAATACATTCCATGTCACTTTCTCTTAGCAATGATGACCATTTGCACATTTAATGACAGTTATACTTTAAGATGTGACCTGGTGTATGTCAAGTCGAGTGCATTGAAGTTTGATTTATGTACTAGTACAACATCTGTTTGTTTGACAAATAATGAGTACCGGACATATTACAGGCCATTTATTTTACAATGATAAACATAGAAACACATTTTCAAATTAAACGACATTTATGCAAAACCTGTTATTTACATCCGGCAAAGAAGGTCGTATGCATTTTATAAATTGAGACTATTGCAGCAAATATAACTGCCATTCATGTTGATATCAACAAAAAATTTTGCAGTGCATTTCACTATGTCTTGTTCTAGAATAATTCACTTATAAGAGGACAATAATGATTGATACCTTTTAGTGATTCGTAAACTGCAAAACGTGGCCGTTCTACCGCTCATCGCCCTTCGGAAATTTGTTAGTCGTTTAGGACTTTCCGAGAATATTGCAAGATACAAAATTAAACACGACTGGGTAGAAATCCTCATTTGTTTTGAAACAGATTCATGTCTCGCGATCTACGAGTTTCATTTACTAATGTTTTGGGTTCAGACACACTAAATCTGAATGCGATATTCATACTTTATACAAAGAGATCCTCTTCACTCTTTTCTTTCACATGTCCGTCTCGGGTGTTTTATTCTGAATTACTTCTCCATTGTGAGCTTGTTGGTCATTCAATGTACCTAATATAAGCGCATTATTGCTTTTATTCCTGTAACAAGAACTTGGTTTCTTGTTTCCATACCTGTTTTTTTTCTGCGATATCTTAGGAGAAAAAAAAATACAGATTGATTTCCCTGTCTGAAATGGACTCTATCGACGACTCTATCGCCAAAATCATGGCGTACACAGAATATTGTTCACCGAGAAATCTCTGAAAAATGTGCACCTAGAACATTTGAATATTCAACGATAAACTTCAATTATTTCTCTGAAATTATTCGAACCACAGCTTTATTCTTAAATCTAATAATATAAAAACATCTAACGTCGTACAGTTCCTGATATCACTTGATATTCACTTAACCAACTTTGATGGTATTTTGGGCCTTAAAGATAAAGGGTCTAAATGATGTGCTTCATGAAACCATAGTTACACAGAGCCATCGGTGATCGATCGTTAGTTGTTTAGCCAAAATATGGAGTGAACCGATGACAAGGAATTAACCACCGATATCAAATATTTGTCACCAAACAATGGGACAAATATAGAATTAATATCTTAGCCAATATATGAGAGTCACCTTACTTTTGGGACACCCTGTATCTTTTATTGAGACATTATTTGACTTCATGTAAATATATTTTACATGTCTGATATCTATAACTGTAAAATGGACTATAATTAAGTGGTGACATACATGTATAGGCTTAATGGGCCGGTTGTTACATATTTCATAAATTTGTTATTTATGTATGTATACACATGTCATGATAAAAATAAATTACTTACTTACTTTTATAATAAGAAGTAGCTTAGATACGCTAACAGTATATTTTGATTCACTGTATGCACTCAACATGCAACAGCCTAGCAAACAATTTAAGTTCTTTAAGGGCTAAACACATCCCTCCCAATCACGTTCATCGATAAAAATAAAATTATCAAAATCTCAATAACGGCATAATGCCGTTAAATGAAACTTTGTACAAATGTATTTTATTATGGTATCTTTATTTTACAGATGGTAAGACACGTTAGAACAGTAAAGAAAAATAGCGAGATCTAAAAATTCCCTCAACTTCTATTGACATAAAGTTTCAGTGAACGGCATTTTGACATTATTGAGATATTGATAATTTTCTTTTTATCGATGAACGTGATTAAGAGGAGTGTGGTAAGCCCTTAATGGCATTTATTCTTAAAAATATAAAAACGCCAAACAAATTATTATTTCGAACGACATTTTTCAAAAACTGAATATTGAAAATTCTTTATCTTAAGGCAATGACAATAATATTTTGTGTCTTTTTAAAAAGAATTTTCAATTATGAAGAGAGAAAGCAACGTCTGTCACCTATTTACGCGACCAGGAAGTGACAAGGAAATTCAAGGTCAAACATTTCTTTACAAATATCTCATATTTATTACAAATAGACAAAATGACATAATTTATTGTTGTTAGTATCGTGTTACTCTAATGGGCATTTCAGAATGATGTATTGTGTTGTTAAAATTTTGTAAATAGATGTAGATTTTTTTCTAAATAGAATTTCAGTAAATATTTAGATCTAGTTATTTTTGTTTACTGTTCTTACGTTTCTTAACATTTGCAAAGTAAAGATACGTTGATAGCATTTATTAATGCAAAATTTTATTGAACTGAATTTGCTGTTGAAAGATTTTGATAATTTTCTTTTTACCGATGAACATGCACTGATGACTTTATTTGGTCCTGAAAGAAATAAGGAAGTCTATAATTTGAATATAACCTTAACATAAAATACACCAAAAGCATCAAAAGCATTTGCAAAACAACAATTTTCCGTAAGTTCTTCTTTTAGCATGGCGAAAAAATGCAGAAAAGTTCACAAACAGATAAAAAGAATTCTATAGAAATGCACATTATTTGAACTAAAAATACATTAAAACCGATAAGAAAAATATATTTTATCTTGAGATGCATAAGACAAGTATCAAAAGTATCAAATAAATCAATTTTGTAGAATAATTCCCCCCCCCCCCCCCCCCCCTCTGGCATCTGAGTATCTCAGCGGGAAAATGTGCCGCTCGAAATAATATAAAATAAGCGAAATGAATGAAACCCCAATGTTTTCCAATTCTCTCTTGCATGGAAAAGTCTTTGCGCTTTAACGAAACATTGAAGTTTAAATATACAACACATCCAAAAGTAACTTTTAAAAGATTTTTTAAAACTGAAATTTAAATAACTTCGCTATAATATCTAGTTCAATGCAAAATTTGAAGATACGTATACCATTTTTATTTTATTTTGTGGATGCTCTTTAATTGTAAGTGATACAAAAGAAACGCTTTTTAACTCTACAATGATGGAATGCAATCGACACGATTTTTATTTTTCATTTATGTCATTTTCAAGTAAGAGTTTTTATAAATATGCACTTCATTCGATAAAAACAGACATCTTTATACAGATGGCCTGACATGACCCAACCGTGACTTGAAGGCACGTTACCTGTGACATTACTGTCAGATTTAAAGATCTGCGTGAGATATTAACGGAACGTTCGATTTTTTTTTCTTACCTGTTCATGTACCTAGTGAGTAATTTGTTGAATTATAAATGTTGTCATGCTTACAAATGATCACAAACAGTAGAGTTATATTTACATATATTGAAAGTATAAGTTTTGATAACAAAGGATGCAGAAAGTGGTACTTTGGGGAATGCTATTTGTTCTGAAGTGATTACAATTTGCAACAAATTTTTCATAATTTGTTGCACCGATTTATGTATTTTGGTTTCAAAAATTTACCTATTTTAGAAAACAAATCGTTCACTCAAATCTTCAACATTGTTAAAATCTCCAGAAAAACAAACAAGTTGTGAAATATAAGATGTTGCACATAGGGAATCAAGTTTAATTATCGATTTTTCTCAATTTCAAAATTAATCAAAATAATATATTGTATAATACGAGTGGCGTTCGAAAAGAAATGCAAAGGTCATTTGCGTATTAATATTTTATGAATTCAGCATAACCCTTTATATACAAGGCCTGAAAATTCACGTTTCGAGTCAAAACTTGAAAACTTTGTAGAACATTAAATACTGTGTCATTGTTAAGATATGATTATGGGTTTATAAGAATATCAGTTTCAAAAAAGACACCACAAGCAGCTAACGAAAGCGTGAACCCCTGGAATCCTTTAAACGTTCAGTGTCAAAAACCAGGTTCTAGGGTGCACCAACCTCACACTTGCCCAAACAGGTTCTCATATAAAAACAAGTACAAGTTGTCATGGTGAAATAACTCCAACCCACCCGTCAGCTCAACAATGTTGTTTGCAAAATCACAAAAAAGCAACATAAAAATATAAAGCTGATAGCATTGCAAAGCCAAAGGGGCGGGTACTCAATGATCTTACAGAGATCAGAGCCCGTGGAGTAAAAAACATAAACAATATAAATCACCAGGCCTGCAGAGCGCTGTAAAAACCTTTCTTTTTTAATTTACAGACGGTTTGTACAAATAAACAGAGGATATTAACATTGCCTTTTTTCTTAAGGTTATAAATTAAATCTTCATTAAAAACTGGCATTAAAATAGCTAGTTGCAATTGTAATTTTAAATTGCACCTGATTTCTGAATAAAATCTGGGTATCGGCAATAAAACTTGCAAAAGGGTTTTTAAATTTGTGTTATTGATTACCTTGTTTTAAAAGTTTTTCTGTTATGCAAAGATTAGGTTCATAAAATTATAAAAAATCCTTGCAAGCTCTAGAAAAGCGAACAAGCTGTGAGATATAAACCCCGCAAGATGCTGCAAGAGGAACATCGCAGTCTTAAAACGGAATATTTACTATATTAAAATTAAAATCATCTCGTCTATCATATACTTTAGTAGTGACGTATCCATTTTCAATAGAAGATAGAGAAAGTTTGCTTGCTTATCTGAAGTGTGTGCTTTATTAACTTGTAGTTCATTAGGATGAATTTTATAAACCAGCGATTGAAAATGGTTATTGTCTATATTTAACAAACCATCAAGGTACCTAGAGATGTTGTTAAATGCTGTTATAATGTCGTCTTGACGTTCGGTAGAAAGAGATAACATTGAATATGGAGCTTGCAATGATGTGAATGATTTCAATGAACGTAATCTTTGCATAACAGAAAAAAATATTAAAACAAGGTTATCGGTATCATAAATTAAGGAAAACCTTTTGCAAGTTTTATCGCCGATACCCAGATTTTATTAAAAAATACAAGTGCAGTTTAAAATCACTACTGCAACAAGGTATTTCACAGCCAGTTTTTTATGGGGATTTAATTATAAACTTAAGAAAATAAAAGGCAATATTAATTTTCCCCAGTTATTCGTAAAAACCATCTGTAAATTCAAAAAGACAGTTTACCAACATGATATTCTACAGCGCTCTGCATGCCTTGTGATTAACCCATCTACAGTTGATCACTATGCTTACCTCTTTGGTTGCACGACGGTGGCAGGGGTTTGAGAGTTTATGAAGGCTTATGAGAAAATCTTTTCTTGAAAGAACCTAAAGGCTCGATTTGTTTCTTTTATCCCTGTCATCGTGTTCTTGCTAATTTGACTCCAGGGGCTCTGGTCTCGGTAAGATCATCGAGTACTCGCCCATTGGGCTTTGCAATGCTATTAGCTTCTTATGTTTTATATGTTTGTGTGCTTTTGCATACAACATTGTTGAGCTGACGGGTGAGTTGGAGACATTTCACCAAGACAACTTGTACTTGTTTGTTAATATGAGAACCTGTTGGGGCAAGTGTGAAGTTGGTGCACCCTAGAACCTGGTTTAAACACCCAGTGGCAATTTGTTTTGCCACTGACCGTTCCAAGGCGGTATCCCGAAAGGTTCTCTTTTTTGTTAATTGTTTGTGGCGTCCTATTTGAATTGACACACTTATATCAAACATGCTCTTTCTCTTCCTCTCTTTTTTTCGCTGCGAGGAGAGGCTGTATTTTGTGAGTGTGGCGATTCCTGATATGCATATTTTACTTTTCATAACACTATAAAAACTGATCAGCAACAAGGGGTGCACAATAAGTACCCATTGCCTAGTACTTCGTTTTTAAAAAGAGGTACCAAATCTCACATAACTATTATCCAATAAAAATGTGAGCGTGTCTTTTATTCAATTATGAGGAAGTGACGTGTACAAAAGGTTGACAAAGAGAACGCCTGAATTTTTTTAAATTACTCAACTTTTAAAACATCAACTCAGATTTTAATAGGACAAAACAGATTTTTGCCAGTAGTTCCAAAATCATCGTAATAACTTATGACATGTTCTTTTATGGATGATGTCATTTTTGAAAGTAAATATCACACCTAAACATAGAGAAAGAGAGGCATCACCCATGCTTATAATTGATAAAAGGTTATTCAAAACAAACATGTTATAGCTCTAGTGACAATAAATTATGTCATATATTTTATAGGAGATATCACTTATTACCAATTTAAGAGTGATACCACCCTCCTGAAAACATGTGATATCACCTGTTCTGTATATGGTATTATTAAGGTGATGGCTTTGTTTTGATATTATACGAGTATTTAGTATTTCAAGAAACTTGCTCTGTACAACAGATAAAATGGGTACTTTCTCAGAGCTCCCAATAGTGTTGAGCGAAGGTAACAGTGAATAAAGTTGGCCCTTTGATCTCGGCCAATGTTGAACATCTCCACTGTCATTTTCGGTGAGTTGTGTTACGTTTATCATGTGATTTATCAAGTGAGTCTTCCTTGTTTTCATTGCAGGAATGTAAACACTTGACTGTTACAAAACAACAACGTCAATACACAAACAACGTTACTGGGACAAATGACTTAAGTGCTTGTTGATTCAAAATCTACAGCTTTAATTTCCATTTTGTCATGGTTTCAGGTATCAAGATGCAAATTAAACAATCGCCTATCGTGTTAATTTATCTTAATTTAATATGTCATACTTTGCTGACAGATTAGTACTAAATCATTTGTGAAAGTTGTTGCACTTTAAGATGTAAATATTATCGCAATCATGCACTTTTATACCATTACTATAAAAAGCTTTGAAATATTTAATACTTGTTCACCATCATAAACACTCTTCTTATTTGCATATTATTATTTTGATAGAATTACATCCCTTAAAGGACTAAGAACTGTATGATCATAAGTTTGTATGAAAGTTTCTCTCGTATAATGCAGAAAATACCAATTACACATATATACTTTGATAAGAACTGTTAAGTAGTTAAGGGGGCTGAGAAGGAAGTAAAAGGGTGTGTGAAGTAAGTGGCGTCTGGGTGGGGTACCAACATCCATATTTTAAATTTTCATTGTGTTTTTTTTCTTCACCTAAACGTTTTGTTGTAAGGGGATGGGGAAGGGGGAACTCTGGTACATCTTCGCCCTCTACTCCATATTCCCACCCCCAAAACATATTGTTCTGAAAGTATGATTGGATTTGGGAGGCGATCAAGGATGGGTGGGTGAGGTACCTAATCCTTCAAATATTTATACATATATTTTTTCCTTAAAATTCAGACCAAGAAATGTTTTTGTGGGGGGATACCCTATCCCCGCACCACTCATTGTTCCCAAAAATTTGTTTTCTATTTCATATTTTCTTGAAAATGTTCTTTACGGGGAGTTGTCTGTTTTTTAACAAACTCCCCACTCCCTCTACAGTTGCAATCACTGTACAGCGTCGCATTTAAAATATGCTTTAATATAACTGCATGCTTTATTAACGACTCTTCGGAAAGTCGAATAGGCTGTCGTTTCTGACTGGCATTTGTTTATTTTATATTTAAAAATGTTTTTAATAGAACAGAACAGAATAGAACGTGTTTTTACATAAGCATAACAAGCTAATGACCCCAAGGGTTCTCTTTTTCGTAAATTGTTTGTGGCGTCTTATTTGAATTTCGTATACTTCTAAACACATGCTTTCTATTCGCCTGCATGGGAGGCTGTGTTTCGTGAGTGTGGTGATTCCTGATATGCATATTTCACTTTTTATCATCATAACAATACTATTGCAAACTATTTTTCAAGATTTTGATATAAACTTATATGGCAAGGAAAAATTGCTCATATGATGAAGAAGATGATGATGATGAGTGTCTGAGAATATAAATCCTGTATATCACAGAGAACGCCAGAGAAAAAAGCAGAAACTTTACCCTTTGGTGATTAAACAACATCCAAATCTAAATCCAGATTGGCTAGAATACCAAAACCACATATATCAAAACCGGCCAAACTATTTAAACAAAATTAATTTTAGAAATATTGAAATATTATTATCGTACATAAGCATCGTGCTCAACGACCTTCAAAGGACGTGACTGATGACAGCACTAATTGAATGATTGGGGAAGGTACGGGGAGACTGTCTAAGGTCGATACCCGGCACAAAGCTCTATACGTAAATTTGATAAGCATTGTGCAATCAGTCGATCTTATTATAGTGTCTGTAAAAGTTTAGGTATTCGCTGTACAGCATCGCAGCTAAAAGTACATATCTCACCAGACTGCGGTTATGTACTTTTCTGAACGAGGAAATTCATATCTGATGGCAATGAAAAGTTGAAAAGGATTATGATCTCTGTTTAACCGTACCTGACATAAATGGTTGGGTTAGGGTTATAAGGGGTTAAAATTTTCACTCAAAATAGACACAGTTGAAATAAATAATGTCATGAAAAGAAGAAATAAGTCAATGTCAAAATGACATTTTAGGCGTTGGATGGCCATAAACACCGCTATTGGACATGAAATCGGATATATTAGCATTAACCACCAAACTAAATCATGCACTTTTAAAAGGACATTGACCCTCTGCATAACAAATCATTAACTGGGGGTGTCGCCATTTTATTATAATTAAGAGCGTTTACCAGTTAAAATTAATAATGAAACTGTAAATTTAGAATAAAACAGACGGGAATCATCATTTATGACGACAAGGTGTTTTAAAGAGACAATCACAACAACAACAACTGGCACTTGTTTAATATGTTTGTATCAAATACAAGGAATATCCTTGAAGCTCAAAGAAATGTTTCACTTACATGAAAATTCTAGAAAATCAAAGAAAGATCTTATTATGTAAACATGATACACGTTTAAATTTTTCCAAAACCTATTAAACAAGTACATGTATTTGGGTCAAACTGAAAACCCACCCGGTCAGCTTACACAGAACACAGTAGAATAGAATATACATGATATAAACAAACTCATTCACAGTCACAAGTCGCACAATACCCCGGCACAGCGGCGCATCGCTTTAAAAGAATTGTGTACCAACATTTTTGTAATGTCTTGTTCATGAAAAAAAATAAAACAAAGCATTACCATAACATTTAATTGTTCTCATTATTCGAAATTCTTGACTTCCTGCTCAACATAATATCATATCTTAAAATAAACTGGTCCTGAGAAAAATCACAACAGCATAGTATACTAATAAAAACAGTTCTCCATTGAAAAATATGTAAACTTTCGTACAAATAACCATGACTTTAATCAATATATTTGTTATACATATTTTATTATGAGTGCCCGTGGGCCTATATACGTTTCGTTAACTACACAGTCACGTGACAGACAAGTAATTTTAAATGTGGTTTATAAGCAAAACGTTTTACAAAATTGATACTGTCTTGTTCTTTCGAAGATCATTGATCAGTGGAAAAATCTTTGATTTGCCCCATCAGCCATAAGATCACTATTGTCACACAAAAGACGCTTGATGCAAGATACACGATAAACGTACGCACGATGCACGTTAGACAGACGCACGATACACGATAGCCGGACTCACGATAGACGCAAATTTTGTAACATTAAACGTTCACAGTACTGTAACATAGTGTACTTATTCTTAATCAGTAATAAGAAGAATCTGTTTGTTTGTTTGGTTTTTTTATTTGAAAATGAAACAGATGACTTTGTCATGTTTGCATAAGGCAGTTAAAAGCAAAAACATGCCATTTACACCAGAAGTTGATACTGATATCAGGAAGTCACACTTTGAAAAGATTTTAACAAAATGATTGATCGTGTGTTATCATTCAAAAATACGTGCATATCATCATGTTAATGTGCTTGATAAAACTGTCTGATGCAAGGGCAAATGAGGTAGTTGTCCTTAGTTAGTTTGCCTTCTTTTAAATTTGCAGCCCATGTTACTTTAATGCACAAAAGTTTTTAAAGAATATTGGCGATTTCTACTTTTACTTTTTCAAAAAATAAACTTAACATTTACTTTTGCTTCCATGAAAGTGATGTTTTTTAATGCAGCAAATTTAAAACGAACGGTTTAATCATTTAATGATATAAATTCAAGACAAATTTTGGTTTGAAATGTCTTAGAAAGTTGGAGAAAACGGCAGCCGACTGATATTAAAGGTTAAGTGCCAGGTAAATACTTACGCACATTATAAAACCGTTACGGTAATCGTAAACAACACCCACTAACAAACAATCTAAATAATCTTTTTGATTTTCCCTCTGTACAATAAGTTTTATTTATAACATTTCATTGGTCGAAAAACTAGGTCAAACGTGAGCTTAGACAGCTTAAGCCGAAACAAAGATTTGTGATTTGTATAATTGTAGTAGAAATCATCAATATACACATTCTTGCCATAATAATTGAGCATATGATAACAATTGTGTCTTTGAATATTTAAGTAAAACAAGGAAACGCAAAATATCTTTCATCATATAACAGTTTTACAAATTTAATATAGTCATGTTCCTTTCATGAAAAATTACTTACTGAAGAAATACTCAATTCGCCCAATTATCAATCTGATTAAAATCATCTCCTGCAAACCGCTAAGCTATCAGGATCTGATTATGAGAAACTAAAACATGCTTTTATCACTAACCATTTGAACCAATCAGATCAGTGAAAGTAAAACTAGTATTTTAAACCATGAAAAGTGTTGACAGCCGACAAAAGACATATTTTACTGGAGATATATGAGTTTATATAGTATTGCATTCATTTTTAGTGTAATGACACCTTCAGATCATTTGACAAGCGTTATAAATCATGCTTCCGTGTTGACAATTTCTAAAAATAGTAATCAGGGAAAACCGCTAGCCGTCATCAGATCTTGTTAGATCTGACTTTAGTGAGATTGCCCAAATATGTAATAAGTTCATATTTGTTCATATAAAAGAGTATCAGGTGACTTTAACATATCGTTTATCAGTAATGGACGAACAGACTGCATACTGTCATAATAATCCATGTTGGATATACAGTGTATTTACAAAATAGTTTACTGATTAGCTCAATAAGCCGTAGACAGAATACTCAATTCATCACCTAACGGTCAGAAAAATGTTAAAGTTCGAAAATTAATTGTCTAACTAGTCTAGTTTCACGTGAAGTTTTACAGTAAATCTTAACACAGATACTCATCATATAGTGCGCAGACTGCACTGCGGTGAAATAACCGCTCCCTCTATTGTCTCAAGACAAACTTGTTTCTTTGTTTGGGAGCCTGAAACCCTGAATTAGACAGAATGATGTTGACTCAACAAAAAAGTTATTATTTTTTAACAATTTCGTCGTGGATTTCTAAAATGTCTCCTGCCGATGCGTTCGTTTGGAAAATTGATGAAAACTTCCACCCTTGCTTTCATATTCTTTTTTTTTTTAATTTTCTAACTTGTGGTCTAAATCCTTCCAAAACTGCCTTGAAATAGTGGAAGCTTGTGACATATGAGGATATGTGTTAAACGACTCTTTAGGACGAAACAAATGCTCAGAGCTTTGCTTGATTAATAAAATATTGGCTTTTAAAGAGCGATTTTGCCTTTTTGATTTTCGATTTTCTAGTGCAGTTGTGGAGAATGTTCTCAGAAGATATCAAAAGTTTGGCGAATGTGAGATGACCATTGTTTAGATTAAATGTAGGAGATCAGCATAGGTCATATCATTATCTGAAATATGCATTATCAAAGAAATGCGAGACGATTTACTTACCACATTACCCAATTTCCTCCGAAAAAGCAGTCTATCCATGCGTTCTCCTCCTGGGACCTACAGTAAACGACTGGACTTGGTGACTTTAGTGACAACACATTACCTAGTTTGAAATGTTAACCTGGTGATATATGGAAGAAGTTAACCTTTTGCAGATTTGGGCACTATCAGGGAGGTAATTTGTGTTAAGATGTTTAATTTTACTGTCAAACTTTTATCGGACGTTTACTGGTTAAATATAGAGATAATTGAGAGAGGGGTGGGGGAGGGTAATACCAAACTAAAAGAGTATCAAAATTGAGATAAGATCATAAACAGTTTTACTAAAGAATTTATATGATCTAATCCCGATTGTGACACCAAATATCTAGGCATAAAGAAAAACAGTTAATGAAATATCAACGAAAACAATGTGCACACTTTCTTTTAGAATAGAGTATATTTAGAAACCTTGTAATTCGGTAGTTCTGCCTATCTTACGGCAGAAATATGCCACCGTGGTATTTCATATATTGTTATATTTTCATAGATGTTTATTCTGGATTCATTTCAGTGTCTTTTGATTGATTACTTTAATTGGTATACCAAACAACGCAACGAAAGATACTGTATTTCATAACGTAATGCAAATTCATCATATAATTATGTTGCTGACGTTTTTGCTCTTCGCATCTGTTTTTATTTCAACATTCATTTCAAACAAATGTCTTTTTTCTCCATAAAGCTTCAATACTATACTAATACGTAAATTATATAACTGACATCATTCACAAACCCACCTGGGTTCCCCATAAATGCTTAGATACTGAAATGTGAAGACTTTCATAAATAAAAACTCACAAAGGCATTCCATTCAATATTATTTAAATATCAGACTGAGGAAACAATCATGTTGTTTTGTGATCTTTGTCTTGATTGGTGTAAGCATTCTCAGTCAATGAAAACGTGTACTGGCCACCTCATTAGACAAGTATTGCATGGTTTTTGTAGCATTTGTAAGCAAAACAGGCAGCAAAAATATTAGGGGATAAAAATAAGATTTATAACATTCCATGTTATATGCATGTAAAACCTTGGAACGATAAAAAGTAAGAAATGAAAAAAATATTTATCGTTTCTACGAGCTCAGAATTCCGAAACATCTGCACAAAACAAAGTCATATGAGACAACATCAGGCACATAAGACCTTTTATGAAAGAAAATACAGAGCAACACGTGTTGTATTTTTTTTTTACTGCACACCAACAGGCTCACTGAAACCGATTCTGCACATATTCTTTACATATTTGTCGCGTCCGGTTGCTTTTGCATTTTCCTTTTCATCTACATCTGTATATTCTACGTACATGAACAAACATACCAGTGAAGTACCCTTACTACAACATGTTCGTCATGTACTCATATCAAATACAAACTATGGAAAGCCTTTCCACTCAATGTCAGTTAAATGGACATTTTAATTTTCACAAATGAGTAAAACTGAAGTAACTGTGCAGCGTGATTTATAATTAGAATCTAAAACATGTACGTATTTGGAACCGGAAAACACACATCGGAGATTTTGTCATGGTTTAATACTGAGAGTTACTATGACTTGAACAAACCTACTATTTCAGCAAAGTAAGATACGTTAAAGTTGTTTTAATCAAATCACTGCAAATCAATGATTATGACAGATCTTATTAATTATTCCTTAAAGGTGTGTCATAGTATAAGGATCCACTTGGTGACAAAGATTTACATGCTACTTTCATAATTAAGTTCTATTTGTCATTTGTTTAAAGACAAAAACGAAAAAGATCAAAAGTGATTCTACTTCAATTCGTTTTAATCAGGTAATGCTTAATCAAATAAAATAATACAACCAAAGCGCAATGGACAAGGTATGCGCACACTTAATAATCTAGTACAAAATTCAAAAATCTACTATTAATGTTCAGTTAAGTCGCTTAATTAGTACATAGTAAATTTTAACGTATCTTACTGTTATTTCAGAAAACATATTAAAATACAAAATAAGCAATAAAATAGAAGTATAACAAATGCAAACTAACAAAATATTTCCAAAAAGGATATTTTAACAATAAAATACCCTTTAGGCAACATATCAAATGAAAACACTTGTAAAGTTTAAAAGAACAACGTATCTTACTCTATCAATCGACACAAGTACCAATTCCTTTGATTTTTAAAACATATATTTAGTATACTAAGTAAGACTTTATTTTAGTTCCAAAACAAAATATTGTGAACTCGTTTCACTCATAATTTCTTCCTTTTTATCAGAAATTCATCACATTTACACAAAGATTTCTTTAACTATATATGTTAACGTATCTTACTCAAGTTCACAAACGCAACGCTATATGCCTTATGAGGTCCATAATCTGAATTCATATTGGTTAAAATATCTGCAGTTCAACTAAATTAGTTATTCTTACACTATTTAAAGTTATCTAGTTCTGTACTAGAATTCAATTATTTTCTTTAAATTAATTTTAAAAAATATATTTACATGTTAACTTAATTTCCTAAACATACTTGTAAGTGTTTTATCGTCGAATGAAAATAGATACAGGGGTAAAATAAATTGATATTAAGCGAAAACGAAGCTGGTAAAGTAATTTTATATTAAACGAGTTGAAATAAAAAATTAAATTTAACCAATACAGTTTAAAAATCAAAAATTTAATTTTAAATAATCAACGAAACAAATATTTTAAGCAAAACGCGGCACCATTTTGTCTCTGACTTTGAAGACGTATTTGAAGTTGTTTAACGTAAGCCATGGATAAGAAAATTATGTGTTCATGAAGTCATTTGTTAGACGCACTAAGTGCTATAATGTCGCAGCAATCAACTTAAAATTGACTGAAATATTCGCTTTTGTTGCTCGAACGCAGGAACTTTGACAGATGTCTCAAAGTGACATTAGTAGTATACTTTGAAGGCTTGTAGTTTCGAAACGGCTCAAAATACTAAAAAAGTAAACATATATTCAAATCAGGCATATGCTTAATTATGTGTATGCGAAATTTCATGAGGAAACCCTGAACATTAATTTTGGGGAGCGTTCTACCTTAACGTATCTTACGTTAACGTATCTTATTGACATTTATGTGATTTTGCTATAAGATGAGCAGGTAACTCTATTCGAAGAAAGAAGACCGTCCAGTTATGTCTGTATGAGGTAGGTCTACTGTGAGAATATCATTTTGCCTCCCGTCTTTATTAGTTTAGGTCTTACAGCATATTGAAAGTTAACGTATCTTATGAAAAGTTAACGAAACAATGTAAATTTTCATTTTGTGTAAACTATGGTGTTTCCTCAACATATCATACACTATAAAAGCTATTTTAATCACATAACACCATTTCTTAGGAGTTTATAATAAGGTTTAAAATGTACATATTTGTACCTGGTGCAAGTTGTCAAAGTCAGTTAACGTATCTTACCTAAGATTTTGGGACACTGGTGATTTATTTGTTATTTTAACAGACGTGAAATTCTACTATTGGTATGACATTTTTTCATTGAGTTAGGCTTAATAGCCACTGGTTAAGGTGAAATATGCTGCACATACGGTACCTTATGAGCAATATCTCGTAGTAAATACTAGAACCCAGTTCAAGGACAGCACAAAATCTGCCTTTTTTGTCTCTTCACCCAAATAAAAAGTCAGGAATATATGTTCCAAGGCGGAAAAAGGTCTTTTAGAGGTACATTGAGGTTTGAAATATCATCTTATGACAAAATATCTCAATTATTTTTTGTTTCTAGAAAACTGGGGCCTGTGGACAGTGAAAATCTGAAAATGTCCACTTAACTGACATTGAGTGTTTCATAGAAGGTACATGCTATTTGACATGATATTTTAACGACTTTGACGACAGCCACGTTGATCAAATAGATATAAGTACTGTGCCTAAGATCATAAAACTTAATATATAGATCAGTCTCAAATCTCAAGCATCTGATTGGCTGAAATGGCGACCAGTCGCCATTTCAGCCAATCAGATCCTTTAGATTTGAGACTGATCTCAAAACTTAGTTTTATGATCTTTGGCCCTGTAAACTACAAGTATCTACGATAAAGACAAGGGTCATGAAACAATTTATTGCAGAACTTCCTTCCCGATGATGGCCTTTCCAACATTGTTATTTTGCCTTCCTCTTTAGGTCGAAAGTTCGTTAGGCGGTAGCCCCTATGATTTTCTCTTTCGTTAATTTGTGATGTCTTAATTAAAATTGAAATACGAGTATGTTCTTTTTAAAAACTATTGCTGTGTTTTCTGAGCTTGGCATTTCCTGATACGGATGTTTCATTTTTTCAGATATGTAAAGAGGCGCATTTCAGTATAGCCATATTCTGACAACACAACCTCCACACACAAAAATTAGAGAGGAAAAGACAGCATGGGTTTTAATTTGATTAAAAGGACGTATTGACATCTTGGAACAATCAGTGGCGAGGCATTCGTCTACAGATGGTTGAACCAGGTTTTCATGTTCACAAACATCAAACTTTGTCCTACAGCAGAAAGCATAAAACAAACAAACATAAGAATCCAAATATAGCTTTTAGTTGGTAGGTAATAGATGACCTTACTGATCGAGCTTCTACGGGTCCTTAAAGATTGTCGTAGAAATCTTCATAAACCCCTACCACCGGAGTAAGCAAGGGGATCAACTTATCAAGTATGCAGAGTAAGTTTCAGTTTCTTTTTGTTCAAGATAAACATGACGAACGGAACATTTATACGTGTACATTATTTTACATTCCATTAGAACAGCACAGAAAATCTGTTTTAAAACAGTCGAAAACAAAAGCAACACTAATGCCCGATTAGACTGCATAATTTTAATGAAAGGTTATAGCGATGGGCCGACAGTGAGTTGGGAGAGAACACAGCGTGACACAATCTGGGTCTCAGTTTTAAAATGTTGGGCCCTGGTCAAAACAGGCGTTGAATGTCAGCTCACGATGATCGCATCATAATATCAAAATAATATGTTAATGCAATAGACTTAACAAGTCGTGAGATTTAAAATTAACTGTTTTAATTACATTCAATAACATATAATTTTTAAAATACATGGACAAGTGAAACTAGAATATGGTATTCCACAGAACATATGTGTCGTCTGCTTACAGAATGTTGAAATGTGAGCGAATGTTTTAAACTTTATGGATAAAAAGTCTTCGTGCAGATGATACATTCAAGGTTGTGCTACTTTCAATATTAAAAGCAACTTCAAGTTTCATGTCAAAATCGTTTAAAATGGGCAAACATAAATGACGAATATAACTTTGTTAAAGCAGATGACATTTTCCAAATAATGGATGTATTAGGACAGGACAAATATTTTCCAATCTATAAGCAACATAGAGTTTCAGTTTAAATCCACTTGAAAATGGTATAACTAATAGGCATCAGTCAGTAGCTATCATTTTTGTTGTCAGTATAGCTTCGTTTATGTAATAATATATATCAAGTATTATTCCTTAAGGGCAAACATTTTATTAAGTAATAAGACACATTAATACTAGAGTTTAAATCATAACAAACGGTCATTACTCAAACAAAGTCAGGAGTTATCATTCTTGTTGTCAGAATAATCTTGCATATGGGATGTTCCAAGTTTTGTGCCGATAGTATCAGTAGTGATTAATTACAAGAAGGCCAGAAGGTGCCAATAGAATAAGCTCTTATTATTTCAAAGTTATAAGTAATATTAAAGGGGCTGTTCGGACTATAGGAATCAGTTTTCTTCTCAACGACATTTTGAAACTGAAAACAAAAATGAAATGATTTTTGATCAATGTACTGTTTCCTAGATATTTATTTAATTAAATACAGGTCCAAATATAAGCTGGTGGCTATTTCGTGGTGATCACTGACATCATCACCTTATGTGCACAAATCGAGTTTTCATTATTAGTTGCTATAACAGCACTTAATCGTTATAAAAATTACAAGTTTTTATTAGTATATTTGCATCAATAAATTAATAGTAAAATGAATTTGTGTACTTAAAATGATTATGTCACGGGTCAACGTTCAAACAGTTGCCCCCATAAACATAAAATTAGCAACTTGAAACAGTAATAATTTAAAAGTATTAGGCTATTGGAACAAGTAGTTTCAAAGTTAAAAGCAACATTACGTCTCATGTTAAAGTTGGGGAATATAGGAAGACGCCGACGCCATCGGACAATAGGATGCGTTATGAGTCCACCTGCTATCGCTGGGACCACAACAATCATTTCATGGTATCATAAAAAGTCTTTTCACGTCTATCATCACCTATTATCGACAATTCGTTTTTCATCTAACAAGTCTATTCTTAAAAGTAAGGATACCTGTGAGAAAGACGGCAAAAATGAGCTGGCAAGACGCCTAATTAAGGATGCTTATAACTGTCAGTTAAAGTTTAATAAGGTAGTGGAGCGGGCTGTCGGTATACATGTACGAGTTTTGTTTGGCTTTATAGAACATCTTTCAACTGGCACTCACACTTTTAACTTCTAATGTTGACGGCTTGTTTTGCGGGGCTCTCGACCGTAAAATAAAATAGCAGCTAGTTGACAGACGTACGAGGTTACTCCAATTAGATTAGGACCCTGAAATTAAACAATACATAGTATTATTTAACAGCCACTATAATTTTAAGTTCTTGTCGGAAGACGATGACATTCTGAATGCCTAAATGTCATTTCTTTTGTGGAGTTTGGCCGATTTATAACAAAGGTAACTTAAGGCTTGAAATACCTAAGTGTCATTTTGGCAAAGTTCATGCTAAATTTCCGAGTTTTTACTAATATCGTTCTATCAAGGAATTCCATATTTATAACAAAATTCATTATGCGAACATAAATGCAAAAAAATATATAACATTCGCTTTCTGCTATTAAAACTATTTATCAAGTGCATGTTTGTTTGAATGATTGCATATTAGACTATAGAGTGTAAACAGTTCGACATTCAAATCACATTACTGATACATACGGCTCTTCAAAAGTGAACATAATTCTTTTCCCTTTAGTAGTACCTACAAACGGCCCTCTGCAAGGGGCGTTCGTCTTTCCTCATATCAAGACAAACATACGTCCCTCCACAAGTAACGCCATTCTCTCACATACTACTAATGATACATGATTTTTCTAAAACAATGCCATCCTCTCCCCTACTAGCATACGACCCTCTTCAAGAAATGCCATTATTTTCCCATTATAGTAATTTTATATCGAGGGGTAAAAGCAAACAGGTTCAATCATGTTTCTTTATTTCATATCTACTAAACCTTTTTTCGCTTCTGCTGCAAGATATGACCGTCGGCAATAAACGTCATTCGTCTCATAACAATAATAACACACATGTATAAACAAATCTTCGCAAGGGAGTAAGTTCCTCCAGTACCGATACTAACATTTGACACTCCGCAGGGAACTAAATCTCTATATTTGACTTTCAGCAAGGAACTACATTCCTATATTTGACTCTCCGCAAGGAACTACATTTATATATTTTACCACTCGCATGGAACTGCATTCCTATATTTGACTCTCCGCAAAGAACTACATTCCTATATTCGACTTTCCACAAGAACTATATTCCTATTATTGACTCTCCGCAAGGAACTTTATTCTTATATTTGACTCTCCGCAAGGAACTACATTCCTACATTTTGACTCTCCGCAAGGAACTACATTCCTATAATTTACTCTCCGCAAGGAACTATATTCCTACATTTGACTCTCCGCAAGGAACTACATTCCTACATTTGACTCTCCGCAAGGAACTACATTCCTATAATTTACTCTCCGCAAGGAACTACATTCCTACATTTGACTCTCCGCAAGGAACTACATTCCTATAATTTACTCTCCGCAAGGAACTATATTCCTACATTTGACTCTCCGCAAGGAGCTACATTCCTATAATTTACTCTCCGCAAGGAACTACATTCCTACATTTGACTCTCCGCAAGGAACTACATTCCTATAATTTACTCTCCGCAAGGAACTATATTCCTACATTTGAATCTCCGCATTTATAAATTTGTTCAACCTTGCAAGAGATTGAGCTATTATGCCTATTACCAGAATGCTCAACTAATCAAGGGGCATGATAGGAGTTACTGCGACAAACGTTTGAAGAATTTTGAATAAGCTTTACACAGCGGAAACAATATCTGACAACCGAAACCATGGAAAAATTGTGAAAACTATAATGCCACTCCGAGTCGGCTGCTAAATAACAAACCTCAGTTAATAATGTAAAGTTGGTCGTAACAGGTATTACCATGGAAGTATGCACACCATCGTTACAGATAAATGAAAATAATATTTTGGTAAGATGCACTCAACACAATGCTAGACTAAGTAACGCATTTTCATTGCTAAATCAAACCTAGCCTGCGATTATTTCTTATACGTCATATTCTGTGTCTTTGAAATGCCTCTATTTAAATTTGTACAATTTGAATTAAAGTTTAGGCAAATGAATATGGCATTTAGCTGACGATTGAGAAGTTGACTGGACCACGATAACTGTCCAGTACTAATAATTAGTACATCATGCAGTAATGTTTAAATGGTATTTGTAAGTCAAAGACAGAGTAAAACAGATTAATTAATCATGACATTCTCACTACTAATGAATTATACAACTCAAAGTTTGCTAAGCAACAGGAATACTTTGTACAAATCTTCTGGCCCCAATATCACGAACAATTCTTATGTTAAAACAAAAAATATTATATACGGATATTCTTAAACCCTTTACATGCTGTATATCTTCAGAATTTTAAAATCATCACTTAAGGTTGAGTTTAAAATCCACGTCAATATGTTTCGCGATACTGGGGCATGGTGTATGCCAATTAAAGGTTTTATTTATTTTATATCTTTTTGTTAACCTGATCAGTGACTAATTAAATAATAAAGACAAATGTTTTAACCATTCTGAAGTGTTTATAGGGTTTGTATTTGAACGGAAGATGTGAAATGGGAATAAATGATTGTCAAAACAAAAACCAAAACAACTATCAATGTCTGCATCCAATAAATATTTGATGACATTCACACTTTTATTTTATTCAGTCACAGACATTCAGTCTTTCAGGTGAATTTAAAGACTGGGTATATACAAATGTCAGGTACATTTATTCAACGTTAACAAACTACTGTGAAAATACAGGGTCACATCGTTTGTCCGACTGTCGTTCATGGTTCTCGATGCATTACTGAACGATTTCAAATATTATTGCATATAATATTTACTTCAAAATGATATTTAGTTAACTTGGCGCTTAGCAAACTTTGAGTAGTATATATCACACTAAAATAAATTTCAAAACGTTTCTCAGCAACTGTAGATGGTTAAAAATATAATCAGGGGGAAGAATTATATGATAAAAGATCAACTTCAGAAAAATGCAATAGCCATCAAACATTGTTATGTCGTTTGATGAATTTTACAAATGAAAATGCAAGAAATGAAAACTGACAATGGTACGTTTTATTACTACAAATAAGTCTACATGTCATCATTATGTCCTGTGCGCAGTATCAAGTCGCTATAAAAGGGTTTTTCTTAAAACGTCAAGTTTTAAAAACACAGAAATTACCATTAACTCATTACATGTATAGGTCCATTGATCATGCCAGGTGGGGTATATCGGCAACTTAGACGGTAACGTATCAGTAATTGCGTGCAGTTATTGTGTTGTCGTTGCACAAAGTAGACATTTCTGTCGTGTCTCTTGTCATGTTAACACAAATCACGTTCATAGATGATAGAAATGCACATTTTTTGCATTAATTTTGAACTTCAAAATTAACAGCGTGACCTTGACCTATGAATATGATTATTGGTGGCGATTCCTTCATCTGGACTTGAAAGTTTTTTTTTCAGATTTAGCAGTGTGGAAAAAAGTGCATAAGCGTGCTTTGAGCAACAAAATTACTTAAAAAGCCTTTGGTCTTTCTTAGTATAATCATTTCAATAACCATTGAGGCAGAGCCATGGCTTCTCGTCGTGGTACTAAGAACAAATTAATTTAGCAATTTATTGACAGAAATGTCTCGAGATTTTTCAAAGTATTTAATCTTTGTATACACGATCTGTGGCCGATATATACACATCCAACTCTCCCGAGATTTAGGACATAAAGTGAAATACAGAACAAAAAAATAAACGACATGGAACAATGAACTTGCGCTTAAAATTAATTAGTTAAAAACGTTAAGTAAAACTTTAGACGGAAACAAGAACTTGCTGTAATCTGCACAGTGTATGGGTCTTATTAACATAAGTTTACATACATTTGCATTAGGTGACAAATTATCTTGTGCAATTTATAATTTAAATCAACATTCCCCGTCAAATAAGAACTAAATAAGGCAACGGAGACAAGGCAAATATGTGCTACGTATTTTAATGTTAAAGGAAGTTTCGAGGGCATTGTTTTGAAAATATTTAATTCATTAAGATAAATGAAACAAATCTATTTAAATCAATTATTTTATTTTATTGATGTTCGTATTTTAAATCTGCTTCATAAAGAATTCAAATAGATTAAAAGGGAACTCTGAAAGTCATTAATATCAAAATATTGCAGGCTCGGTCGGTTTTGTTGAGGGGCAGTAAAGGAAATGCACATAACTGTCATCCGTCCCCCGGTTGACTGCTACTTTATATTTACACAAATACTTGAAACTTTTAAATTCAAAGATGGTAACTTATTAAAGCAATAACTGAATGTACGTTGTTTACAGCATTCACACGCACAAACAACGCTACTGCGATATTAAAATAGATGAAAAAGAAAATTTTAAAGCTATTGTATAATACTAGTACGTGTAGTAACCAGTAACATTTAAAGACAACCAGTACTTGTTTGTTCATATAAACACCTGAAAGGTCAAGTTTAAGGTTGTGTGGACCTTAAAGCCTGGTATTTCGTTAATTAATTATATGTAATATTGCTGTTTTTGTTTTTATTTCTCGTGTTACCCTATTGTAACTCTGTTAGGGTGACGGTGTTTCTGTGTATGACTTTTCCTAGTATACACTTGTCACTTTGTTTTAAAATTGGCTGCAAAAAGGGCATTTTCAAACGGAACCTGCAACATTTTATAACATGTTATATCTTTATTTTTTTAATTAAATTTACTAAGAAAAAAAGAAAACTTATAGGTTTAAAGTCGACTGATGCAAAGAAATGAGAAACAGTTATTTAAATATCCGTTTTTGCAAAACACTTACATAACCACAAATTGTTTCCATTTTTTCATTTTTTTACCGATTGATACTGAATCGACAACTTTCAAGACAAACATATTGGTGATAAATTTCTCCAGATATTTGTATTCACTGGCGTTATAAAAAAGAAATGTAATAGGAGTTGCCCATGCTTTTTTGTCAAGTTTTCATTTTGGCTCAGTATATCTCGTATTGGCCCATCATTTCTCGTATTAGCCAAGTTTAGTCTTCATATGAATTTGATTTTTTTATTCCGTAAACTGATAATTGTCATTAATCAAGTGATTTCATGTTGGTCATGTTATTGGGCCTCGGTCTATATGACTTCCCTTGGCCCAATAACAAGGCCAGTATGAATTAACTTGATAAATAACATTACAATATATTTTTATAATTGTTCTCTTTGACCTTCAGTACATGGAATCAATTCGTTACTTTGCTTCGGGAGAGAGAGAGTTAAAATGCGGAATTCTGGCTTTCTTGTTTAACCGTTTGGAATAACTTCGAAAATCATTAGAACAATTAATGGTACGTACTCGTTAGAATAATAGAATTACAGAATGTATACTAGTTTTTGAATGGCGACCATGAATGAAGTTAGCAAACAATCCTGTAATCATTTAATAAGGCGCGTAAGAAAGTAAAACATGCATTATTTTGCATGTGGGCGATGAATAACTTGGTGCACACACAAAATTCGCGAAACGATCTCGAGTAATTTTTAGTTATCACAGGGTTTTTTTTTTAATCCGGTTAATGCGTTTGAGAGTAATGAGCATTTCCACTGTCCATGAAAGCCTGTCTTTTGTTTTCAATTTGTGTTTCGTTCCTGTTTATCCACTTAAAACGAGACATTAGTCTGCCTCTCATTAGACAAAGTTTAAGTCGAAGTAGCTCTATTTGTTCTTTAATTTTTCAAAACGGTGCCATTTCACAGACATGATGACAACAATACTGGCATAGTCTCACCAGAAGCATCTAAGCATTTACTTACTGTCTTACTTTAACACTTAAAGTAGGTAAATTAAATATTTTGTTGTATAGTAAGAAAACCTGCCCGTCTTCGCGGTAGTTCATGTAACCGCACATTACCTATTATGATAATTGTGTTAATTTTCAATGTGTAGCTCTCACAAAATGTGTTAATGTAATTGTATCCATACGCTGTTTGGAATAACAAATAGTGTGTTCTGTTCAGTCTGCATTCGATCAGCTGAATATTTGATGAACTATCAAAACCAACAATTTGAATTATTACAAATTACTTACGTGGGTGTAGTTGATAATTTTAATTTAAAGTTTAATTTATAATAGAATTCAATCATAAATTTTGTTAGAACATGTTACGATGCACCAGGCAATAATACATCAATCAATCTAGCAGGTTTATTGCACATTTTACATATGCAGAACATTTAATGTTGTGCAAAAAAAGAAACTTAAATAGCTCTTCCAAATGCAATTTATCACCCATTTAATTTATTGTTATACTTTGTTCATAGTTAAGTATGAGTCATTGCAATATGATAAATGTGCTGAGCTTCAATATAAATGTAACTTCAAGGAACATATGGGGAGCGCCACGGGAAAAGGCACCTTCGGTCATATTTTGTGACGTTTTAGTTGTTACTATATTTAGAAAGAACTTACAACTATTTTCAAATTTCTCATAACTAAAAAGTGCTTTTCTTACACATTTTGACAATAAAATGATATTTTTAACGCGAAATGCATAAAAATTAATGTTGTCTGCTCAAGTTTATGACGTCATTTCAACGATTGACGTCAACTGTCCGAAGGTACCTTTTCCCATGACGCGCCCCATATTATGCAAACAGCATTGTTAAGTCATGGTTGGTTAACATGCAACTTGTACGTGTTGGTCCACACGAGAACCTGGCTACCCCTCCCCCGATACACACCGAATGGGAAACCACCTTTTGAATACTCCTTGAAATACTGGATAATCCATTTTTCTGCACGTTACGCGAGCATTATCGCTTTTATATACAAACCAAGTTTCTTAAGTAAATATTGCTTTTATACGTTTTGACTTATCCAGTTTATCTGTGGTATTCACAATGTTGTTTTGCAATTGCAACCTAATGAATGTCTTTGTTAAATAAAAATCATAAACGGGTGTGTTTAATCTCTGCATTGCACTATAAAGAAACATTAAACTTCATATCCATAGGCTGCATACTTTCTTAAAAATATTTCTAGATCCAGGTTTCCTGAACCAATGCACGGAGTGTTAATCTATATACTATAGAACAACTCATGGTAAATAACGAACTCCATTAAAACATGTTTGTAAAAACTGGAAAGACGGAAGCAATCAATATTGTAATTTGTCATACGATCAACAGGTAGATCTAAAGATGAATTATTACTTCAAAAGAGAATTGGACTGTTTAAAAAAATGGCTGGAAAAGTGAAATAATAGTGAAAAATTAAAGTTCATTAAAATTCCAAACTTGTTATTCTATATTTTTTGCTTATTGAAACTGAGTAAAGAACTGAAAAGATTTTTGGAATCGGTCAACTGGTTGCTGAGATATAGTCATTTGAAAAATGGCAAGTGAAGTGAAAAAAATGTAAAGAATTTAAGTTCATAAAAAGTCCAGACTGGTTGGTCCATATGTTTATACAGTCTTAACTGTGATTAAAATCAATCAAGTTATACTCATATGTGGCAGAATAAAATTTTTATGGAGCTTTATTGACCAATATTAAATAAATCAAAGAATTTTAATTTATGTGCTTAAAATACAAGTATTACTATTTTTTATTATTTAAATGTGCATTTCTGTTAAAATACATGTTGAAGTATCAAATATAAGTGCTTTAGAACTTGTGGTATCGCATAAAGATAAAAATTTCATATTGTTAAGAAAGTGTGTCACACTCCTGATAACCACATTATTTCGGTGTACTCAAAAATGTTTCACTAAGGCCATTCCTATTTGTCACAATTTAACAAAACATGACATAGACTTCTAGGAAAAAACATGCTCTTGTTTTCATGTAAAGGATATGTTGACAGAATATTGCAATGTGTGCATAATGTCACACTCCTGACAAATTTAGCTGACTTTTTCTGAAGGGAGCTGCAGACAAATATAATTTCAATAGAGGTGATAATATTATAATTATTGCATCTAGAAACATAATACTTAATGATACACAAAACATTTCTTTTGTACTATTAATCTTTAAAGTCCTATAAATTTATAAAGCAATGATGTATTGATTTTCTTGAGGTATTTTCTAATTTACCACGCTTGACTTAATAACATAAATTTTGTTTACTTTAAGTATAATATGCTTAATTTTATCATTATTTGATGCCTAATAAATGCACCTTTTACTAAAACAGCACTAAAACTTGTCTTTACACAAGCTTTTTGTAAAATAATGGTCTGAACAAATGTGATTTTGAAAAGTGTCACACTTTTTTGTCACACTCCTGACATTTTTTGCCCATTATTGTAGAATATTTTTTAACGGATGGTGCTATTTTGATGAAACATCACAAATCTTTAAAGGGCATGATGAGACACCTCTGCAAAGTAGGAAAATGGAAGTAACTGTTTGTTGTACATTTTACTAACAGGATAACACAAACCAGCCTTTTTTTTTGAAACAGCCCAATTGTATAATATACTCCTATATTAGACCTAAATGTTGTCTAAGGTTGTCATCGCCGGGGGCGGTAACGGGGATAAGCTCCCACTATCTATAAAGTGCTCGCAAGCGGCATGCGTCTCAAACAGCCTCTGACAACCAAGTCCAGCTCCTGGCCTACTAGTGTGGTTTAGCTACTAAACCCGGCGGAACTGTTTTACTGACAGGAGAAGGGGCACAGGCGGATCACTGGCGCCTTAAAACCAGTCGCTTCGGGGAGATGATACTCGTCAGACTGGGAAGGCAGTTTATCTAGGGGAAGGAAAACCCTGATTCCAAACCTCCGCTACCTTGCGGCTATATCCATTCATGGGAAAGGCTTCGGGAGTAAACCTCAAGAAAATGCGGAGTTGGAGTCCCTAAGGCGGTGCAGCGCTTTTTACAGCAACGCTCTGGCAACTCCTGCGACGGCACTGATGCCAAACTGTCGCAGCCCTGTTGCTCCTTTGGATCCATTGGTGACGTGGAGAGGGGGGACCCACTACATGGGCAATAGCCTGTCCTCCATATAATTCTGCCCTGGCTAGTATCCTACCACTGGAGAGGACACTCCAAGGCGCTACCAGCGTGGAAACAACACGGGGAGCAACAGTTACCGGTTATAAGTCACGGCTCTGCAGCAGAACACAGACGGGTTCTCAGAAAAGAACACCAACATTATGCCCAACCAGGAACATTTCACCCATGCGACATCCGTGGCAAAGAATGTCACTCCCGGATTGGACTCTTCAGTCACAAACGACGCTGCTCCAACCAAACCTAGGATACGTCATCCATAGTCAATGCTGACTGACGGAGGCCTACTGAGACCTAAATGTAGTAAGCTAGTTCAAGTAAATCACATGATATTTAAAAAAAAGCCATCAAACTCAAACACGACATTATACACGGCTTTATAAAATGTCGGAAATAAAGTGGTCAAAAAATGATGCACATTTTGAATGGAAACACACTGCATTTGGGGAGTGAGTCAGAAGTTTGTTCAAAGAAAACAAACAACAACAGCAAAAGTGAATAAGTAAAGAGGAGTCTTGTTTTAGGTGTGTGTTCAGAATTTAAAAAACACGTTAAAATTTAAAAACGAAAATTGTAAAAAAGGATGGGGTAGAGGGTACACCAATCACCCCAAGACATTTTCTTTGTTGGTTTGAGTTTAGAAATGAAAGACAATGGAAAAAATGGAAATGGGGCATTTCAGACCCCACTGAAAATATTGCTACTTTTCAAACGGGTGGAATGAATTGTTTGTTTAAACTTAGAAATAAAAAAGATCATTAAAAACTTAAAGTTTTTCTGTTAGTTCTAGTTTAGAAACAGTCTTTTTGTTGGTTTTAATTTAGAAATATTTTTATAATAATTCCCACACCAACCCCAAACCATCCTCTCACGTTGATCCTTTTTTTAAATCTGGTTAGAGTGTAGATATTAGAAAAACTGAAAGAAGTAACAAGGTTCAGGAGGATTTAATATAGAAACCAAAAAATGAAAAAGAAAACGCAAACATATTTATTGAGGTATTGGGACACCCACCCCAACCCTCATCCACCACTTTTTATTGGTTTGGTATAGTGATAAATAATAATAATGTAGAACAAAATATTCGGGTGAGATGGAGGAGAGAATGCAAGACAGGTGTACCCCTATCCTCTCTGCGCTTCCAAACATGTTGTTTTATCTGTTGGTTTGTGCTTAGAATAAAATTTGAATCGTGTAAAAAGTTTATTTTCAAACTGAAAACCAATATTGGAACATGCTAAAGGTGTACCAATCAAAGCTATGTCATCTAGAGCAAGGATGAAAGTTTACTTACATAAATATAGAAGTCCTTGAGCAACATGCCATAGGAGAACCAGGCCCCACTACATAGAAAACCAGCTGTCAGCATAGTCAATGATAGATGGGCGGCACTCTGGTCCTCAATACAGTGTTTCTATAAAAAGAACAGCACTCTCTGTAGAAATTTTGACATTCGATGGTAATATTTGAACTTTGTTACAAAATATTCTGCTTTATATTTTACCACTGAACAACCAGTGAATAATTTATTCATAATGGCTACAATTTGGAGTGTATAAGTTTTGTGATAACTGTAAAAATACATTTTAAATAAACACTACAGCAATGAAGATTGAAACGCACACAGCACTGATCTGAATGTACATAATTAAAAAAAAAGAAAGACTAGCAGAAAATCAAAAGTGCGAAGTACAATAAGGTTTAATTTGTCATAAAAATTATTTGTTGTAGATTAAAACAAAACAGTGTTAATGTAGGTAACCTTTAGATATAACAATGTACCAAATTTTATGATATACAATGGTATAAAGTGTGTGGCGGAAACTGTTAGAATTCTTAAGTAAATATCATGTTAAATACAGAATTTAAAAGAAATTAATTTAAGTCTTCAGGACAGGACCCTTGGGCAACCCAAGAATATGATTTGAATAAATTTAACTGAGATCATGAATATAATATTCTTACCTATTTGGAAAAGAATGTGATTTGAACCGCGCCCTTTAAGTGTCCTTTAAAATGACCGAGTGACATAGCATTTGATCTTAGAAGATTCACTTGCACTATTTGGTGTAAATAGGCGAGGTGGTATTTGCTCAATATAATCAACACACCCATTCTGCGAACGTTTTATCGTAATCAGATCAAAAGTGGCCTCTATTGAGTGTTACCACCAAGAAATTCCCTTCTTTGACCTTCTTATCTGGCTTTTGATCCGAGATGTCCCAGTTTCGAAACGGACTGAGACACTATCAACATAGACATTCTAAGCAAGTTTGAGGCAATCTTGTGAAAAATGTGATATTACAACGAATATCTTAAATTTGGCCACGTAACCCTTTTGATAAGGACCGAGACACCATCAAGACAAACATTCTGAGCAATCCAGATGCCAATTAGATAACAAGTGTAGCCTTTGTTCAAGCTGAGCCTAAATCCTATTGTCGAGTACCTTACAAGTGTCACTAGCTAGGTAAGCGGAAAACGGACAATTCTACGACTATATTCTTCCTTACACTGCCTTTGGACAGACACGATATTTGTTGAGATAATGAAATAGTAAATGATTCAATAGCACAGAAGTTGTAACCTTGACCTCAGTGTCTTGTCACTAGCGGCGTTTTATCCCACTTCCATGTGCAGTCATTAAGTGTTTTGGAAGTGGGAATATAAGTTTCTTTTTGTCAAATGTTTTTCATGCGATATATTTATGTATTACATACATGACACATACAAATATATTAAAATATTTGTTAAATGTTGTTCTTTTCAGCTTCCAAACATAAATACATTTATTTTTACTAAGTAACGATTTTTATTTCAATATGAGTGATACATCTTCATGCCGTAAACTTGTTCATATCTGCGAAGCATAATTATAAGCATTTAACGAATTACACATCACGGAAATAACCGCCTAGCGACTCATCACCAAACGATATAATTTGAATGGGGGAGGGAAATTTTGATTTGATAGTTGCTATAAGTATTGGTAATCAACATACTGGTGAATGGACAGGCAAAGCTCGTCAAATGGGTATCAAAAGAATACACCTTAAATATGTGCCTACAACTTACTTAAAATAATGTGATAAGTAGAACGGCTGTGCACCTACCACTTCTAATAATGGTGTGCTGAGTAGAACGGCAGTGTACCTACCACTTCTAATAAAGGTGTTCTGGGAAGAACGACAGCGTACCTGCCACTTGTAATAAAGGTGTGCTGAGTAGAACGGCAGTGTACCTGCCACTTCTAATAAAGATGTGCTGCCTAGAACGGCAGTGTAAATACCACTTGTAATAAAGGTGTGTTCAGTAGAACGGCAGTGCACCTACCACTTCTAATAAAGTTATGCTGAGTAGAACGGCAGTGTACCTACCACTTCTAATAAAGGTATGCTGAGTAGAACGGTAGTGTACCTACCACTTCTAATAATGGTGTGCTGAGTAGAACGGCAGTGTACCTACCAGTTCTAATAAAGTTGTGCTGAGTAGAACGGCAGTGCACCTAACACTTCTAATAGAGGTGTGCTGAGTAGAACGACAGCGTACCTACCACTTCTAATAAAGGTGTGCTGAGTAGAACGGCAGCGTACCTACCACTTCTAATAATGGTGTGCTGAGTAGAACGGCAGTTTACCTACCACTTCTAATAATTGTGTGCTGAGTAGAACGGCAGTGTACCTACCACTTCTAATAAAGGTGTGCTGAGTAGAACGGCAGTGTACCTACCACTCCTAATAATGGTGTGCTGAGTAGAACGGCAGTGTACCTACCACTTCTTATAAAGGTGTGCTCAGAAGAACGGCAGTGTACCTACCACTTCTAATAAAGGTGAGCTGAGTAGAACGGCAGAGCACCTAACACTTCTAATAAAGATGTGCTGAGTAGAACGGCAGCGTACCTACCACTCCTTATAATGGTGTGCTGAGTAGAACGGCAGTGTACCTACCACTTCTAATAAAGGTGTGCTTAGAACGGCAGTTTACCTACCACTCCTTATAATGGTGTGCTGAGTAGAACGGCAGTGTACCTACCACTTCCAATAAAGGTGTGCTGAGTAGAACAGCAGTGTACCTACCACTCCTAATAATGGGGTGCTGAGTAGAACGGCAGTGTACCTACCACTTCCAATAAAGGTGTGCTGAGTAGAACGGCAGTTTACCTGCCACTCCTAATAATGGTGTGCTGAGTAAAACGGCAGTGTATCTACCACTTCCAATAAAAAGGTGAAATATGCATATCAGGAATCGCCACATTCAGAAAAAACAGCCTCCCCACAAGAAGAAGAGAGGGAGAGAGCATGGTTAATAAAATGATCAGTTTCAAAAGAGGCACCACTAACAATTAACAAAAATTAGAACAGGAGGGGTTACCGCCTTGGAACGGTCAGTGGCAAATCAAATTGCCACTGGGTGTCTTAACCAGGTTCTAGGGTGCACCAACCTCACACTTGCCCCAACAGGTTCTCATATCACAAAACAAATACACGTTGTCTTGGTGAAACAACTCCAACCCACTTATTGGCTCAACAATGTTGCATGCAAAAGCACACAAACATATAAAACATAAGAATCTAATAGCATTGAAAAGCCAAACGGCGGGTACTCAATGATCTTACAGAGACCAGAGCTCCTGGAGTAAAATCAGCAAGAACACGATGACGGTGTGCTGAGTAGAACGGCAGTGTACCTAACATTTCCAATTAAGGTGTGCTGAGTAGAACGGCAGTGAACCTAACACTTCCAATAAAGGTGTGCTGAGTAGAACGGCATTTTATCAACCACTTCCAATAAAGATGTGCTGAGTAGAACGGCAGTGTATCTACCACTTCCAAAAAAGTTGTGCTGAGTAGAACGGCATTTTACCAACCATTTCCAATAATGGTGTGCTGAGTAGAACGGCTGTGTACCTACCACTTCCAATAAAGGTGTGCTGAGTAGAACGGCATTTAACCAACCATTTCCAATAATGGTGTGCTGAGTAGAACGGCTGTGTACCTACTACTTCCAATAAAGGTATGCTGAGTAGAACGGCAGTGAACCTACCATTTCCAATAAAGGTGTGCTGAGTAGAACGGCAGTGAACCTACCACTTCTAATAAAGGTGTGCTAAGTAGAACGGCAGTGTACCTACAACTTCTAATAAAGGTGTGCTGAGTAGAACGGCAGTGTACCTACCACTTCTAATAAAGGTGTGCTGAGTAGAACGGCAGTGTACCTACCACTTCTAATAAAGGTGTGCTAAGTAGAACGGCAGTGTACCTACCACTTCTAATAAAGGTGTGCTGAGTAGAACGGCAGAGCACATCAATAAAATGATTCCTATAGTATCCATTAAGTTGCTCGCATCTGCCAGCTTTGTTATATACAGATAAACCATCAGCACAAAGCACGAAGCTGCAAGTAACTGTACGATAGGCACTGTCTGAAAAAAAATCTTGTTTGATTCTTATCTATCTAGAAGATACAAAGGACAAAAACATACGAAAAATATTACATGACTTTTAACAATTTCTTCATTTCTTGCAACATCTTTTTCCCAACCGAAGCGCTGCGCATTCGATCAAACATTATTTTTGTAACAGCAGAAATTGACCAAGAAGACTCCTAGTTATCCGTTTTACTCTTATCTGTACGCTGTGTGATACCTGTTGTATCTGTATGTTGCGGGGTAACTATTGCTTATGTATCTGCATGTTACGGGTTAGATGATACTTACGTATCAGCATGTTACGGGGTAGATGATACGTACGTATCTGCATGTTACGATGTAACTAATGCTGATGCAGATGCAAGTTGCGGGGAAAACGATACGTATCTTTTCATGTTGCGGGTTAAGTGATGATGATGTTGCCATGTAACTGACATTCTCAATGTTACAGGGTAACTGCATGTTAATTAGGTATCTGCAATTTTGCAAGTTAAATGTTTGTTTCGTATTGCATGTTGCGTGTTGATCTGTAAATCTCGAGAGAAATGATCGTTTCTGGGCTGCAGGTTATAAAGCTGAGATTGGAAACCAGTCTCAAATCTCAAGCATCTGATTGGCTAAAATGGCGACTGGTCGCCATTTCAGCCAATCAGATGCTGGTTTCCATGCTCAGTTTTACAACCTTGGGGACAGATTGAGAAACTACATCTTTACAGAGATGACACATATTGTTTGTAGTGTAATTAATTCATAAGTAAAACTTTTTGTAAAATGTAAAATTAGTACCATTTAATTTACTTACTTTGCTTCTCGACGTGTAAATGAATGACGATATGTAGAAAACATTACAGACAGTTGCGAATGAGTTAATTTGAACGAAGGTCATATTTTCTACAAGGAATCCGTAACCAATGGCCATCACTGAGCTGAAAATTAAAGTTTTTCGCTATATATTTAAACCTACATAGTCAATAAAAATGTTCTGGTTCTATTCTGATCACTCTTAACATTTATTTTTACTTTCCTTACTTTAAGTTTTCTAATTAAGTTAATTGTATGAATTTTTTTAAATTCTTGCATAATATATAGGCCAAGAAGTGTTTTTAAGCTTAAATTTGATGTTTTGTGCATTCTAGAAAGGACAACAGCTCCCTTTAAAAAGTTAAAATTATCTGAATACAGCGTTCAAATTTCTACAGTGACTATTCTGTATAACAAAACAAGCGGTTTTCTCTATCGAAAACATGTAAGGTGGACTTAGGCCTACAATTTGAAAATCTTAGCAGCTGGGCTCTGTCCATTTTAGTAACAAACGATCAAAAGCTATAACAAACAAGCCGAAAGGTTAACATTGAAGAAGAAAGCTGTATTTAGTTAGTCAGAGGTGGTATATGTTGCAGGTCAGCCTGAAACAGTTTCTAAAAACTTACTTAACTATACCGGTAAGGAAGAATGGATAAGGCACTCCTTTTGTGACTCCCGTCCGTAACATATTGATACATGGCGGCCTGAAAACGTGTCAAACAAATTGCCAATACACTGTGTAAGGAATGTGAAACATTACATTAGCAGGTAGGATGGGGGCGGCTTAACTTTATATCCAATGTAGCTGTGCCGTTAGTATATACCGGGGTATACAATCATACATTCTGGCTTTATAATTTGAACATTTTTGTTTAAGTTTTACTGTGTCGTTTGCCATAGCAGGTAGACACAAGGGATCATACTGTTTAACATCCAGTATTGTCAGCTCGTTGGCTCTATACCGTTACAAGTCTGTATATTGTTGCAATTTAAAATATTAATACAAATGTCTAAAATTGCAATAACGATATGTTTGATAACGATTTTAAATGATACATGTATTGTATATGAATATTATTATAATGTATAAAATTCTGTTGCAGCATAGACGTGTCATTTTATGGGGTATCTGGACGGCACGGTTTTGAAGACAAATACACGTACTTATACAATAAACGTACACACATGTACCACATAGACTTGTTTATATTTACTTCAGTAATTCTTATTTAATCAAGATATAACATTTATAGTGTGACTTACACCCCGGCTACTATCATTACATAAGTAATAACTTGGGTAAACACCTCCACCGCCGTAAACAGGTTCATTCTGGGAAACGTGTAGACAAATGTAGAAACGTAGAAGAGTTTGAAGGTCACCGATTAATCTGAAAATAATGATTCAAACAAAAGTTAAACATACCGATTAAGAATAAACACGTGAACAATGTCAGAACAGCGGACGTTTAAAATGGATTGCGACAGTCTACTTTGGGGATATATTTAGGAACTATACCTGCTACGCCCCAGAGACTGTACCGATTTCTTTACGTCCTTGAACTTCAGTATAGTCTTTTATCTGTGTCTTTGGTATTAAATAGAAATGAATTCAGAAGAGACCACATAAACAACAAATAGATTACCTATTCTCAAGCAAAAATCAAATCCAGCATCAGTTCGTCAGTAATCCGCATTACACCGTCATCATGTACATTAGATTTTCAGTAGCGTATCCTGCTGTACTCGATATAGTTCACGGTTATACGGAGGAAATGTGCCTAGCTATGCTTAACGATCCGGTGATTTAAACTTGTGTTTAAATACATGTACCGTTTTAATGTTCAACTCTTTATTACGGATACAGAAGTTTGGAGGTGAAGTTTAAATTACAAAGCAAGCTAAGAATAAATCAAGTGAAAAACTATAGATAATGAGTAAAGTTTTGTATATATTTTATCATAAATTTATCCCACCGCATTGAATGGATATAGACTAGCTACAGATCATTTCTGGAAAATTAAAAAAAAATGTCATCGCCTGGAAGTCAAGACTAGATTGACTAGGAACTTGTGTACAATAACATTTTTCCGTTCAGTCCGCCCTCGAGCCTGGTAAATGTTTCTTTCTGAAGTAATATACATGTTCACTATCTATTTGCCTAATTGACTTCTACATACTATCTTTTAAAGGCAAACAAAGTATGTTTGTAAAAAATTGTGAAAGGAAATTTTGTTTAGATTTTCATTTTCGAAAAGGGCTCCTCTCCGTGCAAACATGATTATATTTAAGAAAAGCCTGTCAGTTCTATATAGATCAGGTGCCCGACTAACAATATTTAAAAAAAAGTACTTCAATTCGTATATCCTTAGGCCAGTATTCATCCGTAGATCATGTGCGTGTCCGAGTCAGTGGTCGCGAAATATTGCTTAACAACTGCAATATTTCATAGACCTTTCTGCCAGCCGTGTCCGGTTCGTCTCTTAACGTGTGATTGATCATGTTCACAGACAATTTTAATCAAGAATGCCATCATTAAACTTCATAACAGGACAGTTAACATGACAGTTTCTCGCACCTAAGTTCCAATTCTCTGACAAAGTAGTAAAACCATCATACTTCAAACCATGTCTTAATATGTATCGATCAACCATCGACCTTTCTATACTTCTTTGAAAGGCTAACCGCGGCTGCTATGATTATACACATTTCAAGGGTGGTGGTGGTGGTAGGGTTCATTCAAGTCTTAATTTTTGTTAGCTTTTGTTGGCAAATAAAGTTTTGCGGTAATGTGCAAAACAATATTACATGGTGATTGTATTGTACTGAAATACATAAGGAGTCAATATTCTAGTTCATATGGACATGGTCAGAAACAAAACCCTAGATGCAAAACTACACATTATATTTAACAAAGCTGTAAAGTTTTATAACTGTGGCTCACATACTTGTAGAGTTACGCGTGACACAAGATTACATGCGGAATATATTGAAATGCATAAGGGGCCATAACTCTGTCTTTATAGGTGTGGGACGAAACAAACTCCCATGTGCACAACTTCACATGATGGCCATCATGAATACCTGTAAAGTTTCATGATTGTTACTCAAATAATTTTTAGTTGTGTGTGACACAAGATTACATGGTAAATGTATTATACTGAAATACACCAGGAGCCATAACTCTGATTTAATGGACATGGCCAGAAACAAAACCCAAATGCACAACTACTCTTAAGGTTAACATACCTGTAAAGTTTCGTGATTGTGACTCTCATTCTATTTGAATAACGCGCGACACAAGATTACATGCTGAACACATTGTAATGAAATTTTATTAGGGGCCATAACTCTGGTTTTAATGATTATGGCCAGAAACAAAACCCCAGGTGCACAACTACACATGATGGACATCATATCTGTAAAGTTTCATGATTGTGGCTCAGTTCTTGTAATCGCTTCTGAAGTAATCAGATGTAATTATTACATTTGAAAAACCTGATTAAAATTACTGTAATTTAATTAATTACTCATGAAATAGGCTCATATACCTATACTACATAAACTCATCTTTTTTGTTTTGTTTTGATAGATTGGAAATCGATATCAGTCTATCCACACCGAATTTACTATCAAATACCAAGTTCTCTAAAAATTCGTGTTCCGACTATATATAGTCCGCTTATATATAGACCCTATTTTTTTGGGGGGGGGGGGGGGGGGGGGCGGCCTGTTGGTAGAATACGGGGTTCGTCTTCCAAGCACCTGTGGTAAAATTCAGAGACACAAGAAAAAAAAGTAAAACTTTTAGTGAAAATACACGAAATTTTGTCCGACTATGCAAAATTCATGGAAAAGTATTTTCCAGACCAGATTTTATAGGCCGGTGGCCAGGAACATGTTTGCTCGCACCCCCCCCCCCCCCCCTCCCCTTATGGGAATTTTGTAGACATGATTTTTCTGAAAACCTGTTATGTCCCGGATATTTTGCAGTTTGTTTGCATTCTGGCGAGTGGGGCATAAGGGTGTTACGGAGGTTTTAATATGTTACCCCTAAAATTTGTAGAAAAAATACATGGATTTTAAACCTTTAATTCTGCTCTATTCCAGCTATGATTTCGTAAATCTTATATTTTTGTATAAGGATGATGTATTCTCTTTTGATTGATGTAGTTTTCATTTCAAAATTTTCGCTCTAACCTAACATATTTAGTGTGTAACATACATAACCCTAACAAGATGAAATTTAAGTCAGAAACTTTCCTGTAGGATTTTTGTTTGTAAGCAAACTTAGGCAATAATACATGTTTTTGAAAGCTGCGTGATCAAGCAATATGAAGCAGTGTGTTTTTCATAAAAATCACACTGGCAAAAGTAAACATTTTACCATAATCTAATATGTTACCCTATTGCTAATTCAATCATAATATCCATGTTTTGAGATGAACAAGCATAAAATGTAGTGTTTAATTGAATAATTGTGCTTGATAACTGTGAGTGTTTTTGAAACTTGCATGACTTCAAATTTTCAACATACATAACATATGTTACTCATTAAAATAAGGCTTATTTTCTTGGTTTTATTTGTTTTAATGGTGTTAGCTGATATCTATTTGAAGAAATTAATTATGTGTGCTCTTTGCAATGTCCTGATGTTTGTTAGCCCTGTGTAGATTTCTAATTGGATTGACAGTCGATTTTTTTAACTAATATTACTGAATTGAAGTATTTTCTCTAACACTGATATTGTTGTACAAAGAACTGAACACATTTACAAAACTGTATCACAACTATGCAATCATTTTAGATTAAACTATAATATAATAATAGTAAGTAGTTTATAGTGTATGCTTTGTTATGTTATGTGGTTAAAATGTAGAGTATACAAATATTCCTTTTAAAAGTGTTACAAACAAAACTAATTAAAATAAATTATATGTTACCTAATTATTTAATTAGTGTTTTTAGAAAGATGACTTAGGATAAAGAAAACAAATGTCAAAATTGTGTTATAGTTTGTATCTAGATTACCGTAGAGTCATTCTTAATGTGAATATGAACTTTCTATAAACTATATTTACTAAAACATAGTTGAAAGCACCAGTTCTGGTCTTTTAGAGCAATAATAACCGATATTACTGTTAAATAAAACATGTGAAACAAGAAAAATAAATTGTCCTAAATGAAACATTATTTTTTCCATTGTTCAAAGAAAGCTTAAGAAATTGTTAAGAATTCCTTAAAATCTTTGTAGAATGTTATTTTTCTTAAAGACAAATAGTTGTTAAAGAGAAACATCCTAATTTGAAAGACAATCTGTGTTATGCAGGTGATGGTAAGCTAAAAAGCAAACTTATGTATAATAATTTTTTAGGTATTTTTTTTTACTTGAGTTAAAAAATTGCTATATAATGCTCATGCTGTTTCAATGTTTTACAAATTCTACACTGAACCTTAGTATTTTAGATGAATAAAACTACTTTTAAAAACATTTCTAACATCAGAAAATTTAATCAGCTAATTTTTGTAAAGTTTAAATTAAGTAGCTTTTAAATTTGTTATAGATCAACTTTAACACAATATAATATTATAAAAAGATATTTATCAAAATGTTAACTAATTGTTTGCAGTTTCTTGCTTTTATTTTCTTATTATTTTTGCTGATTATTAAAGTAAAAATTGGTAACATATTATAATATGACAAAAGAAATAAATAGAACAATAAAATGATAAAAAAATGTTAATTTTGTTTATTCTTTCTTTTCTACATTTTGTTAGAACAAATTAATGTTATCTGTCTCAATCCAGAGTATCTGGACTTAGCGTTAGACTGGATGCAACAACCCATAATTAGTGTAAACGTAAGCTGTACTACAATGTTGTCACTGAGCCATATTGATAGGTTTATTGTTAATTTAAAAAGATTTAAAAAAAGAACGACCATCTACATCATACACATTTATTTCAAGACATATCGAGCAGTACACAGATCATTAACCTCTAAAGTTTATCAATATTTAAATTAAAAATACATTACTGTTAAATATCACCAGCATCAATACCTTAATTTCCTTTTGTAACATAATTCTTATATATGACCTATTTTAATACAAGATGCATAAAGTGCAGGAAGGTTGTTAACCTATATACTGGATTAAGATACTGGTTTATTAAATCAAAACTGGCACTGATTTGTTTACTGTTTTATCACAGTAACAGTCATATTACTTCATCTTACTTATGGTTATAACAGTGGCTATGCATCAATTACAGGTAATTTTAATGGAGACGTGTATTGCTTGTCCTTGAAATAAAAAATCATTAATAAAAAAAATCAAATGATATCATGAATAGAACACATTTTTTACTCATAATATTCTTGATAACACACTAATAGCTTATCAAACACAAATAATTTAATAGCTTTTTATTACTAACTTGAATTTCATAATTTTTAAGTCACCTTTCTTTGAGAACAATTGATTAAATTTATCACTAGAATCACTATTTCTTATGGATATAATTGTAACTTAAAACAGAAATTCATCTTAAAATGTCTCCTTGACTAACTAAGTGCAGGCTGATGTGTGTTGGTTCTTAAAATACATTATTGTCGCAATGTATCATGAAAGAAGGTATGAAATTTATATTGCTATTGTGCAGTAACTAAAATTGGTTAATACGTTCTTTTTGGTAACATATTTAAAAATGGTGATTTATGATTTGGTATTTATTATGATATAAAGCTAACTACATTTGTAATAATTAAAACTCATGAAGAAGTGTATTTAAACAAAAACAATTACATAAAAACTTGAAATTTATTAACCATAGGCATAAGTATAAGATATAACATAATACTAAAGTCACATATAACTAAAGTTATGGATATTATTAGCAATATGATTAACAAAGTTTACCTTCTAATCAAACAATATGTCTCAGAGTTTATTTCTTTATAATTTATTTTATTTATAGATAATTTCTTTGCTATCTTTGAGATGTTTTTTTGCATTTTTTCAGATATTTTGGTTTTTGGAATTTTGAAATATATGTATTTATATGTATTTATTTACATACATTGAACAAGAAGTGTGTCTCAATGTGACTTTATTACATTTAAATACTGCATTCTTATTTAATATAAATAAAAATGCAGTATTTAAATGTAATAAAGTCACATTGAGACACACTTCTTGTTCAATGTATGTAAATAAATACATATATTTCAAAATTCCAAAAACCAAAATATCTGAAAAAATGCAAAAAAACATCTCAAAGATAGCAAAGAAATTATCTATAAATAAATACATTAAACAAATAAAACAGAAATTACTTGCTAATGCAAGTAAGAAATGTTTCATACAACTTTTTAAACTAGGTTTTGATGTTAAGTAACATATCTTAATGACTATTTACAGACCTATACCTTAGGTTGCAGATGTTTTATTGCATTAAAAATTAAAAAAAAACAACATCTTCCTGGTGTAGAAAAAAATAGGTTTATTTCAGAACTTTTATAATTGCAAATTATTTCTTCATAGCATAAAATTTTCTCAATGATCACATATTCATATACGTTACGGTAAAACGCCCCCACTCACCAGAAAGCAAACAAATTTCGAAATGCGAAGAATGGCACAGGCTTTCAGAAAAACATACCTTTCAAAATTCCCCCACGGGGGGGAGGGGGGTCTATTGGCAGCTCAAGGTCTAATACATTTATGGCCTGTTTTCACATTTTCTTTTCTTTCGGTAACATATTTCAATATAGCGTTATGGGCTTATGTCCCAATGTATGTCACTGTATTACATTTGTCCTGAATTCTCATTTATCGTACTATATTTTACTTATAAGCACAAATTACTTGCTACTGCATGTAAGAAATGTTTCATACATCTTATTTTACTAGGTTTTTATGTTAAGTAACATAACTTAATCACTATTTTAGACCAATACCTTAGGTTACCGATGTTTTATTGCATTAGCAATGTAGATAAGAGCTTCCTGTTGTAGAAAAAGTAGGTTTATTTTAGAACTTTTATAATGGTCAAATATTTCATTCTTACACAAACTTTTTTCAAAGGTAACATATTCAAACAGGCGTTACGGAAAAACGCCCCACTCGCCAAAATGCAAACCAATTGCAAAATGCGTAGAATGGTATAGGCTTTCAGAAAAACATACCCTTCAAAATTCCCCAAGGGGGAGGGAGGGGGGTCTATTGGCAGCTCAAGGGCTATTATCCACTGACCACAAAGTTTAAATGGAACAAAGTATATTTCAGTTATATATTTTTGGAAAACTGACCATTGGACTGTTATTATTATTCACATTATTCAGTTTAATGAAAAAGGTAGCCTTCATTATATCTCTTCAAAATAGATAAAAATTAAATGACAAACAATTAATCCCATTTTAACACAGTGACCCAGGTGTTGGCAAATATGATTTTAACAGTGTACCATATCATGCCTGCTGCAATAGCTTTTGTGATAATAAAATGACCATTATGTGTGAAAACTTACAGGCACTATTCTTGATAATTAAAAGTGGTTTTCCTGTCATAAATGAGTGTCTAATAAACCTTCTAGAACATTACTGGCAAAGAAATTTCTTAGTCTCAGACGTTCCTGCCTCTGAAGCAATTGATGAAAGTCTGGTTTTGGCAAAAGTGTTGAAGGTAGTTTAATGCCCCAAATTTTTTATCCATTGGTAATGATAAATGTGCACAACCTTTATCCTTGTGGCCTCATCATATTACATTTAAGTATAAGTATTTTAGCAATCAGTGATGTAAACTGATCATCTATTTGTGTGGGTGACATTTCAATAGCAGATATAAATAATATATGGTTGAATTTCATCTTGGGCAAATTTTGCTTTTAATAATATTTCAAAAATATAAGATGATTGTAGGTATTGATTTGTTCAACATATAAACATTTTTACTGTACAGTGTACACAAACCTGCTTAGGTGAATCAAGTTTAAGCTCGGAGTGCCAGTGACTGTGTGTACAATTTTATATTGAACTAATACATGCATGTAATCAAAATGTAATCATAATGTAATGTGATCACTTTTTCAAAGTTATTGTAATTTAATCATTACATTTGAAATATAGAGTAATTGTAATTTAACCAATTACTTGTTTTCAGCAAAGTTATTGTAATTGAATAATTACATTTTCCCAAGTAATCGCACCAGGCCTGATAAGGGGTCATAACACTGGTCTTAATGGTCGGGGCCAGAAACAAAACCCCACAGGTGGTCAAGATACCTGTAAAGTTTCATGATTGTGGTGATTGTGGCTTTCATACTTTTTGAGTTCCATGCACTTTCATACCTACTATTAATTAAAAGCGACCTACTTGTATGACCCAGGCTGTAGGGTTCATCAACCTCACACTTACCCCCTTTAGGTTCCTTTGAGTAAGGTTGAACATTTCGCATTCTAATTGCATGCACAATTAAACTAGATTTTAAACAGGAAAGCTAGACTAAGACTGGCAATACATGTAAATAATGGATGGAAAAGAATTGCACCTAGACCAGTAATCTCCCACTCTGGCATGCTTACTATTGGATTATAGGCCATCACTTTATGCTACCAAGATAACATCTCACCAGGACATCAATCATAATGCAGATAAACACCAAAAAATGTGCAATAAAAGGATTTTCATTTTATTTATTTCAAAAAATGACAAAATTTTAAATGAAAATGACTGAATGCTGTCATTCTGACGTTATATATTTTAAAATTTGCATATCCTGCAAACAATTTCAAGTTGTCGTAGTAATACAACGAAAAATGCCCATCACATAAACATTCTGCGAAGAAAGCTCTGGTCCTTTTCCTGATATATCTTACAAGGCCATCATTTGTGTTTAGTTCCCTGAAATATAAAACAAATAATTGCAAAGAAAAAATGGAATATTTCAAAGTTTTCTACTTATGATAGAATAGGCGTCTTATCCGTTAAACCTTGACAGATGAATTTCATGAATACTAACCAGTGTAGAGCCTGGTAAAGTGGTATATATACCAGTTTTATTCCTGGCTGAATGGCATAAATACTAATCAATATAGAGATTAGTCAAATGGCATAAATACCATTCAGTTTGATGTCTGGTCAAATGGCATAAATACTAATCAGTGTAGAGACTAGCCAAATGTATACCATTCAGTTTGATGTCTGGCCAACTGGCATGAATACTAATCAGTGTAGAGACTAGCCAAATGTATACCATTCATTTTGATGACTGGCCAAATAGCATGTATACTAATCAGTGTACAGACTAGCCAAATGTATACCCTTCAGTTTGATGTCTGGCCAACTGGCATGAATACTAATCAGTGTAGAGACTAGCCAAATGTATACCCTTCAGTTTGATGTCTGGCCAACTGGCATGAATACTAATCAGTGTAGAGACTAGCCAAATGTATACCATTCAGTTTGATGTCTGGCCAAATAGCATGTATACTAATCAGTGTAGAGACTAGCCAAATGTATATCATTCAGTTTGATGTCTGGCCAAATAGCATGTATAATAATCAGTGTAGAGACTAGCCAAATGTATACTATTCAGTCTGATGTCTGGCCAAATAGCATGTATACTAATCAGTGTAGAGACTAGCCAAATGACATGAATAATCATCACTGACTGAGTCATCAGTTTATTAACAGTGTAGAGACTAAAAAAATGATATGAATACTCATCGGTTTAATTTCTAGTCATTAATTCTTTTCAGTTGAACGCCAAACCAAATGAAATAATCAGTGCTGGTCAAATGACATGAATACAATTCAGTGTAGAGACTGGTGATATGAAACTATTACTGATCAGTGTAGAGACCTGTCAAATGGCATGAACCATGTATTTATCATGTGAAGCCTGATCAAGGACATGAATACTAAATAGTGTAGAGACTGGTGAAATGGGATGAATACTAATCAGCGTAGAGACAGGTAAAATAATATGAATACCAAATAGTGTAGAGATCAATATTTATCAGTGTAGAGACTAGTCAAACAGCATGAATAGATGTATTAATCTTGTACAGCATTGTTAAACAACACAAATACTAAGTAGTGTAGTGTCTGTTTGTAAATAGTTCGAGAGTCTAATTAAGGAATGTAATGGAATATTACAGTAGCAGCATGCCTGGTGCCCTTTCTTAAACAGTTTTAATTATCATCACAAGAACACAGTGAAGTTTGAGAACATCGTTATGAATCTCGGAAGTCATAAATGCAGAAAACCAGGCCAAATAGTGCTTTACTGCTTTTTATGTGTCATCATAAAACAGCAAGGATAAAACTAATTATTTACCAAAAAAGTAACAATTTAACCTAAATATAACAGTTACTTAACAAAATAAAACCTGCAAAACCAAAACAGCACTAATAACTTGAAGTGACAAGCGACATGCATCCTGTGAGTCACCAAGCAGAGAAACAGGTTAATTTGACAGTTTAAAAAAAAGATACCATAAGTAGCAACGGAAGGGCAATTTCCTAGTATTTTTTCAGCAAAAAAATGGAATAACCTAAGTGCGGTCTTACATCAAACTCAGTCATATCACATTCTTCAGCCAAACCATTCATTTTCCATTTAAAGCTTTTAACTGCATTACATTACACCTTAAATTGCATTAAAGTAAACTTTAAATTAGCAGACAAGTTTGTGTTTTTACTGTTTTTTGGGTTTAATATTCTACTAAAAGCATGAGTAATCATTGAGTTAGGCCAGAATAACATGTATTTGTCATATCTAAAAACTGATCATGTCAAAAGATCTAAACCCAAACAAGCTTAAACCTAAGATGTTGTTATATGAAAACAATCTTGGTCCTGACTCATTTTGTTTAGAAGACCACTGGTTCCGATGTTATAAAATTGAGAATGGAAAAAAAAATTTAGATCTCGGGAATCTGACTGGTTGAAATTGAGGACAGGCTCAGAACTGACCAATGGAAAGCTTGAGATCTGGGACTGGTTTCCATTCTCAAATTCTTAATTGAAATTATATTGAGGTTAACTGACAGTCTATCCTGAGCTTTTAGTCTTTACCCAATTCATTCTTTCCCAGACATGACTGCATCAAGTTTTTACTCAAAGGTCTACCTTATACCATTGTTCTCTCAAGGTTGCTCATCATTAATAAGTTTTAAAATCATGCTCAATTTCAACCAATCAAATTGCTGACATTGAGAATGGTCTCCAGTTCCATATCCTTTGAGTTCGGTAAGAAGACACTTGGAATTTCAGTATCTAATTGCTGGCAATACAGGTTTGTTGAAGGAATGAAATTGTAAGACGAGCCAAAGTAATCCATGAATGCTATGAATGCTGCCCAGAGTTCACCAAATACATTAGAAAGATAAAGGATGAAATGGAACATCAGACTGGCCGTGCATGGTATTGGAGAATGTCATTTTGGTTGGCAAGTAATACAAATACTGTTTTACTGCAGAATATATATCGGCATTTAAGCCTTATAAATTATACCTGGATGCAACAATCATTTTTCTAAACACTCTGAAAATTTCAGCATTTTTTGAGTACACAAAAATGGCTTAGGCCTTTTCTACAGTACATACCGGTAGGTCACTACAAACTTTTTTGGGAATAAACCAAAAACTATTTCGCTTCATCGTCTTTTCTTATTCCTTAATTAATATTTTAATACAATGTATTTTGTAGAAATTCTGACATTCAGTACAAAAAAAGGATTTTGTATTTGTTGTTTATACCAACTTAACTATTAAAATTATCAGTTTCAAAATTTAAATAACTGTGTCTAAACAATGTTCAAAGTCAGAATAGCAGATAAATTTTATAAGCAAACAGGCAAGTATGAATATCCTTACTAAATGATATGTTCAAAATTTGATTTTGAATTTGTTTTTTCTTATCTTTATTAATATCTCTGTCATGAAACTGATATTTGTTTTGGCCAAAATATAGGCCAGAATATTCCACCATACCCATAACAGGTCTTATAAAGTGCTCAAATTTATACTCGGGTACCAAGTAAACAATATTCAGGTTTGGTAGAGAAAAGGTTATGACGACAGCAGGAATTTATAATACATGTATATATCATGTGTATATCATGGATACAGGAATGACATTTGGATTGGCCCCTTGTAAAACATTAAACCATTTATTACAGAAACTACATAAAATAATATATTCAGCTGAACAGTGATGCAACCAACAATCATCAACAACACCTATAATTATATCCTTGTTTTCACCATGACCTTGTTTTTCACTTTACTTCATGGGATATGGCTTTTATTTACAGGCAAAAAGTCTATATCCAGACCAGCCTGCATATCTGTGCTGTCTGATCAGGTTCTATACTGTTGCTTGTTGATTCATTAGGTTATTTTTGACCAGGAAGCAAATAGTGTAGATCCTGATCAGATGACACAGATGTGAAGTAAAGGTTTAATGGTTATCAAATAACAAAAATTCTGTTTTTTAATACTTTAAAAGTTTACCTTTAATTTGTCTAATTCTCCTTTCAGCGCATGGCCTTTAGATCTTTCTTTCTCTAATTCTGCTGTCAAACTTGAAACCTGAAACCATGGTTACAAAGAAATGTTAAGCTCTGTTAAAACTAGATCCTATGTAATATAATACCATCTAAAGTTAAATGTAAAGAAAATAATGTTTTACAGCAGGTGTTTGAACTTATTTGCAATGACTGATGTATTTTTTAAAACTAAATAAAGAAATATTAAGAACGAAATGAAAACAAAAGAAACCCAAACCTAAGATTTAGCAAATATTAAATTTTTCATAACAAACCCAAGCACAAAAAGTGGGTATCACTCTCAAGTAAGATCGTGGTCAAGAGATTTTGACTACACCATGACCCTGTTGTCAAGTTAGTAAATGTTTCAAAAGAAAAGTTGAAGACAAAATTAGAATTTTTCCGACAACTCTATGTATAACCATTCACAGAGTACTGCTAACATGACATTAGTAACCTACCTGTTTTAAATCCTGTGAGCCAACAATTTATGGATGAACCGCGAGATGGACAGACATAGGAGTAGTAACTTTTAAGTCCCCTCCAGTGAAACCAGAAGGGGACTTAAAAGAGGGTACAACTCTGTCAAATGTGACCATGAGCTTTAGATTTTGGTTATACTGTGTTCCTTTAGTTATTTCAAGAATATACTCAAACAATATATTAAGAAGTATAATGCTTAGATAAAGTGATTCCTTATCTCTCCTTTTTCTTCAAAAATGCAGCACCAACAAATCAGAATTTGATTACTTATATAGCCATCAAAACACCATATTCATTCACAATTTTGATGGCTAGAAAGGCTGGTGTTCATTAGAGTATTACCTGTTCTGTGAGTTCATCCTTGACCCCTGTGAGCTCTTCCACCTGCATTAATACCTCGGCTTTGTCCTTCACTGTAAGCATAAAAAAGATTGAATTGATAAAACTGAAGTGCTGGCTGATCTTAATGTATGCTGTTAGCCCATAGGATAACAGCTCTCTCCCGTGCAGTAAATGGTTTAAATTACCAAGATTTTGACAACAATTAATAACCAATTGATGTAATATTAGACAAATTAATGTTTCACCAAGTGTAACAGTTTGGCAAGTTCTGTTTTCAACCAGGTGTCTTTCAACCGGGTGTTGTAGACCATTATGCAGTATGTGCATGGAATTACTTCCTATATAAATATCAACATAGCTGAAAACTAGAATGTGTCCTCGGACACTGATGCCCCTGCTGCTGCAACAAAATTTGTTATAACAAAGGGCCATAACTCTCGTAAAAATGGTTGCAGGAAAAAAATCCTTTCTTTACAATCATCTTCACATCCTGCTTGATGATCTGTGCAAGTTTGCAAGAAACCTGCCCTATAGTTTAGGAGGAGTTAATGCCACAAGATTTGGGGACAAACATAAGTACGGACGGTGGGACGAGTGCAACTCTATATGCCTCCCACTTTGTGGGGGCATAAAATGACATTATCAATTTTTTTTTTATAGAAATCATTAAATTTTTGGTCTGTTACCTAAAATCAAATATTTAAAAGGGTTCATTTTTGACCAGTTTAAGTCAAACAATGCAAATATTTTGCACATAACAGTCCTGGAGTTTTAACCCTTTACCACATAGATACACATTTATAACATGGGCAGAATCTAAACTGTTCACTTTTAGATTCAGGTTATTTCTTACAAAGATGCAACCAGCGCAGATACTGATCAGATTGCACATATGTGCCAACTGATCTAGATCTACACTGTGCACATGCAATAATATGCATATATATGGAGTAGAGGTTTAAATAAGCTTGAACTATTTTATCTTATGCCAATGTCTTGATTGTTTACCTAGAAGCCCTTTTTGCTATAGTGTGATGAAATTACAGCAATGGTGGACAATAAGCATGAACAATGGTTATAATTTATCCCTGCTCAAGATAGTGATGCAGTTTATGATGTCACCAATGAAAAATGTAAACTGAAGATTACGTGCATGTAGCAGTGTTTTATGGAATATTTGCTCATAAATGATTATTTATTCCTTTTCAAGATAATTATGCAGTTTATCACTTCATAAATGAAAATGTTGACTGAAGATTACATGCATGTAGCTGTATATATTAACAATTTCATCAGCAATAACTCACTGTTATGCCTTGGGTTAAGTCATGAGTCTCTGCTACATGAACCTTCACATATTAAAGGTAGATAACCAAGTTAAGCCATTACTCCATATTTACATATTTTATTGCAAGGGAGAAATGTGTAGATTCAGATCCTTGCCATATGATCATCACCTACAATGCGTTCTGGTCAGTAACAAATCTAATGAATCAAAAAGCAAAGTGTAGGTACAGATCAGAATGCAGATCAACAACAGCAACCTGACCTGGATCTACACTGATCACCCATGGGTAACAGCCATGTGCCAAAAAGTTAAGGGTTTAATACCAATGCTGATATATAAAACAACAAACATATCACCATGTTACATAACTCAACCCTTTCCTCCATAAATACATATATTTACGCATGTGCGACCAGTGTAGATCTAGTTTAGCCGGTACAACTGTGTGCTGTCTGATCAGGATCTGCACTGGTCGCATTTTGGTCAGAAATAACCTAACAAGTAAAAAGGTGAACAGTGCAGATCCTTATCAGATGGCACGGATCTGGATCAAAACTGTTAGCCATAGCAATAAAGGAGTGTCTGTGGAAGAAAGGGTCAAAGCAGGACTAAAGAAACAACAAATGTACAAACAAACTTACTTTCTCCCTGAGCTAATATCACACACAACTGTTTATTTCTCTTCTTTACTTGCTTTAATTCTTCCTTAAAAACAACAGACATCTTATTTTGATATTCAGTTATTGCAATATTTTATGTCATAAATTACATATCCATATGAAATGCTAGACTGAGTTTACTCTTATTTCTAAGTGAAAATTTATCTTGTACTAATCTCCAATCATAATTTACAAGTCAGATTTTATTGTCACTTGTTCAGTTCTCAATACTGTCCAGCATGAACCACTGATTACAGTCTCTGATGCATGGCGGACAAGAGAAAGGCCTTAGTGATTTTGCTCCACTGGCTCAAATAAGGACAAGCTTGCTGCTTGACCAACTTTGATAAAGCTTAATTTTTCAACATCTGCAAGACATCAAATAATAAACACAATCTTTTCTTAGCTTTTAAATCAGCTATAAAGTTACTCAAATTAGGAAATTGGCAAGATCAGAATCTTAAACTTTAGACATGCTGAAAATAAAATCTCTTTACATGTCTGTTGCAAATGATATGGACAATGGTAACCAAATGTGACAGTTGACCGTTCAAAGTAGAGGTTTCCTGCACAGGTAAATTTCATATTGATAAGCTTGCAGGCCTTTAAAAACCATGTAAATTAAGTTTCAGGTGATTCGAGTTTACAGAGTTACAAAAAACAGTCTTACCTCTTGTTTCTTCATTGTTGCTCTCAAAAACTCAATTTCTTTTTCCATTCTACTGATCTGTTCCTGATATTTGGCTGTAATTACTGATTCTGCTGCATATTGCTGTAATGGAACATAATACTTTGTTGTAATTACTGATTCTGCTGCATACTGCTGTATTGAAACATAATACTTTGCTGTAATTACTTATTCTGCTGCATATTGCTGTATTGAACATAATACTTTGCTTTAATTACTGATTCCGCTGCATACTGCTGTAATGAAACATAATACTTTGCTGTAATTACTGATTCTGCTGGATATTGCTGTAATGGAACATAATACTTTGCTTTAATTACTGATTCCACAGCATACTGCTGTAATGAAACATAATACTTTGCTGTAATTACTGATTTTGCTGCATATTGCTGTATTGAACATAATACTTTGCTTTAATTACTGATTTCACTGTTAACTGCTGTAATGAAACATAATATTTTGCTGTAATTACTGATTCTGCTGTATATTGATGTAATAAACACAGTTTGCACTTTACTCGATAGATAAACCTTTATTGAGTGGGCAAACAGTGAAGATCCAGATCAGCTCGCACATCCATGCAATCTGATCACGATCTACACAGTTTGTTTCTTGTTCAGAAATAACCAAATAAATCAAAAGACCAACAGTGTAGGTCCTGTTTAGATGGCATGGATCATCAGATCTGGATCTTCACTGTTTGTAATGTGATAAATGTGGATTTAAGTGTTTAGCCTCACTTTCTTGTATTCTTCTTGCATTTTTTCCTGCCGGAGTATTCTACTGACATCCCCCTCTACACTATCGAAGAACTTGGTGTCGGCAGTGTGTGAAGGCACTTTGGTATGTGAAGCTGGTGAAGATGGCACATCTAGTTCTGAGCATATGCAAAGAAAGATTTTTAAGAAAAATTACATCAAAAAGGTCAAAATTTACAAAATTAGATTAGGTCCCAAGATCATTAAACTGAAATGGAGACTAATATCCATTTCTGCCAATCAGATGCTTGAAATATGAAACGCTGAATGCTGGTCAAATGGGGAATAAGAAGATTCCGCAATGGTCCAATAATAATTGAATTCATGCGTAAATATGAAGTGATCTTGGACCCAGCAACATCAATGGTCTATCCACCTGAAATGCTGTTTGTGAAAGGGACCACAACTTGACACTGGGGTTAATTGCGTTTAACATAAAATTGGAAAGATTTTATAGACTTCATGGTCTTGAGTGAATCAAAAATTTGTTTATGAAAAATGTAAAAGGCTGTCTATGTCTAATGGATTTTCTTTGAACAATATTAAGTCTGATGCAAATCTGAAGACAATTTCTTCAAACAAGCAAAATGAAAACAAAATAATAGTGAATGTTTGTTTGATATGGAGCTTATTTTTGTAATTTTCCTATTTTTTGAAATTCAAGTGGATCAGTTTTGTGCAATTTTAAGACCTTGGGATGACATTTAACTTTTTAATCAACTGTGGAAATCATTTAATGATTGTATCATATATTATTACACAGTTTCATTGGTTATTAAACCCTTGGCACATTAGCCCCGCCATATTAACAAGATCTGACAGAAATTACACAGAATGCTTCTTACAACCTCGGGACTGGCTGAAATTAAATCTTGTCCACACAAAGTAAAATCCAGCCTGATCAGGATCATTGCTGGTTGAGTTATTTGAAGTTCAATAAAATAAATAAATGTCTACCATCAGCATGTGTTTTCCTCTCCTCTGACTGTCTGTTGAACTCTTCTAGTGACATGGGTGCTTGCTTCTCCTTCTTTTTCTTCTTCTTGTTCTCCTTGTTGCTATGTGCATCTCCTTCTCCTTTCTGTCCATTGATTTTACTGGGATCTGACTTCTATCAATATAAAACAGAAAAACAAAATTTCTGTATGATGACATGGGTGGCCATAATAATCTGTGCACCAAAGGAAACTAGTAAAGCTCAAAGCAAATGTCTGAAATTGAAAACATCAAAAATAATTTAAAAGGGCAATTTTGTTTATTCTTATGCCATGTTTGAAAATTTGGGGGGGGGGGGTCCCTAAAATCATACATTTAAACCTTTTATCATTTATATTTCTGTAAGAATAACTAAAATCCATTGTTTTTTGAAAAGCCAGGGAGGGGAAGTAAGGAATATGCATGTTACATGCAGCTTTATTCCATAACATTTAGGAAACCATTTTTTTTAAACTTTGATTAAAGGGGTCACATATTTATGCTCTTCAAATATCCAATATTTTTACCTATTAACACTGTGTGACCTTGACCTTTGAATAAAGGCCAAGATTCTTAAATCTGTCACTCTATTACATTTAAGGTAACACTTTTATAAAGTCTGGATGAAATCTCTTAGTCACATGCAAAGGTATGCTCTAGAAACAAGAGTTTTACACAATTTTCACCTTTCAACTCTGTGACCTAGACTTAGTGCCATAAACTGGACAACACTGTCTCCTTGAAGGGCACAGTCTTTTGTTTAGATGAAGTGCCTAAAACCTTATAAGTGTGATAATGACCTCTGAGGTAAAGTCATAACTCTTGGATATGACACTTCATCTTAAGAAAGTTAACACTTATATAAAGATTGGTTGCTAAGATATGCTTCAGAAACCAGACTTCAGACAAGCATACAGATAGTCAGAAAAGGTCATCACTATTTGTGCCTGACAAGACTCACTTTAGGCATGACACTGTACAAGGTAAAGATGATTATCTACAATCAGTGCTCACCTGTTTTTGTTGCTCTATCTCTAGTTTGCTGAGAAGCAAGGCTTGCTGGAGATCTTTCTCAAACGCATCAGCAGCATACTAGAAAACAAAAATGAACACTCCCATCAAACAGTGTTTAATACCAACAACAAATAAATAATAACCAGTGCATTCATTCATGTACATTTTTTGGTACATGTACCACCAGTAGACAACAATGATGAAAGCTATTGACATTTTTTGTTAAATTTATGTTCATAAAGTAAAATAAAATTGGAATGTTTGTAACAAGGGTTCTGAAAAATCCACGCCTGATCCAAGGATTGAACCCGGGACCCCTCGCATGCCAGTCCGACGCTCTACCACGTCGCCATAAAAGCTAGCTCTATGGCGAGATAGTACAAGCGCGGTACTAACTCAACCATAGCTGGGTTACATACACCCCCTCCAGATTGGAATTCGTCCTCGAATTTCCATTGAGTACAGATATTCACCTGTGGAGTGATCTCGAGGTGTTTAAACATCCTTGGCAGGTCCCCCGTTGGGCGCCAATTTGTAACAAGGGTTCTGAAAATCCAAGCCTGAACCAAGGATTGAACCCGGAACCCCTCGCATGACAGTCTGACGATCTACCACGTCGCCATAAAAGCTAGCTCTATGGCGAGATAGCACAAGCGCGGTACTAACTCAACCATAGCCGGGTTACATAATAAAACAATTCCTAGTTATTCATTGACCAAATGTGATAACTGCTCATGTACACTGAGGTCATTCTTGAAATTGATACATCAATGAACAATTTCCAATGTAAAAATATACAATGGAGTCTTCACAATGATTTCTGGTTAACTTGGTGCTTACCTCAAACTATGAGTAGCAAATGTTGTATTCAAATAATTAATAGGTTGTGCATTCTGTATCATAACACAATAATCATCAGTTATGTAACAATATTAAAGAGAAAATATTTCTGTTTCCAGTTGAATATAGTCATATAAGTGATTGACTGAAACATATGGAAATAAATGAGAAGACTACCTCTTCATCTTGTTTTTGCCATTCATCCCACTGTTTGGCCGGCACCTTTGCTCCATTCATGTGATGACCTTGTTCAGTGTTTGCATGACCCTTGATTGGAGCACCAAAGGCTAAATGTTTCAGCTTCAATGTAAAAATATACAAAATTAAACTCACTTTCCAAATTTAAAAAAAAGAAGCAAGTCAACTGTGGGAAATGTCACAGATGACAATTCTAAGACTGAGGCCTTATTTCAAACGGGAGTTTATACATGTATTGGAATGAAAAACAACCATGAAATAATCATGGACATCAAGTTATACTGAAAAAAAGTTATTTCTTCAATCTTGCTAATCTAATTTCAAAAACTTTTTTTAAATGTTGTATCATGTATAATATGTGACAAGAAACTGACCAACCATTAAATACTGAGAGTACATTCGGTTCAGAGAGATCAAAGAGAAAGAAGGGGGTTCATTAAACATGAAAACTCACAAGTTAAAAACACACAAAAAGTACCCAGTCATTTCATGTGACAAGTGTAATGTTAATATACATGTATGCCCAGTTTACTTCTATTATAATAATATTTCCTACTAGTTACCATGCAGAGACTTTATAGGAACAAAGAAAGACAATGGACTCTGGTCAAAAGGGGAACAAGAACTAAGCCCTTAACACTTTACAATGGAAAAGTTATGTTCAATGGGGAAAGTTTTCCCAGGTCAAAAGGGGAACAGGACGACACCACATCTTTAGATGAAATAGATTTAAAAAAAACAACTAAAAATTAGGCATTTGTTAACTTTTTGAATAAAATTAAACATTTTACAATGGAAAAGTTATGTTCAATGGGGTAAGTTTTTCCGGGCTGTATATTGAAATTATCGCTGCCATGATGTCACATTACTACAGTTGGGCAATGCTGCTGAAAATGTATCATGATATTATTACGATATCTAAATTGTATCCCTATATGGTATCAGGATATTTTTATTGAAACAAAATAAATGCAATTTAGTTAATTTATGCCTTACTAAGTAAATATACATAAAACCACATCTGTTTATTGTTTATCATGTTTAATAAACCAAAACTTCACTGTGACTAGAATGGTTTTAATTTCAATAGGCTATAAAAACTGAACATAAATACTTGGCTTAAGATTTCAACATCCATTGTTGTTGTTTTTGAAGTAAACAATGTGGACAGAAATTAGTGTTAAATGAATATTTATTGTATCATCCAGTATAGATAAGTATTGTATCGCCATGTTGGATCATGAAGGCAGTTATCACGATTCACAAATTTTATGCATGAATGGTATCAGTCCATCTCTACACATAATTTTTTAACTGTTGTACGTCTTGTATAAGCGCAACTTTATGGTTATAGGATAATCCTGATTCCTGAAATAAACACATAAACATCTTAACTGACATGGCCCAAGTTCAATAAACAATAGAAGTGTGACACAACGACCCTCAATCACATGACCATCCATTGTCATACACATGTTTTAATTGGCAGTCACAATTGAGTAACACCTACTTGTGGCGCAAATTGCCTTTGCTCAAAATAAAGATTTTTCAATCTTTCTCTGTTGTTAGTTAGTTGATAAAAAAGTATAAAAGAATTCTTACTTTGTCTGAAATATTGCTATGTCAGCATGTATTTTGAATGTTTATGCGTGCAAAGATAGGTATGGTGGTGGTGCTTAATGTTTCAATCCTTTTGTTGGATTACTGTTTTGTCTATTCTTTATTTCATTATTATGAATTTTCATACAACACATACTTTGTAACTTAAGTAGAAATAAAACAAAAGTTTTATTCTTTGCTTTTTTTCCTTTCTTTTAATTTTTTTAGAAATCTTGAAATAAAAATTCAATTGACCAGTATTGACCACTTGGAGTGAATTGACCAGGATGGTTTTAACCTGTTAAAACCTTCGGTTTAAACCAGGGGTGGTCAATTGTGCCAACCATGGTGCAAAGCCATCCCAGTCGGCAAAATACATTATAAAAAGAATCAAGTTTCTAAGGAGTTGGATTATAATGTATTTTCTGTAGTTCAGGGTACTTTCTGCACAGTTATGCAGAATAGTTCTTAATTTATCGGTATATTTTGAAAGAAGGTCCTTAAATATATGTGCTAGAGTCTGGAGGTCCGGATCTGGAGACACTTCCCAAAATAAAAAAAACACTGATAAACACAATCAAAATTATTTCAGTATCGATTATGAGAGCTGTGTTGTGTAATTATTTGAAAATGGCAGTGGAAATAAAAGTAGCTATGTATTAATCAAAGTTATTATTTAGTGTTGTCGCAATACAAACCTCATTAATTTCTGCCTGATTCTGTTGCTGCTTCTTCTTGTTCTTCTTCTTCTGAGATTTCCCCTGCTGTGCACCTTTCATCCCAGCCTGGCTGTCTTTTTTCTGTTCATTATCCGAGTCATCGTCCTCAATTTTAAGGAGAGCAAATCTAGATTTCTGTACTTTGATCGCTGCCATTTCTAGATATTTTTTTTTGTTTTAATACCAAGAAAACAAAATAATTCTGAAAGAATATGCCGAGTAAATTTGGTTGATAAGAGTTACTTGCTCTTGAAACTTAAGAATAAGAAAATCTTCCGGTAAGATCCGAACTCAAGTTAGACTGCGGCTCTGAAGATGTTAAGATGAAATTAAAAATCAAGTCTGTGTCAAAGTAGAAACTTCTCGGTATCGTTAGTTAAGTTGAAATGACGGTGTTGGATACGTTACTATCTAGTCTTTTTTAATTATTTTTTATTACCCTTTGGAATAAACTGCCTGTTAATATTGTTACCCTGCCTGATCTTGAGCGTTTCAAGCAGGCAGTGGCGGTGATCCAGTACTAGTTGTGTAATCTTTGTTTTTATCTCTTTTACTTTTATCCCCAATAAATCTTGCACTCACTAACATTTTAACATTTGTCTTGGCATCCAAGATCACAATTCTTTACTTTATTCTTTCACAACTTTACTAACACTTCCGACGTGCACTAAATCCTGTCAGTAACACTCGAAAGAGGAGTGGACAGTATACAGAGATAGATAGATAATATTTTAAACAGACTGCTGAGTTTTCCGCTTTGCTTTGATAACACACAGCTAAGTAAAAAGAGCCACACGCTGTGAAATATTTTCAATACATAAATAGTAAATAAATTACTCTTTTGATACGTCCACTTTCACCTAGATTTATCAGATATTCTCAGTTAGTCCGTAACTGCACATAATTTAAATGATTGACATCAGGCTAAAATAAATGTACCCTATCAAGACTTACTTTATTTCCAGCAAGTTCCAAAAATCATCAAACAGATCTGCAAAAATCATCAAACAGTGCCCAAGGTTATAAAACTGAGCATGGAAACCAGTCTCAAATCTCAAGCATCAGATTGGCTGAAATGGCGACTCAGTTTTATAACCTTTAGCCCAGATCTGCACACTTATGCCTCATTTAGCACATAGGCTTTTAAAGTAATTATTTATATGGCCCTTTATAAGTCCATCAACACGATCTTCTTCATTTCCAACTTGAAGAACATCTAACTTTTTTAAAAACATTTTCACAGTTTTGTGAAAAACAATTATTTTTAAGTTGAATGCTACATTTTTATCAACATCCTTCCTTTACTTCTAAAATGCTGAAACAATAATGCCCCTATTAACTTAGACAATTCCTTAAAGCTTTCGTTCAGTTCGTCTATATCTTTAACATTACTCAAGTGATTGATATGAACCTTGAAGTATATGTCAAACATCAAAACATATTTCATTTCCAAGAAGTTCCATATTTTACAAAATATTTTCCTTTACTCCTGTTCTTAACTTTTAATACATAGTAAATTAAGAGATTTACTGAAAATCTGGGACTTACTTCATAGATTTTTAACATTTAATTGTCACAAATTACCGTTCCCAACAAAATTTCTAACTCTTTCAAAAATGTTATAAACATGTAGCTAAATGTTCATACTCTTTATCTTAAAAGAGTTTTCTCCGCCACCATTACCTTGTAATTATCATTAAGGGGTGCACTTGGATGTTTGGCAATAGTAGTTTTACTTTGAATCTTTAAATTGTATATGTTAAAATAAATTATATAAAACGATAATTTATTTCGCCATTGCATTTGTTCAAATAAATTAAATAATAGAGCAAGTTGTATCGTTTTGTCGCGCTTTCGTCCGGCCAGTATCTCAGCAACCACTGCCTTGAATTCGATCGAACTTTTTTGGAAGCTTCATTAAAACAAAATGAAATGCCTATATTGTAAACAAATTGCGTTTCAATGAACGGCATGTCTTTTATGTTCAGTTAGAGCCTTTTAAAACATATGTAAATCATGTTTTCGGGGCACATGTGTGCCTAACACCTTAGAAAGGCCATTTTAGCGTAACTGTTCGTCTCATGTCCCTCTTTCACAGACTTCTTCTACACACCTCGCAACATCCATCTCTACACACATTACCTCCACGTAGACATTCCCTGAACATCTCTCTCCACACACATTGCCGCCGCGTAGAGAACATGCAATTACACACACACTTACTCAACCTACCCCCCCCCCCCCTCCCACACACTACTTCCACTCCCTTCCCACATACTACCTCTACATAGACACCCCCTTATCATCCCCTTTCACGGAAACTACCGCCACCTAGACAAGCCTTTAAGACACCAGCTTCCATACATTCCCTACACATCGACACACTCTTCATATTCCTCTTCCACACTCTTCCGCCTGCTAGACAACCCCTTAACAGTTCCCTTTCACACACTACCTAAACCTACGGACACCCTTAACATCCACTTACACACAATACCATTCACCTAATCACATCCTGAAACATCCCCTTCTGCACACTTCTTCTCTTGATGTGAACTACTTTTATCACGATACTAGTAATAAGTCGTATGTCTTTTATTATATACCCACGAATGATTTTAGCATAGTGCAGCGTTAATCCGCAAATTGATACAATTCGTCACATAAATAATTCCGTATTGGACAATGTCCGTTTTCCAATCCTTTAGTTTGCAGCTTCCCGTGTTCTATGTGACGTCATGTACTACATCATACTATCTTGTCGTAATTTTCCGGCACACAACGAACTCCAAAAGAGGAGATTTCCGTCTCAGTTTTATAACCGTTACGATATTTTTACGCCATTGATAAATTTTCTATGCCATTAATAAATTTACTATCGCGTTACTATTTTTATTTTTACTATTATCACGATATGTATCCCAATAATCAGCGCTCGGATGACAACGTCAGTCTCGGATGATAAGAGCGAATCGAGTTGAAGATGAGTGAGAAAAGCGTTAATATTTTTACTTTTATCTTTTACTAATGCCGATTTAAATCACGTTAGTGATTGCAATTGTTCTAGGCCAACAAAAGCTATATAAAACTGCAATGGTTTTTGCAGACAGTCCTACATTGTTGCGAAAATCACCGAAGAAGGCGGAAAATTCGACCCATCGCTCAAAATTAAACAAGTTTCCATCTGTATTTAGGAGTTGAGTGAAGAAACCATAACTATTTGATCCTTTACTGTTCCTCTGTTAATAAACAATCACAACATAGTAACACAGTTCGGTAAAAATGAATCTAAATGTTACTTTTTCTGAGGATCTCAAAGCGAGATGGATAATCGCTGGCTTCAGTGAAGATTATAGCTGGCTACATTTAAAACTGTATGGATAATGAACAAACTGACCTTTTCATCATAATTTTGATCAGCTTTAAAGCAATTTTTTATTAGTTGTAAAGTCCGTTTTTTATCTCCCATGACCAGAAGTCATTGTCCAACAAATTATCTATTTTTGGTAAATAATAAGGAAGGTCATACAATTTAAATTGGCACTGTAGTAATCTTAAGTGATTTAGATGTACAATATATCATTTCATGTCATATCATATCAGGTTTTACGCCCTTCTGAGGTAACCTGAGTTTGCTAGTTTTCATCGTGTAGTTGTTAACGTTCAAAATATTCATTGGTTCTATACACACAACTAGTTCTAGACACCGGTGACGCTCCTGGATGTGTCCAGTACTGAACACTATACTGTGATACAAAATTTCCAATGTTTGTCCATAGATATATGGTCTGTATTGATATACGATGCTTAGGAATATGAAACTTACAAAAATACCATTCTTTCTTAGAACCAATTCACACTCTAATCAAGTTAAGCGCCACAAAGTTCTGTTCTCGTTTTAAAAAATTGCATATTTAATTACATTGCAGAAACTATGAGCAATGGTTTCAAATGCTACTGGTGTGGCACAGAGTGGGGATCTTTGACAGAGGTTGTCTCCCACTTGACGCTATTTCATGGGCATTCGTGCATCAAATACCAGGAATTTCTACTAGATGAGTCAACTGGTAAAAAAGGATACTGTAATCGAGTCCTACCAAGTGTCATACCAAACGCAGTGACATTCCAACAACAATGCATCATAGTCACGTACGGAATTAAATTTTACATTCATAAAAAAGAAGACACACAAGAGATAATCGCTACAACACCTTTAAAAACAAAAGAATGTCCCGTTAGTTCCAAAAATTTTCTAATATAAGTTTTTCAGGCAAAAAAAGAATTTAAAAGTCACTGGTGACTTATTTTATTTATTTTGATTTTTATCCATCTAGCAGAAAGATACCGACGGCTCTTCTTTATATTTTTCCAATAAACATTTTATTTCATTTCTCGTTTCATTTTGAATCTGTTATTTATATTGGTTGCAAGAGAAACCACAACTTGTCAAGGAAAGAACTTTTACAAGTGTGAATCCCTTCATAAAAAAACAACAACATTTTGTTAAAATTTGGCAAGAAGATGAGGTGTCGTTTGAAGACACACGCACACGCATGGACAAAGGGCAAACATAAAACGTCATTTCACAGTTGAGAAATGATTAAAAAATAAAGTATTGATACATTTTCCTGAAGAAAAAATTATAAGCCTGGCCATTATTCAGTTTGAGCAACATATTATCTTTAACAAATTTTACTGAAGCCAGTGATTATCAATCTCGCTTTGACATCCTCAGAAAAAGTTAGATGTAGATAATTTTTTACCGAACTGTGTTACTATGTTGTGATTGTTTATTAACAGAGGGACAGTAAAGGATCAAATAGTTATGGTTTCTTCACTCAACTACCTAGATACAGATGGAAACTTGTTTAATTTTGAGCGATGGGTCGAATTTTCCGCCTCTTCGGTGATTTCACCACAATGTAGGGACTGTCTGCAAAAACCATTGGAGTTTTATATAGCTTATGTTGACCTAGAACAATTGCAATCACTGAAGTGATTTAAATCGGCATTTGTAAAAGATAAAAGTAAAAATATTAACGTTTTTCTCACTCATCTTCAACTCGATCCGCTCTTATCATCTGAGACTGACGTTGTCATCCGAGCGATGATTATTGGGATACATACCGTGTATTAAGTAAACCACGTTCTTGACTAAAATTTTGTTGTTTAGTTTATTTAAATTTGTTTTCAGAAGAAGGGTATGCAATAAAAGGAACATTATGACAGTATGCATTCTGTAAGTTCGTATTATTTCTCGTAGCGTATGTAAACCCATCATGCTCGACCTTCGGTCTCGCGTGATATTGTTTACATTCACAACTCGAATAATACGAACCTACAGAATGCATATTGTTATACTATTCCATTATTCCCTAGTTATCCATAGCTGTTTTTATAGTGCCATCTAGCAGTCTTGATGTTTATTTATCACAGGTATCAAACTTCTTGATTATGTGTTTATGGTAACAACATGCATCAGCTTTCATGGCCAGTACATCCTTTCAGCTCTAAGGAACATTGTGTGTTTTGGTCACGTTTTTTTGCAAGTTCTGGGTGGGTTTGAGCTAATTCAATAAGACAACTTGTACTTGACTGTTCATATAATAATCTGTTGGGGCAAGTGAGAGGTTGGTGCAGCCTAGAGTGAGAGGTTGGTGCAGCCTAGAACCTGGCTTAAACGCCCAGTGGCAAATTGTTTTGCCAATGACCGTTCCAAGGCGGTAGCCTCAATGGTTCTCCTTTGTGTTGATTTTTATGTGGAGTCTTATTGCAATAGCTCAATTTATAAACCCATGCTCTGTACTCTCCGCATTTTCTCTACCTTTTGGCTTCATGGGAAGGCTGTGTTTTGTAAATGTGGCTATCCCGGATATGCATGTTTCACTTTTTTTGTAAAGTACTTGGTCATTACGAAAAAACTAAAACGAAAAATTAAAAGCAAAAAGTTGATTTTATTACAAAATCGCCAACATCACATGTAGCTCAGTAGTACAAAATACAAGGAATAAAACGGAAATCTTTGATTTCAACCCCTGAACATAAAAAAAAGCATATTCACAAAAAAGTTCTGATAAATAGGTAGCCGATGAAAAAAAAAATAGATATATATAAACGTTTAATGCTGTTTAAACACTTTTTGTGAGAATAAATAAATGGAACTATGAAAGCTTCTCTCGCATGGGGAAATTTCTCGTATTAGCCTGAGACCATTCATGAATTCTATAAGGAATATAATGTTTAGGAAACTTTTTTTAACTAAACATACGTAATGCTCATTTCCAAAGTAGATTTTTAATTTTTTTAAATGTGTGATATACAACCCCCAAAATGCCATTCCCGGGGACATTGACAATAACCCCTGAACTACAATTTGTTTTTCAAATACCATACCAACACATTTGCCAAATAATTAATGTGATACATTTAAAAACTGATCTTCGCTGCCAATAACACAAATGATATAACGTAGTCATAGATTTCAACTTTGTGAAAGCAAGCGACATATTGTGTTCCATGACACGCACAATTCTAGTAGGTTAACTGACATATGTAATAAAAATAGTAAACATAAACATTTTTCGTAAAAATACCTTTTAAACGCCAAAAACGCAGGAATGATTGCGTGGTCACTCAGAATCATAGGAGTTTTCATGCTGATTGTTTTTACTGGATACAGCTATTTTCGTTTTTAAGAAAAATACTTGTTTATTAATGTAATGCCTACAATGAATTTCCATTTTGATAAGCAAAGCAAGCAAACGCAAATTTGTCCGCTTCACAGCATACACACCGAGATGTAAATAATTTTTACAGAACACTCACTCCTTAAACATCAAATCACAATGTTCCGTGTTAGATTTTTCAAACTGGATCTCCCAATTTTCCTTGTAACGTAACTTTGATCACGTACAGCATCCCGGGTCCCGCAATGTTTCCCTTAATTACGATCACATACTGCATACCAGGCCCCGCAATGTCCCGCGTAACTTTGATCAAATACTACATAGCGGGCCCACCAATACTGCATACTGGGTCCCGCAATGTTCCGTTTAACTATGATCACATACATGTACTGTAAACCGGGCCCTGCAAAATATCACATACTGCATACCGGGTCCAGTAATGTTCTACTTAACTATGATCACATACTGCATACCGTGTCCTACAATGTTTATTGTAACTGAGTTAACCCAGATTGTAACTTTGATCACATATTGCATACCGTTTCCTGCAATGTATCACATACTGCATACCAGGTCCCCCAATGTTCTGTGTAGCTTTATCGCGTTCTCCAAACCGGAAACCGCAATATTCCATGTAGCAAATACTGCATACCGGGACACGCAATGTTTCGTGTAATTTTGATCACATAATGGCACAAGCTCTATGCGCAAGATGTACAGTTCGTACACGATTCTTGTTTATTTTTTAACGAAAAGCAAGCCAAAAGTTTAAACATGAAATAATTTTAGAGGCATCTTTGGTATCTGAATGTATGATTTCACTAGACCTAGCTGATGTTAGCTTGTTTGCACGTTTTACAACATCTTCGCCGGAACTTGTGATATCTGCACATCTTTAACTGACCTGCCAGTTCACAGTATGGGGAACTATCTTCACAGGTAGCTGAAATAATAAAGGAACGAGTATTATGTATAAAAACTTTAATGTGTTGTAAAGAATATACTGTACATGTTGAAGATTGATGGTTACAGTCTTGGTGTAACTGATAACCCATTTAGTGGTTAATGGTACCAGCCTTTTCGGACAATGAAGTCAAGACGTTAGAAATTACTATCATCAGTAAAAAAGGAACACGTAAAATTAAAATTGAGGGGCGGGAGCCGGCTTTTAGGATTATAAGCTCCCATGTCTGCACGCATGAGGCTTTCAGAATTTTGAGACTGAAACTTACTTTTCTGCAAAGAGGCTTTAAATATTGTGAGATTGAAACTTCCCATGTTTGCAAGGTGCTGGCTTGCAGGGTGTATTGTGAAAACGTGACACTAGAACTATACATGTCCTCTCGGGACCGATAGCGATATAGATATTATTATGTTCCATGAATTTAAGGTGCTGGCTTGCAGTTTTGCCCTGTCCCCTCTTCCCTGTTCTGCAATATGCTGCCCTGAATAATTGTGTGACCGTGCCTAACCATATATGCAAGCTTGTCGAATTGTGCTCTACCACAAGAATGAGTGATTTCGGGGGAAGAAACTTTTCACGTATCTAGGGTTTCGGCTTGTAAGGTTGAAAATCAAATACTTATCATGTCATCAAGGTTTAAACCTGCAGGATCGTGAGGCAGAGACTTACAATGTCAGAAGCGTTTTCTCCAGGATTTAGACATTACGAATAACCTTGTATGTAGTTTTGGATTGCAGGATTTTGAAACAACGAATTACAATATCTGTGTTTGTAACTGTTTGAGGCAAAGACTTGTCTTCGGGGTGCATACTTGCAGATTTTGGGACACCAAGTCGGCAAGATGCAGGATTGCAGATTTTTCCGACAAATACTTACTATGTCTGCAGGGTGCAGGCTTGCATGATTTTGAGACAGATGGTTTTGGTAGTTCTCTGCACATTTCGAAAGCTGGCTGTTTAGTACTGACCCAAACACAAGACATGGTTCGGAGCTTTTGACCTTTTATGCCGCATCGAGGAGTACACTAGAGGAAAAAATGTTGACATTTATTCCTATTATTTTTTATAAACATATACAGCGCATCGACATGATATTTGTTGTAGTAATACACTGAAACTTGAGCCCAAGACGGACTGCGCAACAACAGTTTCATGTCGATTGCGTGTAGATTATTTTGCATATTTTCGATTACTAATGTGATTAAGGCAATAGGCAATTCCTCATCAAACAAGCGAGGACTGTGTTTTGTGTTTTTTAATAAGTTATTGTTTTAGGCAATAACATCCCAACATTGGTTTGGTCACTTCTTGCGCACAGGTCGTATTGGTTTTCCGGATTTGTGAACTAAGCATGTTGCTTACCTCCGACCAGCTGGAAGTTTGCCACACCGCCGAACAGTTAGGGTTCATACAATGCTGTTCATTAGGTGGCTGATGGTTACTATCACAGTTACTGAACTTAGTAATGGTACCATTGCTGTACCGGCATCCTAAAGGCCTGGTCTGCACCGAGTAGTTCGACTTCAGACAGCTGTTGTCCGAACACTGAAACATTTTCATACATTTCTAAATGGCAACATATGTACAGTATACTATAGGAATGATCGTCTGAAACGGTCTATGTTAATATACACAGGGCTGCGACCAGGAAAAAAACAATTACAAGTAGACCTAAATTCGGTTAGAATCTTTTTTTTTCGAGAAAAAGGATTGTTGGGAAAACAAAATGTTGTTATCCTAGTGGAGCATAATTAAGCCAATTCCATGCAATTTTTGTCTCAATTTGGTATTTTGTTTTGTCGTGGGAGTTTATGGTTAAATCAGTAATCAATTTTTTTCGTGTAATGTCATTTAATGTCAGTTTCGTTTTTAATGAGATAAGCATATACGAGTCAACTTCCTATTAATAAAATTGTTATAATAAAAGTAGAAACTAAACTGCTGTTGTCACGTGAATGGCATTACACAGAAAACAACAAAAATATACATAAATTGGTTTGTTACTTTATTCTGGTTCTCAAACACAGTAGCCTAAATTTGCCAGACTTTAGGAGACACAGCGTTGTTCACAACATAAAAAGCTTTATGTATATGTATAACAGAATGCTGTAGAACGCTGATGGTAAGGTAACTTTTATACTTTTTATGATAAGCAGTTTCTATAATGGGCCTATAAGTGAAGGGAACATACCGGTGACCATTCTCCCACGACCCACTGCGGACACTCCGGTTCTAACATACATTTTCTTTCCGAGGAAGGTCTACTTAGTCCTTTCTTCATACATTCCTCATCAGGTAACAAGCGGATGAATTTATCAGTCACCTGGTTACACGTTACTAGCCGTATTTGAGTACCCCACCCACACTGTTTATCACACTCTGTCCAGTTTGACGTCGTATAACTGGAATAGTCATATTCGCTATTATCTTGTATAGAGTTGATCTTGAAGAATTTGGAATTCGTCAGTGTAATATTCTTAACACCGTCAGATTGCGGTCTATTGATTAAACTTCCATTAAAGTTTGAATGGAATATTGCATCCAATATTTTATTAGCTTGCATTTTAGCTTCTCCTTTACTTTGAAAACTAACGTTCACATACGCGTAAAGTAGCCCTACACTGCACGTGTACATGCCGGCGTCCGTCTTTGGATTTGCCCGTGTAAGTCGTAACGCTCCATTTGATGAAACCCTCACACGGCCCACTAACGGTATCAACCGGTGGTTCTTGGTCCAAAATATCAATTTCTTATTATAATTCTTTACGGGACATTTAATTTTCACGGACTGGTGAGGTAACAAAATTGCGTTCTCTCCAACAAAAAGTTTTATTCGTTTTGTCCTTTTGATTTGAATAAAAGTTCCGTTTGTTTCCCTGATTTCCGGCAACTGTTGCAGTTTGTAACAATCGCCTAAGTGACATTCTCGACTACTGGAGGGGCGGGACTCGATGCAATCTGAATCGGATACGTTCACATGAAGTGCGGTTTTCAACTGTTTTACACAGTAAACAGATCTGTATTCAACTCCCATCCCACACGTCACGGAGCACTGAAATGATGTGTGCAATGTTTCAATAAAGAGAACGAGGATGAATGGAATAACACAGAAATAACACAAATGAGGAGATGATAAGTGAAATAACGGTGTATATAGAGGGAGAGTGAAATAACCGCTTACAGAGATGATAAGTGAAAGAACGCGAGTGAAATAACGGAGAACAAAGGGAATGAGTGAACTAATGGAGTGCAGAGAACGAGTAAAATAACAAAATACAGAGAGGATGAATGAACAGAGCAAAATTTTATTCACATCTCAGGCAAACAAGTGTGCTCAATGAGGAACTGTAAAGTTTATATGACATGATCTGATAATAATGTACTAAATTCTATAAACGCTAAAAGAATGAACTGACATTGGTATAGAAAAAAAGAAAAAATAATTTCAGTTTTGTTACTTAAGCCCATGTTAATAATGCAGCAGTATGAATTTAAACGCATCACGCGTGAAAAGAAACTTCCTAAAATAATTGTAATCAATTGATAACAGTTTTCAAATCCATTTAATCGAATTGTTTTGAAAACAGATTGTTAAAATATCATATTTAATATTTTAAAAAATGTAACCTCTCCCCATGCTCCGGTATTCCACTCTCCCTGACAATATTTGAGGTTACATGATCTCTCCGACAAGGGGACCGGGTCCGGACACCGGTACATAGGTAATGTCTCCTGATCACCATAAGCTGTCGTCTGTGTGCACTCCACACCACGTGACTGCCTTCCTCCTCCACATGGAACTGAACACGGACCATACTCGCTGACTTTCCATCTGAAGAATAACCCTATTTATTACTTTGTGAATGTTATTTACCGCGTATCACCGAAAAAACACAGATATTTTCAGCTAAAATACACTTGTTTCTTTCACAATTTGGTCTGACAAATACTTTAAAGTTTTTTTTCTATTTAATTTAATACAGTTTTGTGGTACATTATATATGTATTCTTGTTATAAACAATAATAAACTAGAGATTAATTGTTTTGTGGAAAGTAAGAAAAAAACTAAAGAATAAAGATTCAAATTTTACAACAGATCTCTCGCGATATACATACGTAGGGGGACAGTCAACGGTGTTACAATATTGGGTAACGGGTGCTGGTTTTATCAAGCCACGACACAGAGAATCCACAACGGTGCGGTTACCGGCTGTTTCCAAACACTCTAAGATACTGGTCTGTGTGCCTGAAATAAGACAGATACAGTGCATTTGAAAGTTTCTTATGAATGATTAACAAATAAAACGTTTTCAAAATGCACAACTGAGTCGGGGAATCAATCCCTATTCCGTCACATGTTTGCCGCAGCCTCTAGATGCCAGTTGCGATTAGTACAAGCGTTATAATACCTCAGAAAATGATGAGTCACAGAAATGGTTTTAGTAATGTGTTTAAGTATCGTTTAATTAAACTTTCAGCATAACATCTACATATCTGAATTAAAATTTAAATCTCCATAGTTAGTCAAAGCATACATGGTATTTTATAGCATACATGGTGTTACGTTGAGCGTTATTATTAAGTTCAATGCGATCACATTTGTAGATTTTCCACGTCCTACAAGAGCTTTATTTCGTTTCAGGACATGTTGTGTTGAATGGGTTAATTATTACATGGACTGAGTTTATCCTGGTTAAACAGTAAATTTTACCCAACCTGAAGGAAGGTCAGCATGTACCGAACTTACCCTTGCCACATGTCTGACTGCATGGTTTGAACTTCCGGTGTTGCCAGGTAAACGCTGTATTACTGGTCACGGTAGGTGGGCACTCTTTCTCACGACATTCCTTCTTGCTGTGGGGCTCGATACCTGCAAGGCACAGACTGTGTTGTTGTCATGTTGAAAAGCTGTATGGTGTGATACATGGTAGGAAAGTATGGCGAAGAATAATTTTATCAGTTAACCCATACTAATTATCTCTAACATATTTTATTATAACATTATTATAATACGAAATGTTCAGTCTTGTTTTATTTATTAAATTTTTATTATTTTAATTAAGGTTTAACATTTATTTGTATCACTTATATCCTTATGTCTGTATTTGTTCATGCTTTCGTGTCTGATTCTCGGTTAGTATTTTAACGGATACCTAAACATGTATTTAACTTCATTAAAGTGTTATGGAACACAATTGTAATTGAAAAGTCACACTAGCAGACTTAAAACATTATATTATGCACATACCTGCACACTCTGACGAGGGTACAAGTTGTCCACCTTTAATACAAGTGACCTCCCTATGTCGGTAGCCGACCCCACAAGTGACCGAACATGGACCCCAGTTCAACACCTGAAACCTAAAACACGCGAAATACATGACACTTAAATCCTTTGAACATTGTTTTGCAGTCCATACAAGTTGTTTCCGCAGTTACTTCGCATATAACAATTGTAAGAATCCGTGTTAGGCTGAGACATGACACAGTACTGACATCTACTATGTAATGGTTGTCAAAATGAACAAAACAACAAATAAAACTAGATTTATTGCCAACTGTAGTCCATGTACAGCTACTAAACTAATCAGCGCTTTTAACGTGCCTTACAGCCATAGAGGAACATGTTGTTAGGTATTGTGAAAAGGTTTTTGAAAAAAATAATAAGAAAAACTCTGACAATATTTTAAAGAAATTAAAGAAAAATCATTTTCTGGCATTCATTCGTAATTTAAACTTACATTCCGCTTCCTCACAACTTTATCAAAGAATTAATTAAAGAGAAAATAGTACCTTTAATGCTTGTAACAAATACATAGTTTTTTTTACAGATGCTTCGTTATGTCAGATTGATGCATCTATTTAAATGCCAATAATAGGCATCCATATGGTTACAAATTGTGCACCCATTGTTGCGTATTTGTTTTATACTGCTATGAAAGGGACTTGATGTTATCTTTTTTCTTTTGAACATCAAGACCGCGTTGTTGGAGCCGTTAAGAACTCGTCGCGGTATTTGTTACTAAGCAGATTTATTAAACATATGTAATAACCATTATTATGTAACGTCAATAACATATACCCTAATGAACTCCTGGATAGTAAAGCCAATGCATCAGAAAATCAAACAAGCTTTTCAGACCTATAATATTTTCTATCCCATTGTATTCTCCTTAATTTTATATTGTTGAACTACAATATTTTGGTAAAAGAAATTATTTCATTTTAATATTGAACATTCCATATTGTGGATGTTTATGTCCCGCTTGCAACATCTCTCGGGGTTTTATTACACATCTTGTTCGATGTGTGTCATGAAAACATTATTTTCTTTTGTGCTGTAAACTCGTCTGACATTAGCATAATAGGCCTGACCTAATTGGGGAAGACAAGATAAAACAAGAAGAATGTACTACAGCCCCTGTTGTTACCTGGGTATGGTGGACAGTTCTTGAAGCATCGCATCGTCGAAGAAGTCGTGTTGCTCACTTGCGGACGAATCTGAAAAAGAACCAATCTGAGACTCGTTCCTTATATTCTAACTCATTTGAACAACTAATTGTTGGTATTTTCAATACAATGACTATGATACGGTATGAAACTGTTAATATACTACTGCATTTAAATATTTTATAATGAAAGATATATAAAGGTAGCAAGACTAATATAAAGGCGTCTTTTTAAAAATATGAAACCTGATCCTACATGACCTTATAAACAGTTAAATTTGAATGCTTCTTAGAGATCTGAGTGCATATCAACATTTTTAAACACATTTCTAATTGCTGAAAATCTATATCGCATTGCTGAAAATTTATATCGCATTAAAGTATGTAAAATTTCTTGCAGAAATTACCGTCTTGTTGAATGTCTCCGTCGGATACGCATGATTTTCCGGCAAAGCATTTCTGTAGAGCAGCAGGTTTATGTTCACTGACACAGGAGTCAGCAGACGACGCTCGGCAGACGACTTTGCGCTTCTGCTCGCCGTAACCACAAGAAACCGAGCACTGAAAAAGATACGTAAACAAGATGTAATTTATTAAGGAAAAATTTCATCTCCCCATCTTGGGTTTGCGATGATTTGAATGCAACAGATGTGAATTATGTCCTCATCGGAGAAGTGGAGGAAGCTATCAAATCAGAATTGATCTGAAAAGTGTTCATTGGTTTTGATCGGCAGCAGGTCAAGAAATCGCTTCTTTATAACTGGACTAAGTGTACAAACCAACCAAATGAAAATTTAAATACACCGCGTTTCATGAACAAAGGGGGGTGATTTTAAAATATTCAGTATTGATGCTTTCATGCAGTTTTTTCCCTTGAACAAGAGTATTGGCTATTAGTTTCCACAAAAGGTACAATTACAATTAGGATAATGTGATAGTGACATCACAATAGAGAAAAGTGGAGCTAATGCCATATGTACTAGAAGTCTTTCCCAACTATCATGTCTCTGTTCCGGGACCATGAAAATTGGCAATGACTGCTGAAAATATGCGCTTGTTGGCTGGGAACTTAGTATTCACTTATAGTGCCAGCAGATAAGGAGAAGAAGTCCGGACACTAACTGACATCAAGACGGACAAACATACGGAGAAAACAATACAACAACAAGATAATAAATCTAGACAAATCCAACATTAAATAATTTGGTAAAATATTTAAACACAGGTTCATGTTAACACGGACCAAACTGGTTAGATCCGAGGTTGCTTTTGCAAGTGGATGCAAATTGTGTGACAAAAATTCTACAAGAAGTTCAAATAAGCATAAGCAAGTGAACTTACCGCAGACCACGGGCCAGTCAACCACTCTGGACAATCTCCAAAGTTACAAGGTGCCTTCATTTCCGGTTTAACATCGCTGCATTTTCTGTCAGGCACGTGCGTCCTGTTTCCATTACGATGCTTGAGACATAACACGCGCCTGTATCTAGATCCTTCTCCACAAGTTCGGCTGCACGAGCCCCATTTTGAAGTATGCCATCTGTAAATTTGACAAGAAGTTTATGCAAACTGCAGGTCTGGTAAACGTTTTGCAGCAGTTATCCAAAGTGTTATTTAAACAACGATAAATTCTCATACACATATTGGATTCTTTGATTGTTTATGTACTGTGTTCTTGTTATTTATATTCATTAAAAAGGATCTTATACACAAGTAGCGCCTAGAGTCGCAGACACTAGACAGGTATGTTTATAATTTACATTTTCTTGAGGCATTTTTCTTTTGAAATTCCAGCGGATTACCTATACAAACACGAGGAGCTTTCAACGCATTCTTTGACTCTCGGCGGATCTGGTTTGATGACTCGAGCACAGAACTGACTCTCTACTACATTCCCAGAGTTCACGTCTCTGCACGTGACTGATGACGTCTGAATGCCAGTCTACAAGAGGAATAAATAAATCAGTGAATTTCAAACAATCCGATATACTGGCACCTATTAAACAAAACATGTAAAATGTCATTTTATTTGGACAGTCGGAATGAATAACTTTGTGACAGGTACATACCAGTCGGAAAAGTTCATTCTCTGCCATTCTCACAGTTTTCATTTTTTTTATGTTTACATTTAACATTTATATTTACATTTAACAGCTTAACATTAGAAAGTTTGATGAGCCTGACTGCCTGAATGCCTGAATGCATGCAAACCCCCCCTCTCTCCCTCCCTCCCTCCCTCCCTCCCTCCCTCCCTCCCTCCCTCTCTCTCTCTCTCTCTCTCTCTCTCTCTCTCTCTCTCTCTCTCTCTCATGCCAATTAGCGGATCAGGAATGAGCGGAGATGCACTCGCTCTCTCGCCTCGACTTCAACTCCGACAAACTCCGGCTCATACTTCGGAGTAATCCGACTCGACTTCACACATTCACTCACAAAGCAGTAGGCCTACACTTACGCCGCATGTTTTTGAGCACGCCGTCCAGCTGACCTCCCACCGGAACAATTTTTCTCCTAACCCGCTATGTCGTCTTCTGTGACCACGTGGGGTACCACATGATTTCCCGTCCCCATCGCATACTCCACAAGGATCGAGTTTTCTTTTTGAACCAACTATATCGTCACATCCAACACGCTATTTTTGAAGAAGAAGATATATTTTTATCAACTGGTAGGATCAAACTTAACCTCAATAGAAACTTTTTAGAAGAAATTTAAAACGTTTTTGTTTTCAGTAAACAGACTTGCAAGAAAGTACTAGCTGCGTACTACTTTTCGAAGTACAATCTTTTACTCAGACTTATGATCTTTTAGGCTACAGTTGCTACTTTGTGAGGCGTTTAAATAAAGTTCGACCCATTTAATCTGCACTAAAATGACATTGACTGCCGGATGATATTATGATATTTCTGTCTGCAAATTACTCAAGAAAAGCTCTATAATGCAGAATAGTCATAATGACGTTTATATGACAAACATATTTGTATGCTTTTGGAGGTTTCTGAAATTAATCAGCGAATTTTAAAAACGTAAACATTCATTCACCTTACAAACCCCTGCGATGCAAACACCGCGTTCGTCATTGGTATCACACGATGTGCCGTTCCATGCTTGGCCAGCCATTTTTAGGATAAAGTCCGTCTCTACGGTCTTGCAGTACAGTACGCATGGCTCGGTGGCGCTGTAGTAAGGTACCCATTGAAAGTAGTTGTCTTTGATGGAAACGTTGTTGTACGAGTGACATTGTATATCCCTGACAAACATGTTGCCGTTATCACAAGCCTGAGGCAAAATGAATTCGTAAATTATTCATCAAAAGTATATATAAAGTAAAAGATAAGCTGAAGTTCTCTCACAAAAACGGGCTTTTTGGATGCCCCGGATTAACAACTAAACAGTTTACAACTGTATTATTCAAACATTTAAAAAGTCAACAACTCTTCAGTTACAATATTAAAAAAGAAAACATTGCGAAGTCAGAATTTCGCGAAGATGAACATTTCATAACATATATTTTAAACAGACAGTGACATCAACAAGCTTGTAGCCGTACTTGCGTATTGCAGACTTTGTATCGAATATTGTGGCCGGTGCAGGTGTGAGTGGCACCGAGGCATGTCCTGGTCCTGTTTGCAAGTCCTCCACCACACGGTCTCGAACAGTCTCCATAGCTTGTCCATTTAGACCATTCAGCACTCGTGTTGCTAGCTAACACCTACGTGAAAGAAACAAAATAATATTTACGGTAAATTAAGTTGCTTCCAAATGCGCTTATAGCAATACAATGTCTGTAGTCGGACAATTGTTCCATCCTTACGCTAGGACTCGATATGAACCACGTATTTTATTTTCACGCACTACTCGTGTTTTCTCGTTAGTGAATCCATGCTCTTTTTTCTTCGACACATAAAAGCTAGTGATCAAATGCTGAAGGCAAATTAAGCAGCTACTAAACGTTTGGTACTAAGATTAGCATTCGGCAGCAGCAGAACTAGTATATAACTTTTACGTGTCTTCATTACCTTTGTAAATTTCCCCGGATTCAGTTGATCACTGATATTTAAATACTAGTTTTATCAACCAAAAAATTACATGTATATCTAATATACAAAGAAGAACATTGAATTATTGAAAAATTCATCTTATGTTTCTATTTTCTTAATAGGGGCAAAAAGAAACTCCATTCCGGTGTTGATTGCACGTGTTTTTGTGCACATTGATATTGTTGTTTGCACAATGGTAAACTTACGACAAACTCTCACGATTGATGACTGAACGTTATTATCCAAAGATGAAAAACATGACTTTTACCCTTTTAGCACATTCCAAAAATGTTCAGATGTTTAACTTGAATACTTAAAAGACCCGAACATGTTTGTCAAAATACTTACTAAGTGTCATGTTGTAAAATGTCAAAAGCATTTGTAAGATATCTGGTTGATAAAATACCTGATATGATATGAAATTTGTAATTGAGAAAAGGTTCTTTAGGTCAATGATGTTTAAAAAGGCATGCGACGTAAATTTATCATAAAATAGCAGTAGCGGATGAAGATTAAGATGTTACTGTTATTAAAATCCCCACATCTCCGTCATCTGTAACCAAATATTAAGTGTTTGGGAGCCATTTTAACTGTAAATGCTCTCGTCACCAAATATACAAGAACACTGCAGAAATGTTTAAATAAAATTCATTTGTAGACTAGAACAAATGTGAAAACACCGAGTTTTCATAAATTTGCCTATCGCCTGCCCATCTCAAGGTGCTATTTAAACAGAAAAGAACCGAACAGAACAAAACTTTATTCTTTTACATTTACCAAAGTATACATGAACAAAAGGCAATATACACCGACAAAAAAACCTGTAAGCTTGCTGTTAGAGTTAACATATCTCTAGTTAGTTTTTAAATACAAAATACAACACTGATGTTACTAAACCCGTTGTTAATGAGACTGGAGTTGAGGGGGATATCATAATATTTGAAACAAAGTTGTACCATCGGACAGAGTTCTTACAAAGGAATCTGCTGCTTAAATAGTATACCGCACACTGATACATGTATATTCGTGGTCATGTAGCATCAGATCAGATCAGGTCAGGCCAACTCTGACCACATTTAATAGTTTTAAGGCGGATGAAATCAGTAAACGTATAATACACTCAAGCTGGTCTTCATAATTTCAATGGGAATGAACTGTTCGCAACAATGATCTATTAATGCATTGTAGTTAATTGCAGCGTCAAAGGTGCTTAAGCACTTATCAGGGTCCAAGATCAGAAACCTGAGTTTGGAGACCAGTCTCAAATCTCAAGCATCTGATTGGCTGAAACGGCGACCAGTCGCCATTTCAGCCAATCAGATGCTTGAGATTTGAGACTGGTCTCCTGATTTAGTTTTATGATCTTGGGCCCTGGACGAAAATGTTAAGTGTTTTCATATCAAAATTTAAATTTATCATTTAAAGTACAGAAGACCTGTAAACAAAGTATTTGTGATATAATACTCTTACACAATCAACGCACCAGTGGATATATTTATAGTAACGCAGTAAGTACTCGCGACAGATTCTAAAATGTACTGATTAGTCCAACATTTCGGTGGAACTCGCTCAGTTTCAGTCATTGATACTTCGGCATAATATTGTAGTAGATTTCGTACCAGCGGCCTCGCTAGCTCAATTGGTCGAGCGACGGTACGGTAAGCCGGAGGTCCGAGGTTCGCCGAATCCTGGTCGTGGCTACTCTTTCGGACCCAAATCTACCATATTGGCGCTGCGAGCAGGGCGATTAAATTTGGAGCTCTTTCGGGCGAAGCATGTTTGGCTGGGGTATTCGACTCGAACTTAGGCAGAAGTTTGCGGACATTTCCAAGTAAGTTGGAAATGTCTCGTATAAGTGGGGAGGAAATGTAGTAGATTTCGTACCGGCGGCCTCGGTAGCTCAATTGGTAGAGCGACGGCACGGTAAGCCGGAGGTCCGAGGTTCGAATCCTGGTCGAGTCTACTCTTTCCAACCCAAATCTGCCACAATATTATAGTACATATACAATTAACATTAACCACAACTTAGACCTTGAAGTTTTCTATCCTGAGCTGTGAATAGGCAGCTTTAAACCGAGTTAACAGGATAACATGATTCCACTGCAGGTCACCATTTCAGCCAATCAGATGCTTGAGAGTTGAAATTGGTTTCCAATCTCACTTTTATAACATTGGATCCAGTTTTCTGACTATCCACCTTTAAGTGGGACAGCTCAGGTGACCCGGATAAGGCCGACATCTAATCGGTCATTACTTTCACGTACAAACAAAATTCATTTCACACATTTTTCTCCAATTTGTATTTGATTACATCTGAATTAATACCTTTCAATATTGACATAATCTTTGACAAATTTCTAATTCACACGCAATTTTTGTATAAAATCTAATCATTCAAAATTAATATCTTTCGTAAATCAAGCATTGATCAATTAGATTTAACAAGCTGAGCAGTCGGTTATTACATTACAACAACAATAAATTACATTTTCGCTCATTATTGACATATTCTTGTGCATTCTTCTTTTATATTAAATGTCTTTGACTTCGATTTCTGTTATAACCACATGACAAACGGCTACTGAAATTAAAACTGCGTCATTTTATTCAATTTTTAAAATTTAACAAATTATATTAATTATATAGAAATTATCAAATACATTAAACCAATTTAAGAACGGCTATAGACATATTTTAGAGCATGGGGCAGACTGTTACCCGCTAAGTTCGCACAAGTCTAATCACGGTGATGAACAATAAATCAAGGACCTCTACGGATACAATTCCAGGGTCGAGAAGTCGTAGCACTTACCCACTTGTCTAAGCAATCGCGAGGTATCGAGTTCGAACCCTGATCTAGTCCCAAAATCTCTGAAATGTTTCTTAGTGTTTCCCTCCTTATAATGGTTACCTCACAGGAAATTAAATAAGATCGTGATTTGGTGGTAAACAGAGGGCATGTTAAATAAACAGGGGTCACATCCTGATTTTGTCCAAAACTGAAATTGTTCCTCTTTGGATGTTTATTAGGCCGTTAACCTCTGAAACTGGACTATACAATTCTGGATTACTTGCTCATGCCAGAATATAAGTGTGAGGGTGGGTAATGTGGGCGGCTTATGGCGCTGAGCGGATAGAGACAGGCCCCATATCATTCTGCTATACTAACTAGTGTTTTTCAATTTGTCAAAAACAAACGGCAGACAAATAAGTCAAAATCATTTTATCAATATTTAGATGTTATACTGATTCATGTGCCTGCTGGCGGGCAACGCAGACCCAAGTACCCGTTAATTTACTACTCAACCAAGGTTAACATCGGTTGATGCAAAAAATCTCAGATTGCTGAATAACGATGTTAGATCAAAGATAATCATTATGAAAAAGAAATGCAGTGATTACTCGAGTACTTTCTTGCGGTTCAATTGGGCGGAAACAACTCCTGCATTATTAATATTGTAGTTTTAAAGTGGCGAAGTAACGTTAGTTTTATCACAAATGCGCATCTGTATTCAACTCACTTAAATTAAATTAAGTTAAGCTAATGTGACACATTACAGTGATCCGGGCCGTTGAAAATTCATATTAAGTCAAATAATTAACTCAAGTCGGTATCGACGAAGAATTGTAATATGTAAATTGAATTCAATATTAGTTTTTCACTGAAGAATTTTCTTTCATAGTGTAGGTCCGTAGATGTGTCTTGTCCAAAATGACCTCGTGAAGGACAACTCGCATGCCCGGTCTCAATGTGCCTTACATTTTTTGTTCGATAATTTGATCTTCAATTTTATTGTTGTTTTTTTTGTCGATGGATCGGTCGATCTGTGCATGTTGAAAATCGTTTGAAGCGAGCTTACAAACTAATATTAAATCTGAGTCCTTCGTTATTCAGTTATATAGTAGACTTTATTCATATTTGTGCTGTTTCGGCTTTAAACGATAAAAATATCAACGGCGTTTTGTTATTAAAAATTTCATGATTCAGACAGGCAAAGTCCAACTTTTTATGTTGCTGAAAAATTGCCAATATAAATGCTAATATATTTGTTAAATGTTGTTTAACTGCTGTTTAAATTTTCAGTTTTAAATTGATTTCTCACACAAAAATGCAAATTTCCCGTGTGAACTGTGCAGACCCTCCCACAAACATGGACAGGTACTTGCACTTTTCCAATTGTTTATCAGAGCAAACATTTCCAGTTGAATTCAAGAGCAATTACTTATAATAAAACGATAATACACTATGTATATCCCGTCATGTTTTTAAATGATTTGTTTTAGCTTTATAGAATAAAAGCAAGAATATATTGTGCATTCTATATATTATGCAAATAAGTAAGAAGGTATTGAGGTATCATAACCAAAAAGCCTCATCTAACCGCGAACATCCAATGCTAGTTTGACGAAAGTCTTTAGAAAAAAAACGACAACTTCATAATTCTTTTTTTATTAAAGGGTGGGGGAGGGGTAAGGGCGGGAAATACACACACACGGTCCGATCCTGGAGACCAGCCTCCAACCCATAGCAGCTGATTGATTTAACATACGCTCAAACTATTCACTGACCTCTCACAGACAATTGCTTTCTCTTAGTTTATGATGCACTTGAGGCGCTTCAAAATATGACCATTTGAAAACCGTTGAAAACAACACACTAACTCAATTTTAGAATAACACGTTCTGCTAGATTGTTTTCTTGCTTACTTTTACGAGTTTTATGCATTTCTAACACTCATCCATACATCAACCAGTCATCCATAACTCTATCACTAACCCCCTCATTTCAACCATTCAATTTATAACTATCAAATACATCTGATTGATCTCCCGTCGAAATTGTACTGATTTAAAGAATTTTTAATACTTTGTTTTGTGCATTTAGCTTTATTTTAGTCAGATTACATTAAGAATGACCACTTTCGATCAAAGCAAAATATGTCAAAACACACATTTTCTTATAAACAAAGGTCAGATTCAATATTGCCCAATCCGAATGAATTGTTAAAGGTGAAACATGTATGGACACTGAATTTATATATAATATAAGATATAATATATCTATTATAAAATGAAATATATCAAATATATTGTTTGTTATATCAGATAAGGATTTTTATTTTAAATGCAAATAGATTTTCATTTAATTTTATGTAAAAATTTCAATTATTTCTAAAACGAATTATACATTGGAGAGCCAAAGTTGAAATATGTATATTTTGTATAAACACCTGTCATTTATTACTGCTAATTAATGTAAATATTCTGTAATTGAAACAGACCGGAGTATATTGGTCGACAACAATGACCGCTGATCACAAAATACTCAATCACTTGAAGTGGTTTCCTCTTACATACATTGTATGTGTGTGGCATGACAGATGACCATTTAGAGGCGAAATTGTAGTAAAAAATTGTCATCAATATTAACAAAAAGGAGGTAATTATTCCCATTCAATCATGTTCCAATTACTTGCCAATTCTGCTGCTACATAGGGTAACGAAAAAGGAATTTTAATTTCAATTGTAGCAAATGAATAATTTCCAAACATTGACGTCCAATACGTCCTAAATTAGGCTGACACTAATTTAAGCGGGCCATATTTTTTCTGACCTGAAAGTATATTATTTGTCAGATTTAATTTAATAGATAAAAAGTAAGATATATAGCCAATGGATTAGATAGACTTAACGTCACAAATCGTTCAGTAAGATAGTGAGATAGTGACTTAGCTGCCGGGAGTGGTACTAAGACTAAGACTAACTAATCAATATCAAATAGTTTTCTCTTCGATGTAAAAACCCTTAAATTGTTTGGGAGAGGGTAAGGGCGTGGCGGGTTCGGGGATAAGCCCCATTGACCCACCACAAAAACAACCCCCTATAAGTGCGTAAAGTTAAAAAAGACCTAGCTACGACCGTTGCAGAAGGAAGAAACACTAAAAAAATAAAACGTTACACAACAATTCTTGTCATAGCTTTGATGGGTGGATTTGCAACAATTGCAACAGAATGTAACTTTTTCGTAGGCTTTAAGTCACAGCAATATTGCTAAAAGTTACATATGTGAAGCATGAAGTTATAATACTCTAAACACAAATCATTACATCAGGGGCTGTGTCAGAATTCGTATATAACTGAATGGAGTCATACTACCACAAACTATGTCATACAGTTTTAGTTGAAACAGTTACCAAATATCATATCAGTGAAACCAAAACGCAAAGTTAAAATATTTATCACAAAAAATGCCTCCAACAATTATTTTACTGTCTGTTAACTCTTATATTCATTAAAAGTCGCCCCGTGGAGTAATTTTTCTCAAAGCTGATACGAAATGCAAGTTACACATCTGAAAAATAAATCGCCAATGCGTGGCCACCATTTTTACTTTCTATTTTTTTTTTAAATTTTATGTTACACTGTCAGAGATGATTAATAGAGAAAAAGACAGAATGTATATATATTGGTTTCAAAACAAATACACGACAAAATTAGGGCCGAAGAGCGCTGAAGAGCTATCAGAATATAGCCGAAGAGCGCCGAAGTATTGTCAAAGAAACAGTTTTAATAAATACAAATTGCTAGAATTTTTCATCACATGCTGTCAATCTGATATCGCCTCAAAAGTATAAAAGTTCGTGGTAACGCGGGACATGGTAGAGGAAAAACAGATGAACCGCGGATAAGGGATCAACATAGTCCAAACACTATAGACTACATGCTTGCCATTTTATATTTTTCCATTTAATATCAAGTATGTACATGAAGAAGAAAAAGAAAAAGACGTTATGTCAGGTCTTATTTGTAGGACTAGGATCAACACTAATAGACAGAAATATGATTATATAGAACCGCTGACCAGGGGTAGACAGAAAGAACTGGTACTGCGGGCCAGGGGTATAGTACATATAAAAAGAACCGTTAAGCAGGGGTAGAAAGAACGAAGTTGAACCGATGGCCAAAGATAGAGAGAAAGAAATTAAACCGGGGGTAAAGACAAAGATATGGAACCCCTGGTCAGGTGAAGACAGGGAGAAGTGGTACCGGTAGCGGTGAGAAAGAGGTGAAACCTTAGGCAGTGATAGAGAGACGGACGCGTGGTCAGAAGAATTACACCAGCAATAAAATGCATCTGTTTACTCTCTGAATACATTGTTTTCGATAGGTGAACGTTGCAAAAACTTTATTCTCAACCTATGGTAGTCCAAAATTCTATGCTACATGTTTGCCATTTTATTTTTTTGCATGCACTTAATATCAAGCATGTACATGAAAATGAAAACAAATGATAAATTGGTAATGTCAACTCTAATTTATAGGACTTAAGCTTGGTATGATATAAAATATGTTAAAACTGAACATGAAGATTCTAAACAGCAAATTGAGCAATGCGAGCCCGACGACAGAAGCTAACCCGTCGAAGTATTCAGAAAGATCATTTTGAGAAAATATTAATGACTTCAAAATATTGGTGGTTCGCTTTATCTTCCGTCAGATCTGGGCAATACTGCTGGTCAATCAAGAAAAAGTAACAATTTACAATGAAATGACATTATACCAACATACAACTTACCACGAGTGAAATTGATATCCAAAGTTTAAACATAGCACATAAAATATATCCAAACTACATCTTTCTGGTGAAATTATTTCGATTAAACAACGAATCATCCGATGTCTAATAAACCATCTTTGTCCGTTGTACAACTTTTCTTCCGACGTAAGAACACAGGGGGTGATGCTTTAAAGTGTGTCAAATCAATTCACGAAGTTTGCTTTCTATAGGAAGTCAGCTAATCTGTTTCTCGTTTGCTCGGACATGCAACGGCATAAAACTATTTTTCAATGCAAACTGCACGCCACTCTGTCTACTTTAATTACTTTAATATCAATTATATAATTCCTGTTACAACAATACTATCCATTCAAATCCTTCATGAAACATTGATAACTTTATAGTTTTAATTCAATGAATGAACAGCAAATGTCATCAAAGATGAAGAAAAGCTATGTGTCAACGCAGCAGTGAGGCATGTCCTAAATAACACGTGTTTCCATTCATGTAACTGGGTGAAAAAAACGTTTATTGTATTTGTAAGCAGCAATAATTAGTAAATTATTTTCACTCAGTTTATGTGTCACCTCGCGAAGAAAACAAACTAATACTATCATGTAAACAATCGTTGTACTTAAGTTTATGATCGTTTTAAATACTAACTTAACTTTCGGAAAGAAATATAGGTATAATAAAGGTAAACAAAAATTAAGCTCTTGCTTTATTTAATGTTTTACATCCATTTCTAAATTAAAATAAACGTAAAGCGTAATGTTTACATAAAGAAAATGATATTTCCAATATGTGCGACAAAGTTTGGGACGTAAGAATAACTGTTGACTATAAACCTGGCGTTGCAGAGCCTGCCGCATAAAACAATTAAAATGTAAACGCTTGAGAAAATGTATCATCTTACTAACACTATTTCAAATTAGTCATTACGTAACCCAATCTGTCACACCTGTATAATACAAGCAAAAAGAGCGCATTTAACATATGTAATAAAATCATTTAGAACACCTAAACGAAATATTAACACCTTGAAGCTGTGATAATTTATTTTAATAAATCTGAATAAATTGTCACACTAACTGAAACTTCGAAACTCTATTCATTACAATTACAAAAAAAAGACCAGGTCCCAAGGTTATAAAACTGAGCATGGAAACCAGACCAGCCGCCATTTCAGCCAATCAAATGCTTGAGATTTTAGACTGGTTTCCAATCTCAGTTTTATAACCTTCAGCCCAGCATTTACTCCTTACTGGTTTGGAAAATGCAAAATAAAAAATCCGAAGTATATCCCACATTATCCCACGGCATTTAATATTAATCTAGCTGTATAATACACTACAGTGTATTATTTAATCTTAAAAAGGCATTTCCATTTATGTTTGTTAAAACAATTTCATTCACTTTACTACCATAAACAAAACTCTCTCAAACATTATTTTAACATCTGCTTAAACTTAATCATTTTAATATCAAAGGTCAACTATTCCTAACATTAAATGGGAATCTGTAAAACATTCACAAACATTGACGGAAACGATTTCCATGTTTTGCCTTAACGCGACAAAATTAAAGCGAAATTGACCTTTTATCTTTGCTGACCCCATTGGCTTTTTTTATCTCTTCATTCATAAATTGGATTGAACATGTATGTTTAAAGTGGTTGAACAAATTTATCACTCCTTCACTCTAATTTCGGTAAAATCCGACAATACACTTTAAAATGTCTTGAACTGTACAAATATGTATTTAACTTTAGTAATTGAATGTAATCTAATATAGAGACAGTCAGAATGGCAACGTCTTAATCCAGTTTTTCCTTAACGTCTCCTTAGCTGACGGACATGGCACATTAAAGCTGTCTCGGGTCTCCGACCTTTGTCTTATCTATAAACAATTTAAATCTTAGGTCATATATTTGGTTGGATAATTAGAATTATAAAACATAATAAACTTTATTCGGATAAGGTACTGCACTATTGGTCTATAAATCTTCCTAACTACTTCACTGACCTTGTTAAAGTTGTCAAATAACATTCGGCATGTTCAAGAGCTGATACATGTACAAAGTATTCATTCAGCCAGAAAAGTAGGAATAGATTTCCCATTTCACTTGAGATCTGTCTTTCTCATTCATTAAAATCAATTATGAAAATAAGCATGATTAAATTATAAGAATGTGTCTGTTGATAAAGTTATGCTCCTTTGCTACATTTATCAGTTTATTCATCTTAGTGACTTCTTATATCTCCATTGCAAGCAATTATTACTTTATAACTGGAACTACTTTATACTTGTCTATGTGATAAATTTGTTTTATGTATAAATGAGTTATCTTCATGAAAAAGATAATAATAATATAAACTAATGATTAAAATTAACGTAACGTAAAATCTGGGTCACCCACAAACTTACAGTTAGATTGGAGTCCTTTTAATTTATATTTTTATTGAGACCTTTTAATTTATATTTTATTGAGTCATTTTAATATATATATTTTTATTTATAACTTTCGATGTAGATTTACTGAAAAAAAATAATCGCGATTTACGTTATCATTTGTTACAGTTTATTTAGCATTAAACTCTTTACAATAAGTATAGCTGAACACAATTGGTTTGCATGCAATGCTTATTGGCTACCAATAAATGTAGGTATATGGTAAAAACTGACAGAGAAATGGTTATTACATCTTCTACGTGTAGTTACAATCAATAATTTGGTAAACAGAGGCAGGATTTTACCATTTAAAAAACACTTCTGCACTTGATAAGCAAATCCCTCGGATCCCCTAAGCCCGAAACACCAGGTTCACGTTCAACTTCTGGTTGTTTGGTTTTCATATACTCAATAATAATCGGATAGCCTTGAATTATTCTGAAATACTTGCGATGTAATGAGGCAAAGCTGAACACTGTTAACACGATAAGCGAGATTATAACGAGCTTTTAACAAATGTTTAATGATTCGATTTCCGATATAGGTGATTAAATCTGGACAAAATATTGAGGAAAAAATCATACATCTTTCTTCTAATTTACCGATACATTCTCTCTTTCTAAAATCTATCGAATATGTAAGTCCTTTTTTTCTTGCAACGTTTTTGATTAAGATATTTTCTATAGACATTTTTAAGGATAAAACTTCTCTCAAAATAAAGAAACAGATTGAGAAAAAAATGTTTGCCAGCCTCCACATTTGTTGAAGTCATATATACGTTTGTGGCAGTGTTTACTTTTGCACTTGATGTTAAGACGAAATAAATAATGTTCTATTTACCATGCACAAACTACAAAAAAAACCCATCTACAACGGCATTGATAGCTGGCAACTGGTAATTTGTCTTGCTTTTTGTTCAAACGTCAGGTTTTTAAGAAAAAATCAAATTATTCTGACAGACTGAAAAAACGAAAAAAACTTCTTCAACCTATATTTAATGCCTAGTCCTGGGAAAAGCACAACTACCAATAAAGCACTCTTTGATCCTTCCCCAATGATGATGTGCACGAAACATGTTAAAATACACACTCAGAAAACACTGTATTCCGGCACAGTTTATTAGCAGGGAGATTGAGAGAGGACTAATTTCCAAAAAATAAGGCATCTCAAAGCGACGGAAAAAAAACAAATTGTCAATCCTATTTATCACTTTGGTTTTCAAAAAGGCTATGTGGTCCACCGACTAACATGTTCTCTTATGACAAAACATGCAATCGACAATGTTCAATCCAAAACATGCATTCGACAATGTTCAATCCAAAACATGCAGTTGACAATGTTCAATCCAAAACATGCATTCGACAATGTTCAATCCAAAACATGCATTCGACAATGTTCAATCCAAAACATGCATTCGACAATGTTCAATCCAAAACATGCATTCGACAATGTTCAATCCAAAGCATGCATTCGACAATGTTCAATTCAAAACATCCATTCGACAATGTTCAATCCAAAACATGCATTCGACAATGTTCAATCCAAAACATGCATTCGACAATATTCAATCCAAAACATGCATTCGAAAACGCTCAATCCAAAACATGTATTCGACGATGTTCGATCCAAAACATACATTCGACAATGTTCAATCCAAAACATGCATTCAACAATGTTCAATCCAAAACATGCATTCGACAATGTTCAATCCAAAACATGCATTCGACAATGTTCAATCCAAAACATGTATTCGACGATGTTCAATCCAAAACATGCATTCGACAATGTTCAATCCAAAACTTGCATTCGACAATGTTCTATCCAAAACATGCATTCGACAATGTTCAATCCAAAACATGCATTCGAAAACGCTCAATCCAAACATATATTCGACTATTTTCAATCCAAAACATGCATTCGACAATGTTCAATTCAAAACATGCATTCGAGAATGTTCAATCCAAAACATGCATTCGAGAATGTTCAATCCAAAACATGCATTCGACAATGTTCAATCCAAAACATGCATTCGACAATGTTCAATCCTAAACATGCATTCGAAAACGCTCAATCCAAAACATGCATTCGACAATGTTCAATCCAAAACATGCATTCGACAATGTTCAATCCAAAACATGCATTCGACAATGTTCAATCCAAAACATGCATTCGACAATGTTCAATCCAAAACATGCAGTTGACAATGTTCAATCCAAAACATGCATTCGACAATGTTCAATCCAAAACATGCATTCGAAAACGCTCAATCCAAAACATGTATTCGACGATGTTCAACCCAAAACATGCATTCGACAATGTTCAATCCAAAACATGCATTCGACAATGTTCAATCTAAAACATGCATTCGACAATGTTCAATCCAAAACATGCATTCGACAATGTTCAATCCAAAACATGCATTCGACAATGTTCAATCCAAAACATGCATTCGACAATGTTCAATCCAAAACATGCATTCGAAAACGCTCAATCCAAAACATGTATTCGACGATATTCAATCCAAAACATGCATTCGACAATGTTCAATCAAAACATGCATTCGACAATGTTCAATCCAAAGCATGCATTCGACAATGTTCAATCCAAAACATTCATTCGAAAACGCTCAATCCAAAACATGTATTCTACGATGTTCAATCCAAAACATGCAGACGCACAAAACAAAAACCGGCAAAGCAAAACAACCAAGCAAAATGGGAAGGAACTGGATGACATGTCCGAAATACGAGCTCTTTAAGTTAAATCAGCAAGAATACGATAATAAATAGATTTCAAACTGTAAAGAGCTCTATTTGAAAACAATAATAACAAGATCAGTTGTGTCTAATGAAATGTGTATCCGAGGTTTTACCACTTTTGAACGGCCAGTGACCAAGCATTTTGTCACTAGGGGTTTTAAAACAGGTTCTAGGGAGTATCAAAAGAAACCATAAGTAGAAATGATACTAATTTAGAAATATTTCAAACTTGTAAGCATAAACAATCTTTACAAAATGAAAGCATTACTGCTGTCGATCCGAATTTTTCGTATGTAAAACGTTATTGAGGACCCACCATAGTGGTGTTGACACCCATGAGCGAGACCTTCAACTGAACACTTGATTTCAAGGTAAAAGTCAATGGACCCAACCTTAAAAACTCTCCTTAACGCATCAAATATACCTTGAACAACTGAAAGGTCATCGCCTTTTGTGTTTTATGCATGATTTTGACATTAGTTGATTTATTAATGTAATCATTAGCGCTAATTGTATATTTTATTGCAATTTGTTTATCATTAACGTCTCATTAACTTCTTTAATCGTACATTTAGCTCTTTTTAAATGTTTGAATGGCACGCAAATTGTTAACAGCGGTGACAAATCAAAAATCAGTACCAGATGTCAGCTGGTGGACGCATCCGTATTTACACCATATAGCTGCATATCTGCATACCCAATCTAATGATTAGTTGTGTTTGCTTTCCAATAGTTGCTAATGCTTCACTTTATTGGTGTTATTATAACAGACCCCATTTAATAATTCAGTTGATTTAAGTCTCGTGTATTTTTTCGGATGTTTCTTAAGGAAGCACTTAGTTTATAACGGGTTGGTGTTTAAATTATATAATCATTTTTGTAGCACGTCACTAGCTATGGGATAGCGCTACTGATTGCATTGAATTGTGTGCAAGTAAAATGATTTTTTCCCATTGTAACAACCTTTTCAAAAGCATTTTTACAGTCAACAGAACTAAAGCATGACTATCTCTTGAAAAGATCATCAGCGTTTATGGAAAGTTTGCGTTACAGGAAATAATGAATGAGACGCAATTTAGTTACTTTTTTCCTTCAAATTGATTAAGGTCTAAATCAAATCATTGAACTAAGAATCATACATAGTGATTAACGTGTAATCAAAACAGAAGAACTTCGAGTCCTAGCATCGCGCGTAGCATTGGAATGTAAAACCGGATAACACACATGATACAGAACATAGAAATAGTTTTTGTTGTATTTATTCATGTAATGTGAATCAAATATGATAAACATATTCTAAAGGGCTTGGCTTTGCTTATGTAATAAACATTATAGATAAGATGTAGAATGAATATTTGCCGTGAAATTCTTAAGACAAATAGTATTCAATAAAGAAAGTAATATCGAGTTGTGTTTTTTTGTGTCTGTCCATTTAAATTTAAGAGAATTTCTTAAGAATTTTTCCTTTCGAAAATGCACCTTAAATAAAGTGCAAATCCCTCCTTGGATTGGACAAAAATAATTGTTTTGAAACAGAAAAAGCAATCGTCCACGCTTCTTATTGCAACAACGACTACAGGGGAAACAACCATGTTTTTGTGTCCAAAATAATATTATTTCGTTTACCGTTCGCTTTCGTTTCTTTTAAACCACTGGGCGGTACTTGTTACATCTGTTCACCTGTCGCAAACACTTGAACGATGTATGGATGATACACACCCTTTACCAGCATAATGCACTTGATGTAACATCTTATTAGAGAAGACGCATTTATCAGAACGATTTGCACCTTGTGAATGACAATACAATCAAAGATAATTAAGACTTATGTCATCAGTAACCAGCATCAAAAGCAATGTGCCGGAAAAAAATATATGTTACATTGCTCACAGATGCAGATATCTTCCGAAGACTTCGGAAATACTTACTTTGATAAAAGTACTCTGATTTAGGATGCGTCAACGTTTATATGGCTGACTAGTCAAACCTTTTACTTATATAAACGGGATTTATCACCTGTGAGGCACATCCGTGCTATATGATGTAGATCTACCCTGGTCGCTTCTTGTTCAGAAATAACGTAATGAATCTAAACAGTGTAGATCGTCAGATGGTACGGATGTGCCACTGTTCGCCCATGCCACAAAAGTCGTATCTATGGAGTAAAGGATCCACTTTATCGCATGCTTTATCATTCTTGTTTCTCTTTAAGGACAGGACAAACTCGTTTGTTTTATTTATCACAGTGTTGTAGATCTTATTCGGGAAGGTCAATTGCATTCAAAGTATATGGAAAACAACTTGGCGTAATTTAAAATGGATATAACCGGAGTAAACTTTTTTTTTTGTTTTTCTTGAAAAAAGAATGACGTATTCGAAAATTTGAAATAAAGAGTGTTAATTTTAAATGGTCTTTCATTCAAACATCTATTTAGCATTATAATTTTCCAAGCCCAGTTTTGAAAAGGACATGAACGTACACTGCTTGCATTTTAGATAAAAGCAGAAACCAAATGCGCAATTACTCTAGAGGGAAATACGCGAAAAACAATTCCGTTCGAAATAAAATGATAACCCAGTACTACCCGGAATACACCTATTCTGCCTAATTTGTACAGGTAGAATAAAGACAATAACTCTACAGATGTTATTGTTTGATTTGATACTTTCCCTGACAGGTTGTGTATACAGATTGTTATCATAGAAAGCTGTCAGAATTAATGGTATACACAGACAGTTACTGTAAATTATTAAACATCGTTCTATTCGCTTATGAGATTCTATATATTTTCCTACTGTTATTAAAGAGCTGTAAGATTTACTTTTGAATGACTAATATTTTATATTTTACCAGTATTTGACACGGTAAGTGATTGTAGTGTCAGAACAGTTGAGGCCCTTAGCCTTATCATAGCCTCTGCAGCTGATACTTGACTTCTACAAATTGCAACTTCTTGACACGTTCTAATCATGTTTTTGTTATTGTGCATTAAAATTAGATTTTTTTATCATTTCCATAGTTAGTCCATTATGGTTAAGTTCCTGATAACTTCTTTTACAACCACTTTTACTTCATCATTAATGCAGCATAAAATAAATGTTTGATAAGTAGTATATAATAATAAGTTGACCACTTTAACAAACTTTAAAAGTACTCTTAAGCCCTTTAACAACCGCAAAAGATGAACGATAATATTCTTTAATAAATGAAAAAGTGCAGTCCCTCTTTTCAACGAATACTGGATATGCGACAGAAAAATCTTCTCGAGTTATAAATATGCCTATAACACTTTGAATCATGTAATTGCTGATCCTTCGTCAAAAGTATTCTTAAAAAAGACGTAAGAAATCAGTCAATGGCGGGAAATTTTGATTATTATTTATTTAGTTTTTACTCCGTCCCACCCTAACCACCATCGAAATAAAAATCAGAATGGTCTGATGCGTTGACTCATATACAATTTTGGCAATCAGCGATAGAACGATAAATTCTAATTATAAATCCAGGGCTGAAGGTTATAAAGCTGAGCATTTTTATCCGAAGAGGAAAATGATGCGAATCGCCAAATATTTCCTAAATGTTGCATAACTTTTCCGTTAACTCCCATAAAAAGAAAGTCAATAGCAAGCAAATTTTACGCGGTAAAAACATATCCGTTCCGGATTGACACAACTTTGAATGACAGAGGCTGTTTGATAAACTTTTGCTTTTTCAAAAAAATATAAAGAGTGTTTTCAATGAAGAATGTTTTAGCCCCTTATTGATACATATGTTTATCTATAACAGAACTCGTGCAAATTTGCTGAGAAAACATGAACATCAGTGCAAAATGCTGAGCTAGATGTGTCAACACTCAAGAACATTTTCACGAAACCACTCCGTCATGAATATCTGATAATTCTTCGATTCTGCATGAAAGTGAAAACGTATGGCAGCTTTTTAAATAAACCAGTCACAATTAAACCCCATCAAAAGTCTGGATTAACGGACAGTATGAGATCCATAGAGATCAACTTGACCTCTGTGAAAAAAACAACAACATCTTACCGCTTTGTCAAATGTTCAGATATGTGCAAATACCACACAATAAATTAAAGATAAAATAAAGCATTACTGAACCATTTTTTTTTAAATTTAAAAAGGGTAAGTTTTCATTTTTGCTCAGTATATTTCGGCCAGTTTTAGTACGGGTAGTTTCAATATCTCAGACAATATAGATTTGGTTAATGATAATCACCCCATACACATGTACTTCCTGATTTTAAAATTTTGTCTTTGGCGTTCTTTATGAATTGCACGATTTATATTTACAGATCCACTGTTAAACTTCTTTTCTATTCAGTTCCGCCCTCTGCTTTGTCGTTTAGGGTAAACCCAATCTTATATCTTGAGACAATAAGCCGCTGATCATGGAATGGTGTTAATCTGAAAATACCTCATTGAAGGTTTCATGTTCGCCTCCATTTGCAAGCCATAGTTTGGGAATGATTAAAATTGTATTGTTTACTGATGTAAATATTGAGTTACGCTCAACCCGGGCTCGGCGGCGTGGGAAGTAATTGAAATTATTTGCATAACTGCCTATGAACAGGCTCAATCAAACCTGCAATATTTTCATATTTGTCGTGTTCGGTGGCTTCCCTTTTCATAAATTTAGTTTTTTTCACAATTTGCACTTCATGTCATTTACAATTTATTAAGAGAAAGTATTGCATCCTCATTGAATACAAAAACGATAAAATAAAATCATTTCTTGCTATGAATACAGAAATGTGAAACATGCATATCGACAATATCCACATTCAGAAAACACAACCCCTCCATACAATGTGTACATCCTTTCGCTTATCATGCGCAAAACATAACATAAACTGACACTAATGAGTTTTTCGAATATGTACTGAAACCTCAGAACAACTTATCAACACACTAAGTGAAAGTATTTCGAAAGAATAAACAAAAATAAATATATTTAAATAGCAAATAAATTAAGAGATAAAGTTTGAAGTTACTTTACACGACGTTTACGATTAAATCCTAAACAGATCCAAAAATTCTAATGGCATAATTGCGTAAAAAAGTTTTGTTTCAAATGTTTAAACATAAAAAAGTGTACTTAAAAATCAAACAAAACTTACAATAATAAAAATCTTCCATAGCAAAAGATCAAAAGAGAACTTTGAAAACCCACTACTTTGCTGAATAAGAACATGCAAGCACCGAGGATTAACAAAAAAATGAAAGTTTACAGCGTATTTAGATCACAGAACACCAACGAAGAACAACATACACTGTATTATGTTAATCCTGCAAAATTAGATTCTATAATCTTAGTTAAAACAATTATTAAAACAACCAAAGAATGCGGTTACCAAGGAAATTGAGGTTTCCACTGTATTCCAAAGCGTTTGTGTTACGTAATTTAAAGATCTCAACATCTGCAGTGTTGCATCATTTCATAATTTAATATTCATAATATTGGAAGCCATTATGCTCAATACGTGAGATCAATTACTTTTTATGTGAAATATGCATATCAGGAAATGCCATATCCAGTGGACACTGTCTACCCACAAGGCCAAAAAGCAGAGGAAAAGGGAGAATGTGTTTATAAAATGATCAATTTTTGTATTTGTTTGGCAAACAAATCAAACCATAAACTTAGAATTGCAAATTCCTGCGATGATACTGCTTTTCAAATATTAATATTCAAAATTTAAAATTTGCGTTATGGTTGATCAGCTGCATCATTAAACACATCCTTTGATCTGGGGAGGCAAGTGCCCAAGAAACTGGTTTAGCTTGCATTTCGTTTTATCCATTCTTGTTTACTGCTAACATCAGCTACGTTTTTCAACTGATCACGTATAAACTTTTAACCACGTTTGTTTTCGTTTAGGGTCTGTATTTTTAAGTTTTTGTTAAATTTGTATGAAATTTAAATTATACTTAAAGAAACTAGAAACGTAACTTCTTTAAACACAACATTTGTTTCGTGATTAAAGAAGTTGCGTTTTTCATTTCTTTTACTATATAATATGTATTTGAAGAAATTAGAAACGCGACTTCTTTAAACACGAAATGTATTTCTTGTTTAAAGAAGTTGCGTTTCTAATTTCTTTTAGTATAATAAATCTGACGTAATTTGAAAAAGCCTGCCATTCTTAAATAATGTGTTCGTGTTCTTTCTAAAATTTCTAGTAATAATTCAAAAATTTTAAGTTTACACATGTTTAGCTCAGAATTATTATGTTTTATGAATTAGGTAAGTGTGCTTTAATTTTAATAACAAAACCGTCTGGAAACATCACAATGAGAAAAATAATAAATGTATTGTGTAGTCATTAACGTTCGCTTTGCATATATGAGTTAGGAAAATAACGAGACGTTTACAACCCCACTGAGACATCAGATGACTGGCTCCATGCGGCCCAAACACTTGCATTTTTATATTATTGTTCATATTTTTATCTTATATTTATTTCAATCTAGATAGTATCAAGAAAATTCCCGGAAATTTATTTCTTTTTTATTTTCTGACTGTGGCAGCTTGAAATGGAATCTTAATTTATTTCATAACTGAAATATATCATTGATCACAAACCATATCAAATAACATGTATTATAACTCCATTAAATTTCCATTTCTTGTAACCTTTTACTTATCTCAACAGAATATTTTTCAAATAATGTTTGTGAATACACTTACAGTCATGTTGACGAAAGATAAATGCGAATATCATGCGATTTAATTCCACATTATGAAGCATAAATAAATCTTGAGGTTGAGTTGTTTATCTTCGTATTTGTTTAATAAAACACTAGCGAAAAGCTTTGTTAAATTCGTTTCGTTTCGTTAATTTGGCATCTCGACATAAACAATACCTATGGCCATTTACAATTCGAAAAAAATATCGCCATGGCATACATTCAAAAGTACATTGAAAAGACCGAAATGTATGCCATGGCGATATTTTTTCATTTTTGTACATTGAAAAGACCGACATGACCAAATACATAACAATTTTACATAGAGAAAATATATGTATTTAATGCATACAAAGCTTAGAGTATTAATCGCATCGCTTGAAATGATTTAAAATAATTCTTAATAATTAGGGAGCAGCATTCTGTTCAGGGGATCATATCAAATTTACATAGTGGAAGACATGTATTTAAAACATAGGAAGTACAATGCAAATGAATGAATGCAATTTCTTCGTTTTGCTACGAAAACGATTATAACAAGACAATGGAACGTGTACATGTTTGTACTCAAAAACCTAAGGGGCAAGTGCGAGGTTGGTACAGTCTTGATCCTAGCTTAGGCTCCAAGCGGCTCATATGTTTTGTCGTTAATCGGTAGCTCTTGCCTCCTATGCACTTTGATTTTCTCTACTATTTGGCTGTAGCAATTGCTAATGTGATTATTAAACATCTGTAACATATCACAGGCAAGTTGTCATGTTTTGTAAATACGTTAGATGACTTGTATCGCAATGGCAGCACACATCTGAAGTAACCACCCAGAAGTAATTTGAATTTTATTGCTATGCCAATTTTGACTATGCATCTGCGTTATTACTCAGTAAAAGCTAAATCATTTAAAATTGATGTTATCTTTATACATACATATGTACTTTCAATTTCAATATTCTAATAATTTGTGTCGAAAGCGATTTATAATATCTTTTATATTATTGACATCTTTCTTGATATTTATAAACATGAACACATTAGTCTTTGTAAGCCAGACCACCTAATGGGTATCAGATGTAATACACAGAATCCACAATTGAGAAAGCCCACTTACTACACATCTTACATTAGACATCGATCTAAATAGAACTTTGCTGCTTTTATTGTCAAACCACAATTCAAAATTCAGCTGCAGCCAGAGTTAAACGGCTAGTCGTATAATTAAACCCCATTAATGAACTAAAAATTCAACATATTTTGTCCAGATTCCTTCATCAGTCTTAAAATATGATATGTATTGAAAAAACCTTTTGTGAACGTAACAATTAAAAGTAATAAGCAATAATAATAGGTAGTAATAATTAAATTACGTTCAAGACAATTGACAAAGCCGTTTCCAGCAGGCAGTATTACTCGATTTTAAATAATATTATGTTGATTATTTCTTACTAATGTTATTGTTGGTTTTAGATTTTTTATCTATTTTGTTTTTGCAGAACATGCAAACAAAATATGTGTCAGCTTTATTCAACAATAAGCTTTGGTAATGTTTCTTTATATATGTTGATATCTAACACTGTAGATAGTGTTAGCACAGCAGAACAAAGTCATAGGATTCAGGCTCGCAAGCTCCCACAACCTGACGGAGAACACCAAAGTACGAGCTGCTTTTGGCCATAGATAAAACTTGTAGCAAAATACCCGGCAAATATACGTAAACATGACGTTTTTATTTACATTCGATGTCAGCCTTCAAGACAGAATGCCTAATTGTTTCAAGTGAGAAAATTAGTAAGAATGAAGCGAATATCTCCGCAGGTGTTCCGGTTAGATATTACACTTCTGTTTAAAGCGATAAGTGTTTCGTGTTCGGTGATTTCCGGGTTGCATTAAGTACAACTAGGGTGGACAGACATCAAAATTTAAAATTTGTTTAATCCGGTTACAAGATAACTATATACATTTTATTTCAGTTATTTTGGAGCTAATATAAAAAATATAGCGTTTCTGAAAATATAAAGCCAAATATATTTCAGGCCCAGTTTGTTTAAGCCTGAATATGGGCAGTGAGGCATTTTACTGTAGTAACTCAAGTAAAATGCACCACTGCCCATATTCAGGCTAAAACAAACTGGGCCTGAAATATATTTGGCTTTATATTTTCAGAAACGCTATATTTTTATAACTCAGTGATTTACAACATAGCTTTTTTCGCATGTTTTGCAAATAACCTTAATTTTAATAAAAAATGACATTTTCAACTGTTAATTTGCCATACTCAAATATTTTTTACTTGTCTTTTTTTTATAACAGATAGATGCTGAATCGACAACTTCTAAGATAAATATTACATGATCGAATTCCTCCAGTTATTTGCATTCACTTGCATCTTTAATGTAAAAAGAGTTTCCCATTTTATTTTGTCAAGTTTTTATGTTGGCTCAGTATAATTTAGAGTTTCTTAAGAAATCTAGGTGAGTATAAACGTTAACTGTCGCTTCTTTGCTTATTTATTACACCAGTGTTCATCACAACCAAACAACATCATTGTTGTGGTCAAACTTTAATTTATTATTGTATACATTATGTGCATAATGTTACGATATCGAGCATAGCTTATTGCTAATTGATAGCACCTGTGATTCACTGCTGAAATTGTAATCAGTGGCGAGATGACGAGTTTAACAGTCAGAGGTGCGACCTATCATGGAAAATCCATTAGTAATGATCATATCACAGACGATGTCGTGTAAGAAGTCAACATCTGTCATTCTATCTGTTTTGTATGTATGAAAAACAAACTACTAGTGGGTTTTCAAATATTGTGCGTGAGTCATGTAGAAAGGAAAACACGTTGAAATTTAAATTAGTTATACTTACGCGAGTTCTATGCTACAATGCTAGTAGTAGACTGACCTATTGTTGTGTTTGTTTGAAGCATGGCTGACTTTTCCCTTTCCCGTATGTTTGATATATTATCAGCCATGGCCGGTAACTATTCACACAAAATCAAATTGAAAGAGTTGTTTTTGTCTTCGGAGAATGCAACGCATTGATATGTGTTCAGAAACGAAGGGCCATTGCAGAAATCTCGAAATAGCAAAACGACTTTATTACCACGAACGATGCGCTATCAAAAAAAGCCAGATATGCCTCGAGATAATATATCAGCAATAACCAAACCTGGAATAAAGTGTGTTTTAAAATAAGAATTATATAACCATGAATCTCTGTATAATATAAATGAGCAGTAGTGTGTCCGTTTTAGTGCGATATATAGACACTATAATTGAAAAGGATTGATATGTTGGAGAACAAGTAACCTTTGTCTTTGCAGATTTTATTCATGAACTTAATTGCGAATGTTTTACAGTAATCGAAAACTATATTTAAGATGTGTTCAGCTATGAGGCGAAAACTGTAGTTAACCAAATAAAATCAAAGTTCTCTTCTAATTGAAAACATATTTCCCGTAAAAGTGCCAGATATCAAATAGATAAGGACAATTATATATTTTGCGGAACCATGCATTATTGCTGTGAAAACTGTCAAATGAATTAATAATAATCGTATGCCGTCTGTTTGAATAAGTTCCTACTTTCAAGTCTGCAATATCCGATGATAATATATCATAATGTTATGTTTCATGCGGTGCTTATCATGCTTTATTGACAAATTATATTTCTGGGTCCAATTTTCATTTTCTTTTTATTACTTTTTATACATTTTAATTATTCAAATAAAATACTAGGTGTTAACCTACAAGAATAAGCGCAAGCGGTGTAAACAGCAAACTCATTGGTAAAATAGTCCGAATATTCACAGTAACGCTAATTGTGCAGTATGGCGGCCGTAAAAAGTCTCCCCGTACATATAGTCAGTACTGTAATCGATAAAATAACCGTTACCGATGTCGTACGAAGATGATCACGTTTACCAGGGCTATTCGATCAACCTTATTGAGGGTTATCCCGGATATCTTAATTAGTTGCATTCTCGGAATTGCAAGGCTAGGCGCTGTCGCCTTGACGGTGCGGGTTCGCTCCAAGTAGAGGCAATATCAATCTGTAGAACTTTCGTAATAAACAAAGCTTAAGTTGTTTATCACAAATAATTAATATAGCTTTTTCAAAAACAAAGTGAAACGCGCATAACAGGAACAGCCAAATTCAGAAAACACAGCCTATAAAAACAGTGACAAAACGAGAGCTTCTCTTCATAATCTGATCGATTATAAAAGATACAAACAGAGACATTGAAAAAAAATGAATTAAAGGCGTTACCTTGGAACGACACTGAAAATTTCAATAAGGTGGTTACCTCACTCTTGCCGCTTCAGGTTCTCATATGAACAAACAAAACCAAGTTGATTTGATGAATTAACTCCAAACCACCAGTCTACTCGAAAATGTTGCATGCAAAAGCATTGACCTATCTGAAATAAGTGATTTCAAATCACAGAATATTGATTTTATTTTTCTTTAATCATATATCAAATCTCTACAAGATAATTGCTTGGCTGCAAAGTGATTTTAAACTGCAATCATAATAGCAATTTAAACTTAATAACAATAACAAAGTAAACAAGAGTGCCAAACTGACACAAAATACGCCCGTCATATTTGTGGTAAATTAAATGGTAATGACAACATTTTTGGGAGCAGGATTTTCCAACTCAGTATGAAGTTTGAATAAAATCCCTCTAGTAGTTTTGGAGATATGCTCTGGACAAAATTTATCAAGTAAATGTGATAACGGGGAAAAACTCTAAAAAAGGCAAGGTAGAGTTATTGCACTTGCACACTGCACTACCTACCAATGTGCTCTGACAGTGTATGAAATTTGAATAAAATCCCTCAAGAAGTTTTGGAGTTATGCTCCGGACAAAATTTATCAAGTAAATATGATAAAGGGGAATAACTCTAAAAATAGGCAAGGTAGAATTATTGTTCTTGCACACTGCACTACCTACCAATGTGCTCTGTCAGTGTATGAAGTTTGAATATAATCCCTCGAGTAGTTTTGGACTTATGCTCCGGACAAAATTGTTTCGGACGGACGGACAGACGCACGGACACACGGACGCACTGACGGACGAAGGGCATTTATAATATCACCTTCGCCTTTTGCGGGGGGATAAATTGGCGGGGGGATAAATAAAGACAGGACAAAAACTCTTTAACTTAGCGAGCGGAAACCCAAATTTTGGACAATTAAAGGGCCAAAATTCAGGAGTGCCTGGGGGATTTGGCTGGTTATAGAACTTGGTCGAGACATTATGCACACCAACATATTCACCAAGTTTGATAAAGACCTGATGAAAACTCTTTGACTTAGAGAGCGGAAACCCTGTGGACGCCGCCCGCCCGCCCGCCGCAGGTGTTCCCATAATACGTCCCGTTTTTCAAACGGGCGTATAAAAAGGTGTAACACAGATTTTCAAAAATGATAATTCTCTTATTTTAAGTGCATTTCGTTGCTTTAACTGAATTTTTAGGGGAAGGTGTTAGATTGTTAATTGTTCGTGATGTCTTTTTAAACTGGTTTTGTTAAAAAATCTTGCTTGCTTTCTTTTCCTGTTATTTTGCTGTGTGGCTATTCCCTGCAATTTGGATGTTATTCTTTTCCTGATAATATGCTTTTAAACCAATTTTACATCGCATTTAAGTAAACGCGATGTATTAGAACGCTGTAGAAACCGGAAGCGTTTATAAATCCCCTTGTGGCCAGTTTCATAGTCAAAGCGGCAAATTATGCGAAATTACCCGGTAACGTTTTTAAGAAATCTCAAAAATGTAAAAGCATCATTGAGTGGTTGCCAAAATGTGTTTCGTGTTGTCTGTGACATTCGTAACTATCTCCCACTTCTTCCACATGCACACCAACCCAGCTGCGAACTGTGCGATATTAGGACTCAAATAAATTAAACTGATTATTAAAAAGTAAATGCTCATTCCTTTTCATTCCTCTTAAGGGATACCTGAAGAAGCTGGCGTTCTTTTTAGTAACTTTTTCTTTCATCAGTCAAATATTTGGTCATAAATTCATATATTTTAACAAAGTTAGCTTTAAAAGATAATAAACACAACACAGCCACGTTTGCGTTTATTCTGTTTATAGATTCTTTCAATGATCACCGTACAATGTAAACCGGCAAACTCTCTGTAACAGTAAGGAATATACATTGAAACAAACAACAATTAGGATGGTTTATACCGGAGGTTCCGGGAAACTTTTAATTGCGAATAACAAAATAAACACGTTGAAATTGCTGCCGACGAGAGGTTCTTCACAGATACAGGTTATCTAGGTAACGATGCTAATGATTTATTCGATAAACCTCTTTGTGAGGTAAACAATGTCTTTCCATTTTCAAATGATAATTGGTGTTAATTGGTATTGCTGTTAGTGTCAGGAATTGTACTACATTTAAATGTTGCCAATTCTTGTAATCTGGAAAGCTGATTATTTATAAACATATGTAATATTTTGTTGTGTTAACAGAACAGAACTAAAATGAAAATTACTGACATTTCTTGTTTAACATATTACAAAACTAGGATAAAATTAAAGAAACAATATTCTACGGGTTATTAATGAATTTATGAAACCCTTTCTTGAATACTAAATGAGTAATAATTGGATATAAATGTTTTTGAATAAAAGTTTTAATTACGAGGAAAAGAGTGCCTTTACAAAATAAAAGTGTGAAATAAAAACACTTAAAGGACATTTTTATAAATGTATAATGTAAATTAATAGTCGCCTCCACTCTAACACCCAACAAGTGTTCCCTGTACATGGACATTTCAAGAAAGAATGAAATTAAGAATTAATAGTTGGACAAAAAAATAACATATTAAGAGTGATTTCACTTCAAAGTAAAGTTAAAAGTAAATACAAACCTGACACAGAAGACAAGTATTGCATTGCAAGAAGCATTGTATTGAAGGTATGCGAGTAACAGTCGAGTTCCGTTATTTCTAACATTTGAAAATAGCTTCATCTTATTTAATGTTTAAAGTAAGATCATCTGCAATGCACTGACATAAATTAATAAGCATAATCGTTATGAATTTACATATCACGCACGGAACTAATAAACAAGGCTTTGAAACCTTATCTTAATTGGATCGTGATGGATACAAAAACCATATCTTGTTACATAACTTGAAGCAGATTTTTTATGTACTATGACCAGACATCAAAGGAAATATACAACATTACTTCCCAGAGATTAAATAGCAAGAACAAAAGTATGCATGTGTCAAAGGAGAGGAATAAGGGACGAAACACATCTAAAGAATCGATATGGTAAGCGACACTCGTGACTGCTTCAAGGGTCTACACCATTTCGGATAATCAACGGCGTTCAACGCGTTATGTGCAAAAAGAATATTTACAGTTTACAAGCTTGAATATATTTTTGATCTCATATCTATAGTTAAGGCTACATTGATTGTTACTTTATGTTTTGAAAAGATAGAATATATATTTCTTTACATGTATTATTTTTGCAGCATTAATTTACGAAAATGTCAAATCGCTGTAGTTTATTTTATATATGTTAGACTTATCAAAAAGTCTGTATTATTTATCAAAATTATGTCATTTTAATGATTACAAATAAATTAATTAAATCACAGTCAACAACGCATTCATCTTATTATGCAGATTTAGAAATTATAACAAAAGAATCATCCATAATATTTTACATGTATCTCTTACTACTGAATAATTACAATCACTTACCGAATCAAAAGTAACAACGAGAAGGCAAAAGTATGTTCCAATTAATGTCCACATACTGTGTTTTCTTTATATTAATTAATTCCAATCTGATAAAAACAGCCTCCCAATAGTCCTTGGAAAAAGGATGAAATCATTGCATCTGTTGCCGAAGCTAGCTTTATATAACTTCCCTCAGGTATAGAAGCGAATCAAATGGATAAAGATTAGATGGACTCTAAGAAAAATCTACGCGAAAATCTCTATAGATATAAATGATTGCTTTTAGTGTTTTGGCATTGAACTTCAAGCGAATAGGTTATGAATATGTATGAAATTATTATATTTGTATAAACAACAATTTTGATACAAAGATGCAATAGTTTGAAATCACAAATTAATATAAACTTTTTACAAAAGAGCAATAGTCAGAAACACATGCTTTCTTTATAGCAAAACTATGAAGAAATTACAACAATATTTATCAGATCACAAATTACGCTGTTACTTCAATTAACTTGACATAACCTTGAATATTCTACTCGGTTATCATAGAACTAACTCACTTAACTTTTGTTCTCAGAATTTTATAACAACAAAGGATCGAGACACAGCATTTTTGATACCGAGAACAGAAAATGTTTATTAAGATAAGATTTTGGAACCACGGGAACTAGCAATTTAAATGACTGGTCATGTTGCCGACTTTATGTTGTTGTTAATCAAGTTAGTGATTAATGGAAATAGATACATAATGTAAACTCTATTAATCGCTCCAATTGAGCATTGTCTCGTTAATTAAAGTACAGTAAAACCTCTCTATTAAGACCACCTCTGGGACTGGAAAAAAGTGTTGTTAAAATTTGGGTGATCTTAATTACGGAGTAGAAATTAATGCAAAACTGTTTAAAGAGAAATTAAAATAGTAGTCTTATAATCTGGGTGGTCTTAAATTTGGGCTGATCTTTATGAGAGGTTTTGCTATAATGACACATTATGACTCATGCTCCCCGTTGTAAGAATTCGTCTCATGTTTGTTGTGAAATAATTGACACTTTATATTGCATATTTATGTCTCTATATTTACATTCAAATTCGTTTATTCTGGTTTATTCACAGATAATGATTAATGACGTTTAGGACATTTTGAGGAGGACCATATATTTGAATCATTAGTTTTATCAAAGGCATACATCAAAGTACATTACCATATCGTACAGTTTTAGTCTCTCTCGCAGTCTTATCATCATTTTCAACATGAGCATCAACATGATCATCATTATAATTTCAGTTTGTGGTCATTCAAATTGTTAAACTGTGTCGTTGTTGCGCAAATCCTGTCTTATTCTTAAGGATTGTAGTCCACCTTACTCAATTTGGTTCTCTTTGATCATATTTTTCAATCGGATGAAAGATATATTTATGAAGATGATCATTTTAAAAGACATACAATTGAAAACCTTAAGTGGAATTGTATGAAAAAGATAATTCGTCCATTAAAGGCCAGATGAGGCCATTTCAACAAAACTGGTGAACTTCTGGCGAAAGCCCTTTGCCCAAGGTTATAAAACCGAGCATGGAAACCAGGCTCAAATCTCAAGCATCTGATTGGCTGAAATGGCGACCAGTCGCCATTTCAGCCAATCAGATGCCTGAGATTTGAGACTGGTTTCCAATCTCATCTTTATAACCTTCTGTCCTTGTCATTATTACATGAATGAGTAAGATGCAATACAACATAAACAACAATAATGAAGAATTACACGACATCTTCGCACTTTAAGGACCTTATTCGGCAACGACCTCTCAAAATTGATAGTGATTATTAATTCTGATAGCACATTATAAAGTTTTTAGTGTGACATAGAACTGCCGGACGCGTGTTGCATGAACAAATTGATATCATGATACAGATGTTATATTGCCTGAAAACCAACAGATATTAACAAATGCTCATACACTTAGCGTTAAAGTTATTTAGATCAATGGCTGCTAGAAAATACAAAGTTTTTAAATAAAATCAGTTTCCTCTTTATGATTTGAGAGACTCACCTTAAACGAGTCCCTGTGTTTTTATACTGATTCACAAGCCAGTTGCGAAATTTCATTTTGCTTTTAAGAAACTAGTTAACTTATTGACAACTAGAGGAAAACAAAAACTGTTGTTTTACGCTGTTGTGCCAATATCAAGTATCCGACTATGAAATTACATGGAACATTTTTTATTTCGGAATGGTTTTGTAATAATATTGACTGCTAAAACAATAGTATGCTCCCAGGTAGAGGATATAGTGGATAAACCCGACAACAATACAATAAAAGAGGTAGAGTATGTATAAGACCGGTTCAGCTCATAAAATAACACTTTTCAATAAGCGTGTTTTCCAATGTTTGATATATGAGATCACTTTAAATAGATGAAAAGGGAACTTTGAAAGTTTATATAGGTTTAAGCTTAAACCAGTGTTATTCTGCTTTTCGTAATCAAATGAATAGTGCTTTAAGAGAAATTATGTCGAGGTTTTGATGCAAGGTACGTCGTTTAGAAATAGCGATACAGGGCATGTATTTACTGAAGCTGTAATACACCGTTTGTCCACACGATGAGAACAACAACAACACCATGGAACTGTTAATGAAATCGTTTCATGACATAGCAAATAACTTAAAGAAGACGGATGCGAACTAAAGAAGTAATGTGTTTGTGTTTGGCTCTATCAATTTAAGCTACAAAATATTTATAACACTTCTAAATTTTAGTTGGAGATGAAACATATTAAAAATCTACAATGGAAATAAAGGTATTTGGTATTTTCGTCAGTTAAAGAAATGAAGGGAAAATGTACAAAAATATGAACAAACAATGCATTCAATGAAAAATTTAGAATACATTTACTTTAATTTTTGATAGATTTTATATAAAAAAAGTGAAATCTGCATATCAAGAATTGAAATCCAAGAGAAAACAGCAGCCAAAAAGTAAAGAGGAAAGAGATCATGGGTTTATAAAACGATTCATGTATATAAAATTATCAATTTCAAGTAAGACATCGAAAACCAGTTAACGAAAAAGAGAACCTAAGGGATTTTATTTATTGCAATGAGACACTGACCCCGACAATGTTCAGAAGTCAAAATTAGCGGTAGTGCTTCCGGTTAACGAAGAAAGAAACAGACGTCTTCAAATTTCACGAAATGATCGATTCATGCCAGCAGAAAATAGGGAATCTTATGACTATCGACCAACAAACATCTTAAAATACCGTTTACAAGCGTGAAAAAAAATACAATTATTTTGTTTTCAAAAACTCGAGATGAGTAGACGACACTTTTAAGTAAAAAAAAACGTTTACAAAACCTCTAAATGAAAACAAAATATGTATAACTTTTATTAGATAAATGAAGACTGAATTTAAGTGTTACGTTATAAATAGAACACTGTATGATGAAGTCGTGTTTTACCAGCGGCTGTAATTGAAGTCCGCTTAAAGTTCTAGAAGCGGGTTTGCTTAACGAAACCGAAATAAAACGCTTTGAATGGCCACTTTTCTTTTTACAGTAAAACTGGGCACTAATTAAACAGTTATAGAAGAAAATCTTATTTTCATAGATGATGCATTGAGTAGGATCCGTTCAACAGAAATACAAAGTCTTATCAACGGTATGCATCTCTGATATCTGACATAAAAACAAAACATATTTTATTAACTGTTCATTGCATCACGGGTGGTTATCTATCAACAACTACAAATGTTATGTGGGTGATTAAATGATACAGACAATATTGTTCCGTGCAAGCTTTCCCTTTCAATAGGTACCATTGAGTATAAAATGCATAATTTAAATAATGAAATACATAAAAGAAAATAAATGGAGATTTTTTTAAGTACCAACACTCATCGAACTCGCCAGAAATTAATCTAGTCAGAACATCTCTTAATTATTTTTAAGTAGAACATTAAGTTATGATTCCATAATGCTTTTTGTAAACACACGATATGCCCCTCGTTGCTTATTGCCACCATTATGAAAAACGTCGTGATGTTTTCACTTTTTCACAAGAGCCCAATATCAACGTGTAGAAAAAACATTAGGTTATCTAATCTAACAATCTATTGAACATAGACACACGTATTTACCCTATTCTCCACTTCACTCCACAAGAAGTTCTCTAGTAAATTTCTGATAATTAAGGCAGATTCTTCCGAAAACCAAACCTCATTTTTATCTGATAATAAATTTACTGATTACTGAGAATATATTTACAATTTATTTTTATATTTTAGATTTTACATTATTGGATGTTTTTTGTTTGACAAGTTCTTCTCTTTTTTATAAAAAAGTGAAATCTGCATATTAGGAAAAGCCACACCAAGAATGCACCACACAGCCAAAAAGTCGAGAGGAAAAGAAAGCATGGAATTACAATTATTTGTTTCAAAGTCACAAATGATTAACGAAAGTAAGAACACGAGAAGTAACCGCTTTAAAACGGTCAGTCGCAAAACAATTTGACACCGGGAGTCTCAGCAATGTTCTAGGGTGCACCAACCTCATACTTCAACTAACAAAACTCTCATGTAAACAAGCAAATTGTCTTGGTGATTTAACCAACCCATTAACTGGACAATCTTGCATGCAAAATTAAAGAAACCTATTAGAACATAAGGAGCTAACAGCCCTTTCTAGATTTTGTGACAGTGCAAGATATTTTTTTGTCAAAAGCTTAACTCTTGAAGTGATTTCACCAGGACAACTTGTACTTGTGTGTTGATATGAGAACCTGAACCACTGACCGTTCCAAGGCGGTTACCCAAAGGATTTTCATTTTCGTTAATTTGCTTGTGGTGTCTTATTTGAATTTGACATACTTATAATGCATGCTCTCTTTCCTCTCTTCTTTTTCGCTATGGGGATGCTATGCTTTGTCAGTGGGGCCCATATGCATATTTCACTTTTTTTAACAGATATTGGTGCAACAATTAAGAACGTTAGACATAACTTATATATCCTATCGCCGATACAAAGAAGTTTTCAACAGTGTTTTCTCTAACATTGTTTAATGGTAAATAAATTAAAAAATAAAAAATGCATTTCAGGAATTCCCACATCCAGCAGACTCAGCCTCCCCACACAGCCAAAATTAGAGAAAAAAAGAGATGGTATGGTATAACAATAATCAGTTTCAAAATGGACGAAGAAATTGAGAAATTTCAAAAAAGGTGAAATATGCATATCAAGAATCGCAACAGAAAAAAAAACAGCCTCCCCACACATTCAAGAAGAAGAGAAGCAGAGAGCATGGTTAATAAAATGATCAGTTTCAAAGGAGACACCACTAACAATCAACAAAAATTAGAACCCGAGGGGTTACCGCCACACTTGCCCAAACATGTTCTCATATCACAAACAAGTACAAGTTGTCTTGGTGAAACAACTCCAACCCACTGCTAATCGGCTCAACAATGTTGCATTGCAAAAGTAAACAATTACAAGTTTTGCTAATTTATTCATCAAAACCGATGAAGAGCTGAGCTGCAGAGCTCTTTTGACGCACGGTCATGAGGGCATTTAAAATAATGTTTTGTGTTGCTTTTGTGTTCAGATGTAATAGAATATTTTGTCTATTTTTTCTGGGTTTTTTTTTACTTTTGTTAAACCGAGATACAGTTATAACGATTTTTTGTGCAAAGTTTTATTATCGTATGTTGCTGTTATAAAGATTTTGATATTTTTAACCGATGACAGTGAAATGAAGACTGAAGACCGCTCATAACAATGGTGTTGCTTTTTCAACACAGCACAAACCTCTTGACTAAAAATTGTAATTTGATAAGCCAAATGTGCTACCACGATTCAATTTCAGTTTCTTATTTATAATTATTGAAGTCTGAACAAGTCTGCTGTTGAGACATAGTTTTATTTTCTTCTATAGATGGCTGTTTTCTTCTATCGGTCGTCATTTAGTATATTATTACAACCACAATATAACATCTTAAATTATGTTTGACGACCAAATTTCGATTTTTTTTTATATTTGTCTCCGGTCCTGAGAACTTCCAATCGTCTTAACGTGCCGGCCCACAATTAGTCTTGATATCGAGAAGAGACTTTAAATATTATTTTCGGCAGAGGGAAATAAATTGAACGCACATATGATTCATATTAACACGTTTTTGGACCACCGATTGGATTCTAATAGCATTAATTTGATTTCGCTATTTTAAATAAAAATTCGAAAGACAAGTATTAGCCTTTATTAACATATTGTTTTCTTGAAGTGTTCGTGATTTAAATTCAAATCATCACAAATTACGTAAGACCTAGCAGTAAAGACATTTAATAAATAAACATCCGTAGCACGCGTAGAACTACTTAGTAAAGCTTTGAAAACTTATCTTAATTGGATCGTGATAGATGCAAAACACAACTTGTAGTAATCGCAGATAGTTCACGTTCTCATAGGAGTGATTAAAGGAAATTAGAACAATAATTACAACATACTATATTGAAAGAGTATATTTTTCGAGGAAGGTGATAAATCGAGGACTAGATGAAACAAAATTAATTAATTGTATCAATATGTTTAATAGTTTTTATACCGGTAAGCTAAGCCTACTCGAAAACATACAGTTAACATCATGTCGATTAAATTATTATAACTTTAGAAGAAAAATATAATAAAAATTGTTTGTACAGTTTACCATGTGAATAGTTTCTATAACAAAATGACACTGATTACTCGGTGTCAATGTTTGTCTAATAAACGGACGACTGTCTGTCTGTATGAATTTTAGGATCAAATATTTTGATGTGAGTGACTTACTTTTGATAACAGTATGACTATTGAAAAAAAACAATTCATATGAAATTTATAATTATTTTTATTTTTCTAGCATTAAATGTACGAAAGTGAAATATGCATATCAGGGATAGTCACATCCAGCAGACACAGCAAACAGTAGAGAGGAAAAAGAGCATGGCATTATAAGAATTAATTTAAATATGGACGCCACAAACAATTAACGAAAATGAGAACTCCAGGGGTTACCGCGTTGGAACAGATAAGAAAAAGATATTTTACAGTGCTATAATAACTCATATAATCGCCAATACAATCGAAAAATAATAGATATTTCAAAATATCACATGTATATCGGAGACAGGCGCAACCTGGATCTCTAACCATTTTTGCAATCTGCCATTAAATAGAAAACGAAGTAGTGAAGATATTAAGGGGATGGATTTTCGGAAAGGTAAGCCCAATCGGTTTCTAACATTTCTCTCATCTTCTTCTTGCTGATTTACTCTACATGCCCTGGTCTTAATAGAATCCTGCAGTACATTACTATTGTGCTTGACAGTTTCATAAACTGCTTATGGTTTGTATGTTTATGTGCTTTTGCGTGCAAACGTCTCGGGCATGCAAGTGGGTTAGAGTTTGTTCAGCACGCCAACTTCTATACGTATGTACACATGAAAACCAGTTGTGACTTTGGTGCACCCTAGAACGTGGTAATCGCTTCTTGCTTTTGCTTGGATTCTAGGCGTTGCAGGTGTTGTTGTTGTTTTTTATTAACTGTATGTGGTTTGCTTTTAAGTAATCAAAATATAAACTTGGTCTTTCTTTTTCAATCTTCTGTTAGAATTCTATTTTGTTTTAGTTCCGCCCATTGTTTTCTCGTTTAGGGCAAACCCATTTTTTTTTGGGGACCATATGCTGCTGAACATGGAATGGTATTAATCTGAAAATACTGCATTGAAGGTTTCATGTTCACCGCCATATGCATACCATCGTTTGGGATGGATCAAAATTGAACTGTTTATTGAGTTGCTCTTAACCCGGGGCTAGCCGGCGTGGGCAGTATTATGCATTTCCCTTACTGCCCACGAACATGCTCAATCAAACCGAGCCTGCAATATTTTTCATTTGTCGTGTTCGGTGGCTTTCAAAGTTCCCTTTTAATCTATTTCTTTTTGCCCGTGTGAGTAGGCTACCTCGTGCCGCCTAGCCCCAGGTTGAGCGCAACTTTGGTTAGCAACTGGCTTGGTTTTACGCAATTCAGTTCTCAGTGTAGATTGTAATAACTTGTTCACAGTTATACGTTTTCTTTCGCTAAACTGTATGTATGTACAGCATTTATTTGACACCTAAATTCGCTTCATGAAATTTGACCCAAAAACTGCTTCAAAATTAAGCAGTCTTATAATAATACTAGTGTTGCTTTTAGAACACAAAATGAACAATATCTTTGTTTCGTGACGGAAGTTCAATCCAATGTAAAACATACGATTTTCAAATTTAACAGTAGCCTATTTAACTTCGAAATCATGTGTACTATAACGAGCGCAAGATATTAAAGGGATATTCAACAAAATTCAATAAACAATGAAACAATTTTGACATAAAAAAATTATATAATCAGTAGTATGCATCTTTGGTTACTATAAATAAAGAACACATTTATTAACCGTTTATTACAGTACCTGTGGTTTTAATCATACAAGGTTTATTCGGTCATTAAAAAGATATAAAACAAATGTTGTTTTTATACAAGCAGGATTTGCCTTATTATTTTCGCTATTTGTTCGTTTGACACGATTACAAGTTTTCTGATTCTGAAGATAAAAGAATATAAAAAACGGAACTACTAATATACATATTAGAAGTTTTATACATAACTATTTTGATAATAGCTTTCCTCATTAAAATAAGAAAAACTGATTTTATTAGTAAACACAAATGTCAGAAAATGCCAGCGTCAGGAAATCTCCGCAAAACTCGACACATTAAAATAAACGGAAATATTTACATATTTATTGTAAAATTTAACATTGGGCTCCTTTAAATATTAGCAGTTGTTGCCAGCAACAGAATGTGATGAATATGATGAAGTCTACTTTCAGTATATATTTCTATAGAGTTCTTGGGACCAGAGGTTGATCATTTAACATTTAAAATTATTTCTATTAAAGACCATTTTAGCCACTTTTGCTTAATACGGCCTTTCATTCCGTATTTAAAGATAATGTTATACCAGTCGAGCACCATATATCGCCTTTAAGTTGTTTCGAATTAAACCTGAAAGACTAAACTAAAGCAAAACAACTCATTAAATACGTCTAGTCAAACTTTATTTTCAATGGTTTTACCATTGGCTCTTGACCCAATGTACCCATTTAAAGGCCAATTTAATTTTCTAGCTCCCAACAATGCATGTATAATGGAACTATACATCATTTTTATTATGAGAGATACCGAAAGGTAAATATTATTCTAAATGTCATACTTCTGTTCTATACTAAATATTAATAATACTGTATTTCTTCGTGTGTGCTTAGTCTCATCTCTTCTTTAGTCAAGGACAACAAACTCTGACTATTATCCTCTCACTTGTTGTAACTTAGTCAATTTTTAGCTAATCTAGCCATTTCTGATTGCCATGATTCACATTTCATTTACCACTATTATATCACAAAATGGTCCATCATTTTAGTTTTTCATAAACAATTTACAAAATTGTTAGGCAATGTGGAAATTAATAAAAACAAAATGCTACTGCGCTGCTGTTACTTTATATTTATCATAGCTTTTACTGATAAATTAGAATACGTACAGCCGCAATTCTGACAGTGTCAGAACATAGTATAGTATAGTTATATGCTTCATATACTAATTTTGAAAAATGCGCGTCAAAACAGATGAAAACAGGTTTGTACGATTATCCTTGATTGTGTTAAGATGTCTAAATGATTTTTTCATGACTTCCTTGTGATTTTTTTTGATTTTTTCATTAAATGATAAACAAATCATATTTCTTACATTTTACCATATATTTTTCAGACGCACAGTTTTTAAATCGCGTCAGTAATTTATTAATATGCTACTGTAAATATCCCTTTTAGAGCACTCTGAAACGGTCATGTACTTTATAATTACTAACATTAAAAATAATACGAATATTCCATTATATAACTAACTATTCTGTTCTCATCGAAGGTTACCGTTATTGGAAACAAACATGTTCTCACTGGAAACATGGCAGATCTGGTTAATGTTAACAACATAGAGCCAATGCTACGTTTGAGAGAAAAAATCCATCGAACTTGTTAATCATAACACTGTATATTTAGTTATCATATTGGTCAAATAGGTATTAAAAGAAAATCGCTATATATAACACACCCTGCAAATCATCGTTCTTTTTGTAACTTGAAAACAATTATTACAATATTATAATTATGGATGTTGTCTTAACTTTATCAATCAGTCATCGGGAATATAACACCTCAGTTTTAACTAACTATCTTACAATGGTTAATTTAATCATTCTATAACAACCTGCCCACATGATAATACAAATCATCATCGAAAGCAATACTGAAATAATTAAAACAGTGATAAAATTGAAAATTAATTGAATGAGATTATGCATTATACATCGTTATAACATCGAGGGATTTTAAAACAAGATCAACCGTAACTAGAATAAAATCGTTATCAATTTTTTAAGAAAAATCAAAACTTACAAAAACAAATGGTTCCAGTGTTAAAGCTAGATATATCCAATTTATCCACATCATCGAAATATATGTATTCCGTTTCTTTTTTTTTAGTAGAGACTTTCTAGTTTTAAGTAGAACTTGGGATCGACTGTACGCTGCAACGGTTATACTAGTAGTTCTAGATAAACTTAGATAATAGCTCCGCACTGTGAATCTTGGTAAAATATTAGTTAAGTTAAGAGCAGAACTATGTAATAATCATTATCAAAATTGAAATATATAGGTAGAAATTATATCATAAACACTGAAGGGACCCAATGAACAAAACAATACAGAACAAAAGTAGCGCACAATACAGTAAAAAACTTAGTGAAAAAAAAAATATTTATTTTTAAGTTAAGTTTTATGTTTTGTGTTACCAAATATACTTAAAGAAATTACAACTTCTTTGGACACAAAATACGTTTCGTGATAAAAGAAGTTGCGTTTTTAATTGTTTTTACTACATAATATGTATTTGAAGAAATTAGAAAGGCAACTTCTTAAAACATGATATGTATTTCTTATTTTTAGAAGTTGCGTTTCTAATTTCTTTAAGTATATTTATCAGACTTTATTTTCAATACCATCTGAGGGTTTTACATCAAAACTTTATTTTACATTACAAGTTACATGTATATTACGAAAAGAACGTATTAGAGAAAGACAATTTTATTGTTATACCATGCTTACTTATTCTCTTTAGTTTCTGGCTGAGTGGGGAGTCTATGTCTGATGGATTTGGCCATTCCTGATATTCATATTTCACTTTTTTATCATTTTTAAAAAACATTCCCTCTAAACTTAAGTTCTGATAAAGTACTATCATTAAAACAATCGAACTATTTTTTTCAGTACATTGTTCTGTTACTTTCTTCAGTAAAGTGTTCTACTAAACACCACGACGTTTAACACCAGACTTATTGTAAACTATCTCAGAGAAAGATAGTTTTGAAACTTTCTTGACACTAAAACCTGAAAATATTGCAGGCTAAGTTTGATTAAGCATGTTCGTAGGCAGTAATGGCTCTGCGTATTTCTGCCCAAGGTACACTCATCTGCAAATACTCGTATAATAATTTTATTACGGAAGAGGGTCTAGTGATTTTTAAAGGTTTACTAATATGAAAAATACTCCGAAATCGTATACAAGAACAAAACGACATACACTATCTTATTTATACATAACTTAACAAATAGATCACTCTTCAAGACCCCTAAACCCTTAATCTGACGCCTCCACTACCCCTCGCTACATAATTTATTATATTGTTAATATTTCCTATGGGGTAGACCTTTTAAAAAATATTATTTAACACCTTAAAATTGGTTTAAGATTCGACAGTATTTGAAAATAAAGTAATATATGCATATCAGGAATCGCCACACTTACAAAACACAGACTCTCCCACGGAGCGGAAAAAAGGAGAGGAAGAGAGAGAGCATGTTTGTTATAATTCAAATAGGACGCAACAAACAATTAACGAAAAAGACAACGTTGGAACGGTCAGTGGCAAAACAAATTGCCACTGGGGGTTTAAACCAGATTCTAGGGTGCACCAACCTCACACTTCCCCCACTGTTTTAGGTACCGCTAACCCGTTTGTCACCCGTTTGTCTGTTCGTTGAGCATTAAATAAGCAAAGTAATATATGTCTACTAATTGTGTGGCGCCATTCATTTGTATAAGTTTAAATATCATGTTTACAGTCTAGTGCTCTTTTACTTGAATCAGATAAAGACTTAAAGCAATTACTATTTACAGCTGTAGCCATGTTTTCCTAGATGAAACTATTGTTTTGTCGTAAATTTCAAGGAAACATCTCAATCTTTCTACTGTTGATCAAAGACTTGTTAAAGATACCATCAACTTTTACTTGTGTCCTAATCTAATTTATTACACAAACATATATCGTTTTGTCTGTCTGTGTCTTATTTTATCTTGTAAACATCTTACCATAAAAATAATGAACCACACAGGAACGAATGTAATAGAGTTTTAAATACTTTTATATCAACAAACGTGAACTATTTCGTTGTTTCTGTTGAGAAATTGACACGTTTTTTGAATAATAATAAATTCAAATGAATTACAACTCTTTACCAATGAATGTTACTTATTTTGTTTGTTAATGTAACAGTAATGCTGAGGACGTCACCAAAGTCCAACGCTTACAACCACATAAAAAATATTGACGTAGGGGAACGATGAGCGTACGGTTATGCCCATGTAAAATTATAATTTTTATTAAGGTATTTATCATATTGAAACTGTCACCTTTTTATTTCTAGGTTATAGACCATAGAAAAAAAGATATCAGCAATTAAAAAATGACGAACACGTCAAATTGAGCTATAAATATTTTGTGGTGGCAGTAGTTAGTTTAACTGTTTAGTGCAAGTTAGGCAAGGAATGGCCACATCAAGAGGACACAGCCTCCCAACACAGCCACAACGTAGAGAGGTAAAGAGAGCATTCAATTTGGTAATAAAATAATCAATTAAAAAACACCTAAAACAATGTACGAACCTCTCACTTTTACCAACAGGAACAAACAAGTACACGTTGTACCTTTCTGTTTGAATTTACCGGTGGTTTTTACGAATAATGTGAACAAAGTAACATAGACTTTTATTTCTTTTTAATCAAATCTTTATAACACACTGGCTGAGAAAAAACGTTGTGGCGGTAGTGATTGTAAACTGCAACTGTTTTGTTTCGTTTCGCTTTGCTTGCAAATATTGAAGTACCAACGCTCCTATTTTAAAAGTATTCTTTGATACAAAGATTACGTTCATTGAAATCTTTGACATTGTTACAAGCTCTAGAAATGTGAACCAGCTGTGAAATATAAACCAAAGATGTTGCACGCGGGACATCCCCATCTAAAATTGGAAAATTTCCAATATTAAAAATATCATCTCTTTAAAAATATATCTTAATAGTTACGAAATTATTTTAGAAAGAACGATTTAGATCAAGAAAGTTTGCTTGCTTTTCTTAGGTGTTATCTTTATTTAGCTGAAGTTCAATAGGATATATTTTGTTTACAGAGATGGAAAATTAGTATGATCTTAGTTTAACAAATCATCAATATACCTCAATGCTTTGTTTAAAGCTGTAACAATGACATCTTGATTCTTGAAAGAAAGATATAGCTTAAAGACTCTTTCTTATTCGTAAAAACCATCTGTAAATTTAAAAAGAAAGGTTACCAACAAGATATTTTACAGCGCTCTGCAGGCCTGGTGATTAACCCATCTACAGTTGATCATTATGCTTACCTCTTTGGTTGCACGACGGTGGCAGGGGTGTAAGAGTTTATGAAAGTTTATGGGGAAATCTTTTCTTAAAAGAACCTAAAAGCTCGATTTGTTTCTTTTATCCCTGTCATCGTGTTCTTGCTGATTTTACTCCAGGTGCTCTGGTCTCGGAAAGATCATTGAGTACCCGCCCTTTGGCTTTGCAATGCTATTAAATTCTTATGTTTATATGTTTGTATGCTTTTGCATGCAACATTGTTGAGCTGATGGGTGGGTTGGAGTTATTTCACCAAGACAATTTGTACTTGTTTTGTGATACGAGAACCTGTTGGGGCAAGTGTGAGGTTGGTGCACCCTAGAACCTGGTTTAAACCCCCAGTGGCAATTTGTTTTGCCACTGACCGTTCCAAGGCGGTATCCCCAAAGGTTCTCTTGTTTATTAATTGTTTGTGGCGTCCTATTTGAATTGACATACATATATAAAACATGAGCTCTCTCTCTGTCTCTCTTCCTCTCTTCTTTTTCGCTGCGTGGGAAGGCTGTGTTTTTTTAGTGTGGCGATTCCTGATATGCATATGTTGCTTTTTTTCAAAGCAATATAAAACAGATCAGCAAAATGTGGTGAAGATAAGTCTCATTAAAATTTAATCTGTATCGGTCAAGTTTATGGGGATATTCGTAGAATACATCTTAAAACTATTTTGTGATACCCAGTGTTTCTAAATTTTAAACTAATGAACTATGAAAATCGTATAACTTTTCTGGAATTCAGTTAATAATTATTTATTAAGCAAGCATTCATTTTGTAATTCTAGTAATGTTGTACTAGATTATTATAGCATAACGTTGTCCTGTTTTCTTAATTTATGAATATTTATCTCTTGTAGTCAAGAACTCATGTACTACATTTCTGTTGTTTTTAAAAGTATCTCTTAAGTTCTCTAGACCTTGTTCAACCTCGTGCTAAACGTGTTTTGTCATGTTTAACTGTATAGAATGCGTATCCTAGATACCCTATGTGTGTTGATACAATCTAAAATTAATAAGAACATGTAACAAGAAGTATGTGTATGTTTATTTAACTAATAAAATAAAACTGAATCTTGAATCTTCAACATGGCCATAATACATGTATTCAGCTCGACCGACAAGAACGGACCCTGAACAGACAACAAACTTTGTGTACCGATAAGGCGACGCTAATATGTAATTTGATAACGTAGTTGTAGTATGAATAATATCAAAGCCGATACCTGTCTGTGATGTTATATTCTATTAAAAGATGGCACAAAACATAAAGAGGAGTCATTTCAACCTATTCAATGTTATTAACGACCTGTTACGTAAGAATCCTGTGTCTATCCTGTTATATAAGATTAAGATTGTTATCATGTTCTGATACTTTAAGGTTTCTTGAGCTGGTAAATGAGAGCAATCTAACACATTATCGCTGAATTTTCTCTATCTGCATAAAGATAAAAGAAAATTTATAATCATATTATTACATTACCTGCGGATTTTCTAACAAGAAGATTTGCACGCGATAAAAATCATACTTATGTTCAAAAACCGTATCAAATGTCTTGAGTATTCTTCATGATTTTTACTCGGATAAACTCTGCGAAAAACTTCTTATAGTAAAGTAAACTTTCCGCAGCTTTTGCCTGGAAATGTTATGTAATTAACATGCTGTGTTAAATAAAGTTTGTTTATTTTATAAGTATCAATATGATACACATTCACCTCATTTTGCTTTTGTATTCGAAGATTAATTTAAATGTCATCTGCCAGGAGTAATTGAGGAATGTTCACCTCGCATTTTTATAAATATGGAAAAACTTTCCACTTAATTTATGCGCAAGATTAATAATAATATGACGATTTCTTCCATTAGCATTATTGATGAAAATAATTGTCGGTTCAGTGATCGCCATAGTAAGTCAATCTTCGTCGCACCATTACTTTGTATTTCAAAGATTTTCTACATTTCTAAAATGTTTTTAATAGGCAGACGAAGACACTAGTGAGAAACCTTCAGCAATAAATTAAACATTATGAACATTAAGAGGAAACGCCTGAAAGATAGTCGAGTTCCTTTGAATCATAATTGGGTGTGATATTTGTATAAATATTTCTCATACTTTCGTGATTTTCATAGAGTGCATTCATTCTGACAATAAAAAGCAATATCTGTCAAGAAATATCTATTCGCCCAATTTGTGCTTTTTTGAAGTTGTATATACTGAACCAAACATTCAACACAACACCTGAAGTTGTCCTTCTGTTTCTATATTGATATTAATTACAGATAGTTATAACGTTTTCAATAGTCGTTGAAAGTCAGTCATTCGATCACAACTGTTTTAATTTCGAAACATCTTATGTCTTGATATAACTATTTAAATAACTTATATATTTATAAAATATGTTATTTTTTTCTTTGTCCTAAACATTAATCAGAAGGTTAGTATATATGTTTTTTTAATCTTATAACATTTCCTCTTGCCGATTGCGGAAGTACGTCTCATGTTAACCTGTTACCTGATTTTTGCATGAGAACACATATATTTAATTTGCCTTTGAAAGACATACGATATATTTATTTGTTATATTAGAAAAGAATGAGAATGACCTATAAAAGTGAAATTTACAGTGGATTGATTTGCATCTTATACACACTGTTGTTATGGTGTATATCAAAATAGTAATTCTCTTCATGGAGTTTTGAATTGTCTCATAAGATTATCGCTGCATATAAATTATTTTATTACATGTTCTGGGTTGAAGGTTATAAAGCTGAGATTGGAAACCAGTCTCAAATCTCAAGCATCTGATTGGCTGAAATGGCGACAAGTCGCCATTTCAGCCAATCAGATGCTTGAGATTTGAGACTGGTTTCCATACTCAGTTTTATAACCTTGGGCACAGGTAATATTAAAGCTGGATCAGTATAACTTTCTTGTAATGCCTATAACTACAGTTAAAAATAAAAACTATTTTTATAATGTTCTGTTGCCTACATCATTTCTTTAGAATCAACCTAATTAATAAATATATACATATTTGAATAATGTTTTTTAACCAGATTCTAGAGCTCACTAACCTCACACTTGCCCCAACAGGTTCTTATATCAACAAACGAGTACAAGTTGTCTTGGTGAAATATCTCTGACCCACAAATCATCTCAACAATGTTGCATGCAAAAGCAAACAAAACATATTAAATCTAAGAAGCCTGAGAAGCTAATGGCATTGAAAAGTCAAAGGGCTGGTACTCAATGATCTTACCGAGACCAAAGTACCTGGAGTCAAATCAGCAAGAACAAGATGACAGGGATATAAGAAACAAATCTAGCTTATAGTTTCTTTAGAAAAAAGATTTGCCCATAAAACTTCATAAACTCTTTAACCCCTGACACTGTCGTGCTGCCGAAGAAATAAGCATAATAATTAACTGTAGATAAGTTAATCACCATGTCTGAAGAGCTCTGTAGAATATCATGTTGGTAACATTTTTTTGGAATTTACAGATGGTTTCTACAAATAACCGGGAGAAATTAATATTGCCTTTTTTCCTCCTAAGTTCACAAACCAAGCCCCACAAAAATCTGCTGCGAAAAAATCCTGCTGCAATATCGATCCTAAACTGCTACCGTGCTATTGAATTAAATCTGGGCATCGGCGATAAAACATGCAAAAGGTTTTTCCCAACCTGCGATACCGACAACCCTGCTTCGAAAGTCCTGGCGATGCAATCGTAACTGGAACATTGTTAACGGTAATGGACTGTCATCAATATAAAAGAAAATTATCAAAATCTCTCAACGCCAAAATTCAGTTCAATAACACAAATACGAGGGTTTTTCTATATGTAATGTGTATTTTACCACAGCGCGAGATATCTCTATTCAATACACTTCCATAAACACGAGCTTTCAGCTCATCACAGTTTTAAATAGATGGAAAAAGGAACTTTGAAATGAGAAAACTATAAAAGTAATCATACCTTTAATTAAGCCAGTCGTTGACAACTGTTGTTGTCAACAGTGATGGTTACGTATATCAGGGCTATCCTATCAAACTTTATTGGGTGCTGGACTAGGCGCTGTCGCTGTGACGGTGTGGGTTCGCTCCGAGCTAGAGGCACTTATCATTTGTAAAAATGGTTGGGAAACTCAAAAGTAAGTTTTCAAAATAAATAGCCTCACAAAGAGAATGGAAATGCCAAATAACCTGTTCCAGATCTGCTTTTAGTTTAGTAAATATCTTTCTCTTATATTGACGAGAATTCGATTTATAATCAAAACTTAAAGATATATGCGATCATGCAATCGTGGTTAAGACTGGTTCCTGTTCGTCGTTATCTACTTAATTTACAAAAACTAGATTTTCCCTCTTGTTGTGTAATCCTTGTGCAATTTTGAGATGAAAGTTATCGATTAAAATGTTTATTTAATATATGTATTCAATTTTGAAGTAAACAAATACGCAACAAGAAATACTTTAATTATCTTATTACAGTACCGATGGAAGGATTTGTAATATGAACATATCAAAGCGTCCATTTTGATACATAAATAAAAAAATAAGAATGCAGAAATTATAATGAATCCGTTATCGGCCTTGAACATGGGTGGTTATTGCATCTCAATGCAAAACTATGAACTTTTCTGCCGCGTTCCTCATTATTTATTTCGACATTTTAAGTATGAGTCGTATGACAGTGAAACCATATAATTTGAATGGCAAAACTTATCGTCCATTAGGCCTGCCTTTGAATGAGCGTTAGTAATGTATTTTAGCAATTTGCTTATATTATATGGTTGAAGAATGGGCATTACTGCATATTACTTGATTAATTCTTTTTATTCCTGATACCGTGTTCCAAGGTGATCTGATATCAGTAAGGTCATTAAAAAGCTACCAATTTTGCTTCAATGAGTACCCGCACCTTTGGCTTTGCCATGTTATTAGCTTCTATTGTTTTATATGTTTGTGTGTTTATGCATGCATGAAACATTGTTTAGATGATGGGTGGGTTGGAGTTATTTCACCAAGTCAATTTGTTCTTGTTTGTTGATATGAGAACCTGTTGAGGCAAGTGTGAGGCTGGTGCACCCGAGAACCTTGTTTAAATCCCCAGTGGCAAATTTTTTTGACACTGACCGACCCAAGGCGGTAACCCTAAGAATTCCCTTTTTCGTTAATTGTTTGTGTTGCTTTTTTTATTATTTGACATACTTATACACATGCTCTCTTTTCCTCTCTTCTTTTTCGCTGCGTGGGGAGGTCGTTTTGTGAGTGAGAGTCATGTTTTTACAATCTTATGAGCATCTTATCTTGAGTAAAGTTATGTGTTTTACACGCGTTTGGGTGGGTTAGATTTTTTTATAACCTGACGGAGTAAGTGGTTGGTGGTAAGCTGCTGGAAAAACTTCTAGTTCGAATAGGACCTTATCTGACATGTGTATTCAACCTTCACCCCCACTTTCTTCGGATTGTTCGCGTATGTTTTTTTCCGCAATACATTTTGTAAAATTACAGCACAGCCACTTCATTGATTTTCACTTCCTGTAGATATAAAGAATAAAGCATTTTATCACAGCATTATCATTTCTGATGTTTAAAACTATATAACTTTACAGCGGCTGTGACATGAACTTGTTTGCTTTTAGATTATTAACTGCACGAAAACTGTTTCCTTGAACCAGCTTAGAACAATTTAGTATATTGTTTAGTTTTTAACTGCACATGCCATTCAAGATTTAGCTATTTCTTGTTAAGATGATATCTGGTTTTCTGAATTTGCTCAAAAGTACATTTGTAAAAATATTGTGGATCATGATTAATTATTGAAATAAATGATCTACCAACATTTGCACTGACGGTAAATAAGGGTTTTGACCCTTCTTTCGTATATTTGATGGATATTAAAGCATTTTGAAAGGATCAAGTGTCATGTTTACCGGCACTAACAGAAACATTTTGCCTCTGACCATGCAATGTACCTCAAATGTCAATTTGACCGTTGGTATATAGCAGCCGACCGTTTACAGCACATGTAGTGTTAAAGTTCCACTTCACGTCCCCGTTCAGTGTAATTTCTCATATTTATTATTTTGTGATAAAGTTTTTATTTTTAAATTTATATATTATTTATAATAAATTATATTAAAATAATCGTAGGCTTTCTTTGTTTCTCTATTATTTGGCAATATAGGGTTGGCTTTCTTTTCAATATGGGGTATTTTCATGATATGCATGTTTCACTGTGTAATGATTAAAAGTTCCACGAAATACATTTTTAAAATAACTTGACGTATGTTTGACATCATTTTTCATCGATTTCAATATGTTTGGACTGAGTGGCGGCTGTAAAAAGTCTCCCCGTGTATTCCCCATATATTCAGTTAACAATTACGCAAGAATTTTCAAGGAGACAAAGATCGACAAGACAAGAGGAATTTTTCGCAATTTCAATTGTCATTCATTTTTTTCTTCTTCTCAAAATAAAAAAGAATGACTGTGTTGTAGACTTTTCTTCTTTATGTTCTTATCTACCTTATTATTAATTAATATTTAAATAAATCTCTGTAATCTGCTATTCTGTTATCCCCCTTAAATTTATTCAGCTGCGGATAATGTATGGATAAGAAATCCTATATATATTTTACGATTGTTTCGTTTATTATTAAACTTCTGTGAAACATAAAAGAAAAAAGTACAATATGCATATCAGGAATCGCCACACTCCGAATAACACAGCCTCCACACGCAGCGAAAAAAAGAAGAGAGGAAAAGAGAACATGTGTTTGTAAGTATTTCAAATTCAAATAAGACAGCACAAACAATTAACGAAAATGAGAACCCTTTAGGTTACCGCATTGGCAAAATAATTTGCCACCGGGGGTTTAAACTAGATTCTAGGGTGCACCTAGCTCACACTTGCCTCAACAGGTTCTCATATCAACATACAAGTACAAGTTGTTTTGGTGAAATAACTCCAACCCACCCATCATGTCAACAATGCATGCAAAAGCACACAAATATATAAAACATAATAAGCTAATAGCATTGCAAAGCCAAAGGGTGGGTACTCAATGACCTTACCGAGACCCGAGCTCCTGGCGTTAAATCAGCAAGAACACGATGACAGTTTATATTACGATAAGTGTTATTCTTTTGTCCATTTTATTTTAGTTTTGCTTTTGTTTTCTTTCATAAACAAATTTGATATGCATTTTCGCATTTCAATTTGTTTTCAGCATTAAGATAATGTGTGATAATTTTTTGAATTTCGACATTTGCGACATAGCGAAAGAGTCATTAAGACAAATTATTCTTTTGAATGGAAAATTTCCAGGACTTTTTAACTCAAAATCCTAGAATAATAATTCCCATTATAGCATAAATGAATTCAGCATTTTGTTTTAATCTATTATATATAACGATATAATGACATACATTTTAACAATGCTGCTGATGGCTTTGTTGAAAATATTTCCATTCCAACAACCGTAATTATGATTTCTTCAAATTAAATAACCTGTAAACAAACTGTACAAAATGAGATTGTGTTGTTGTTGTTGTTTGGAAATGTGTAGTTTTCTTCTTTCTTAAAACTTTCATTTACATTACAATAATGATTCCATAATGCAAATATTGGCATGAATGTTATCACTAACATGTTTATCGGAAGATGACGGTTCAAAACCGATCGGTTAAAAAAATAAAATGAGAAAAAATTAATTGGTTGAGACAAATTTAGATTTGAAGTTTGTTCTTTCTGTAATTGAAAAGGAAGTAAATTATAAAAACGGTTATTTGAGTAACTGTATCTTATTTCTCTTTCTTCTGTGGACTTTAACTATTACATTTTCATCCTCCTGTACAGGCCATAAACCTCTAAATTTGACTGTTAAATAATCAATTTGAGACTTTAATGTAACAAAATACTAGTCATTATTTATGAAATAGGTGATAACCTTGACCTCTGTGAAAAAATAATAACTTCTTCCCGCTTTATCAAATGTTCAGATATTTGCAAATACATCAAATAAAATAAAGAGTAAAATATTGCGTCACTGAACGGAATTTTTGAATTTTAGAAAAGGAAGTTTTCATTTTTGCTCAGTATATTAATCTTCTGTGCAGCATTTGTGGTATGGTGTTTATTTTTCTAAACATCAGCCATTATAATGGCTTTTCCAAAAACAATAAGCATATTCATTTTGAGAGAACGATTTTAGTTTAATTCATTACACAAAAACTGTATTCTTAAAAATAATTATACCAATCAAGATTGGAAGGTTTTAGGCTGTATATGTCATTCAATACTTTTTTATAATAAACGGTCTATCATCATTAGGAGTTAATCGATGCAAAGAAGAGAATATGTGAATAGTAAAACACTTCCAATCAGACGAATTTAGGAGTTAATCGATGACTAAGAAGAGATTATGTGAATAGTCAAACACTTCCAATCACACGAATTTAGGAGTTAATCGATGACTAAGAAGAGAATATGTGAATAATCAAACACTTCCAATCAGACGAATTTAGGAGTTAATAGATAACTAAGAAGAGAATATGTGAATAGTCAAACACTTCCAATCACACGAATTTAGGAGTTAATCGATGACTAAGAAGCCAATATGTGGATAGTCAAACACTTCCAATCAGACGAATTTAGGAGTTAATCGATGACTAAGAAGAGAATATGTGAATAGTCAAACACTTCCAATCAGACAAATGAAAACAATCACTGAAAATTAATTATCCATGTCAATACCTTAATACAGTTATTATATATTTTGTCTCTTGGAATTGCAGTGTTTTACAAATTGTTGTAAAAAAATCGAAACATGCATATCAGGAAATTCTACGTTCAGAAGATACATCCTCCCCATACAGCCAAAAAGTAGAGAGGAAGAGAGAGCATGACTTATAATGGCTATTAGCATAGTTTGTAACGGTTACTGGTCAGTATTAACAAATCATTGAACAATTAAGTTGTGTAAATGCTAATAATTAATCTCCAGCCTAAAATTAACTGAAGTTTTAAACAAAGAACAGTATTGTGTTGGCCTCAGCGTCATGTTCTAAATAAATGTAATTCTAGTTCCAAGATGGGTTACAGCGGAACATTGCCGTGACCGCGCGCATCTCGTTTCTGAATGTTTACACTAACCATTTTCACAGTGTCTAAGAGTACAGTTAACCGAAACGGAAGTTGCTGATCTGTACGCCGATGATCACATAGTTGCTTACAGAAAAACCTGCGACATCGAATTATTTATTGGTAAATAAACCAAATTTAATGTGCATTTGGAAAAAAATATTTCTGTGGTAAGTACAACGTTAATTGTTAGGCCTGCTGTGATCATATAGACTTAAAGGAAGGGTTAGTATTGTCATAATCCATCATCGTTTCCAACTCGATCAGTGAAAATAGGAGCAAAACATTGAACAAAACTGGACGTTTTGGGTTCAAATTTCTTTGTGTAAATAGATTTTGTACCATATTTGTGTTGGTATGAGAGCAAATTCATTTATTCAACTTGTGTACTTCGTTGAACTGAGTTTGAACGACTTAGCAACGAGAAAATGATACTTTCTTTATGTCACTGTAAATGATAAGACTGTACGCACAGTTGCAACTGTACGCGATCGTTAGTTGTTAACAGATGCCTAACATCTGTACTCATAGTTGTCAAACAGATCATTAACAATTTATGGTTCCAGTTAATGCTTTCTGATTATATCGACAGGATGTCATTTTAGCTTCAGTTAACTTTTATAATTCTTGCACGAGAACCTGAAAAATGCACATTTTTTCAACAAATTTGCTCATTCTTTAAATAATACAATTGTATAAACAAATAACTGATCTTGGCTTCTGTTTCAAAGTTTGTTTTTAAATTTATTGTTAGCTCTTCATGAAAGGAGGCGTGAAAAAAACGGCTAGAGTCCAACCGAGCTATATCAGTGGTAAGACCGTGTAAGATATGTAGAGGCCCGCTGTATTGTTTTCTTTTCTTCTCTGAAGTGCGAAAAGAAGAAGCCATAATATAGCTGGACAAATACGCGTTAGTACTTCAACCATAGTTTCTAAAGATTACATAGAATGCTCCAATCAGATTAACATAATCCCTGAAATCTGCCAATGAAAGTCGGCCAAAATAAAATCCAACTCGACATTTTAACGACCTTAAACATGAAATTCTTAGCAGTTGCAGACGTAATTGTAGACTAACTTAATTCAGTCACGAAGTGGTAGATTTCAAAATCTGAAACCACTTAATGGAATTTTCCTGTCAAAGACCAGATTATTAAAGTCTTTATGACATTGGATAATATTTGTGCATAATGTATACTTTTGCCAGGTTTATACTAGGTTTTATTTAATGTCACAATCAGGGGATTTAAGATTTCTAGCAATAATCGGTGTCTTATTTGCAAAGTGTACCAATTCGTTCATATGGTTCAACAGTAGATCAGAGTAAAAACCCAATTTATAGCTCAAAACTTGCTTGTCAGTTCTAAAATGTGATCATATAAGGTTTTATTTTTGATAAATAATACATTAGATTTGGTTGATTCCTTTGATTGATTCCTTTAACAAGTTCTTGCTTCATTGATGCTTTTCAGTTGATCAGTATATGATGCACTTATGATCGCAACTGTTCGTACAGTCTGACATTGAAGTGCTGCAACTTTGCGTACAGTCTTGTCACTTTCGGTTGCTGCACAGAAAGACCATTTTTTCGGTGATAATTCGTTCAAGCATCGTTCAACGCATTTTGTGGGCGTTGGAAATGATTTTTCTTTCATGGGAAGTCAAATATATACCTGTCCAATATATACATTATAAAATATGAGGTCACAAATGCAGATTTTCTCCACTCTTTTTCCCCATTTTGTACTGATCAAGTGTGAAAAGATTACAGATTGCAACTTAACTAGCCGTTAGTTCAAGACTTCAAGATCACAGTAAGACTATTAATCAACGATGTACTTCTTATAAAAATAATTTCTGCAAAAAGCACGTTTAATTTGAATATATTTTACAAATAAAAAACCGATGTCGCGTGTTTTTCTGTAAGCAACTTTGTGATCATCGGCGTACAGATCAGCAACTTCCGTTTCGGTTAACTGTACGCTTAGACACTGTGATTTTGAGCTCCTCTGAAGGAAATGGGAATATTCCCACCAGCCATTTCCAGCACTTCCTCAGTTACTCCCTTTGTTCGTTGAGCAAGATACTTAATTATTATTTTAACAGTATTTCTAAAATTACTTTTGTTTTAATTTTTCGCCCAGTTTTTTTGGGTGGTTTCAATTTTCCAGCCAATATAGATTTGGATATTGTTCAATCACCCCAAGAATATACTTCCTTTTTTAATTTCGTCTTTTGCGTTGTCTACGATATGCAGGATTTAAATTCTCAGATCCCCTGTCAAAGTTCTATTCCGTTTAATTCCTTGATTGGTTTTCTCGTTTAGGGCAAATCCATTCTTTTATTTGGGGACCATATGCCGCTGACCATGGAATGGAAATAATCTGAAAATACCGCATTGAAGGTTCCTTATTCACCGCCATATGCACACTATCGTTTGGGATGGATCAAAATTGCACTGTTTATTAGTGTTAATATCGAAAAAAAGGTGAAATATGTAAATCCGGAATCGCAACATTCAGAGAAAACAGCCTCCCCACACAGTCAAGAAGAAGAGAGAGGGAGAGAGCATGGTTAATAAAATGATAAGTTTCAAAAAAAAGACACCACTAACAATAAACAAAAATGAGAACCCGAGGGGTTACCGCCTTGCAACGGTCAGTGGCAACAAATTGCCACTGGGGGTTTAAACCAGGTTCTAGGGTGCACCAACCTCACACTTGCCCCAACAGGTTCTCATATCAAAAAACAAGTACAAGTTGTCTTGGTGAAAAAACTCCAACCCACTTATCGGCTCAACAATGTTGCATGCAAAATCACACAAATATATAAAACATAAGAAGCTAATAGCATTGCAAAGCCAAAGGGCGGGTACTCAATGATCTTACCGAGACCAGACCTCCTGGAGTAAAATCAGCAAGAACACGATGACAGTTGCGCTCAACCCGGGGTTTGTCCAGTAGACTTGGGCAGTAATATGCATTTCCATTACTGCCCATGAGAAGGCTCAATCAAACCGAGCCTGTAATATTTTCATTTGTCGAGTTTGATGGCTTTCAAAGTTCCCTTTTCATCTTCTTCAATAGCACAGTACCGTTGTTTGTGCCATCTGGCGGCTTTAAAAAGTATCCTAGTACATTCAATCAGTGCTGTTATCAGTTAGCCTATTCCAACACTTTCTTAGTTACGTCTTTTGCCCCTTTTTTTTAGTATCGGGCAGAACCATTTTTAATATGAGTACCAAACATCACCAATCTAAAACTGCTCTTAATAACGCATTAAAAGTTTTGTGATAACCGATTTACACACCATTGATAAGATGGATCAAAGTTTGTTCAGTTTACGCAGAAATTGATTTTCGCTCCACCTGAGTGGCATAGGTAGTTATATGCATACTGTCCATGAACTGGCCTAATCAAGTAGTTTTCTATTTGCCGTGCTGGCTTTCAGGGTTCCGTTTTCATCTATTTGTTCATATATGATAGATGGACACATTGAAATAGCCCTCCCTTATCGGAACATTTTGCATAAAACTAAGAAAGTTCAATAATTAGAAAATCCCAAGAAGACACACCGAGAGTAAGGAATATAAACTTAGAACAGGAACAATATTGGTACTAGGAGAAGAATTTTGATGTTCATTAAATTGATTTTGTATCTAGTAAGTCTGAAGCATTCAGAACAAGTATTGAGTAAAATGTTATATATAATTTGTTTTTTACCGCAGAATAAATAAGATTGCTATCTATAAAAATTTGAGCATTAGGCAATAGAAAAAAATATTTTAGATTCTCATCCCCGCCCGCCCCTGTCCAAAACCACCCGCGCCCCAAAAAATTATTGGTAAAAAAATCGGAACAATTATTCTGTTTCGGACAGAACGGGTTTTAGGTCATCCTGGATATAGAAAAAAACATGGCCAACAATTATAAACTTAAATGTTCATCATTTCAAAGCTTACCAAAGGTGATAGTGTATAGACTTGTATGGCTTTTCAAGCAAGAATAGGCACCAACCTGCTACTTTTTTAAGTTGTTATCATGATTTTTTTGAAGAAATTGAAAAGATGGACTAATATTCTACACCAAAGGATCTGGTAAATATAAATGCCATTTTCTCAAAATTTTAAGTTACTGTTTACTTCTGTTCTCAGGTATTTCGTTAATAAAAAATAAAAATTCAAAAGTGTCCACCCGCCCCTTTTTCTCCCAAAATCCGGATGAGAATCTAATATTTTTTCTCTGGCCTTACAGTATTCCATTATAGTTACGTGTTACAATATTTCACTACCACATGAGAACCTAGAGCGGTAAGATACAGAATACCATTGTGTTGGAAACGGTAAGTGGCAAGTTCCATTGTACCCTAGAGGAGATGGTCAGCTATATTGGCAGGATAAATTAAAACCACCAATTTTAAAACTGGCCGAAATATAACAAAAGTAATTTTAGAAGTACCCTTAACAAAGTACATACGTTTCGTGCTCAATTAAATATAATTTAGCAGGAAATCTTAGGACATAAATCCTGCGTATCACAGAAAACGCGAAGCAAACATTAAAAACTTATTATAACCTAAGATACAGTGCAATTTTAAATTAGTCAAGCAATTGAATACTCCAGTTTTCAAAATCAGTTAATCAGTTAGGTAATCGGCATGAAAACGGTCCCTGAAATTGCAAAGAAAACACACTTAGATGTAGGTACGATAAGTGGTAAGACATAACTGACTGATGCAATTGTTTTTATCAAGCAAGCACATTAGGACGATCTGGTATTATGCATAATGTAGTTTGCTGGAATTAAAACATGAAAACCCCATTACAAGCAATGCAATTTTGTTAGAGATAGTTTCCTTTAAGCTTTTATCCTAAATATTTATTAAAATGTTGATTTTTATTTATGTTTATCCACAAGCGTTTTTGCTAGTTGTTCTTTCTAGCATAACTATCACTTTATCCTTGATTACAACCGGAACATAAAAGAAATTGTTTAATCAGATAATTAATAACTTGTGTATCTTCTTACAAGATAATATCAAAGCTGCAAATAATAATGAGAGAACTGTAAACCATTCTTGGTCGTACATGTAGATGGATTCTAAATAACGACTCTGAGATATAAAACGTGATATACATATATCAGCAAGAGGCAGGTTAAAAACCCTCAGTTTCCTTATAAGGCCATTAAAGTCAATAATAAATAGAGAAACTGTCTTATTTTCTTTTTTATATTTACTTTTTCCCTGTGGGGCGGCTGTAAAAAGTCTCCTCGTACATTTGATCAGTGATTTATCAATGATGTCTTTTGAAGGTCGACGAGCACGATTCTTATGTTGAAATATTGTTTCGTGTTATCTTTAGTGTGCTCCTTTCCGTGTTTTTATCTGTATCTTCCCGCGCAGGTTCGAATCGTGCCTACAACGCATAGTTCGGATAGGATTTGTAATAACTGGATGAAAATAATCATGTTTGTTTTAGGTACTCCTAAAAGCATTTGAGTCAATGTTTCGGCTTGGTTTTATATGGGTAGCAGGTAAAACATTCGATATTGTTCAATTAGCCAAAAGACAAACATCGTGTGCCTTTTTGTGTTCTAAGTAATACGCAGAATGAATATATATTCTCAGATTCCCTTTTCAAAGTTCGGTTCCGCCCATTGTCTTCTTGGAAAAATCCCAATGGATTTCGAGTCCATGACAAATGAGTGTCAGAAGTAAACCTTTTTAAAGCAATGATGAGCTCAGTTTCCGGAAATATTTAATAATACAATTCCTAGCATATTTAGGAGACGACTCTTCTATGGATAATATTTCATGAGAGAAAAATCCCAATGAATTTCAAGTCCATGACAATTGAGTATCAGAAGTAAACCTTTTCAAAGCAATGAAGAGCTCAGTTTTTGGAAATATTTAATAATAAAATGCCTAGAATTTTAGGAGGTTACGTCACTATGGATAATATCAGAATTATCATTCTGTTAGAGAACAAAATCTAACATAAAACACTGAGAGTCGCAATAATCTTATTTCAAGTCCATGAATATTAAGTATCTGAAGCATACTTTTTCTGAGCTAATACAAAAATGATCAGTTCAATTTCAGGCAATTATTTGATTAACAAAAATGTCTGTTATTCCATACCTAGCACCAATGCCGTTGTGAAAAATTGAACATATGTATTGTACTAACTCTTCTTATCACATACACGATGATTTGTTTATAAAATCCTTCCTCATTAGACCGTGACTGTGTAAATTCAAACTGGCGGAGACGTACGTGCTGATGAAAACCGACATGGATATTTTCGCAAATTTCGTTTTACATTAAAAGAGTATTGTCCACAATGAAAAAAGCCGGAGTAAAATTTCTGGTAGCTAACCCGGGTCACCGTCATGGCCTATCCATTAACGACAGAAATATTGCTTTGAAATTTGTAGAAGCTTGTTTACATGCCGCTGACGCTGGTCGGTTTGGCTGCCATGAGCGAACAATATATCGCATGCAAGTGCGATTCTGACAAACTGGCAGCGTCAACCACCTGCGTCGTAAAGGTAGGACGTTGAAAACGACGTCGCGCGAAGATCGCTTCTTAAGTAGTGACGTCAACACGACGCTTTACACCTGCTCAAAAGCTCGTTCAACGTCCTAGACAATCAACGGGGACAAGAATATTCGTTTGTATCGCTTAAAACCGGCTGAGAGCTGCTCAGCTGCGTGCTCGAGGTCCTTACAAAGGTATTCTTCTAACAGCACGTCACCGCGTTGCACATTTGAATTGGGCACATCAGGGCAGTCGCTGGAAAAGATAGCGATAAAAAGGATCGATTTCACCAATAAATCTAAATTTAATTTCAAAGAAGCTGATGGAATGGTTTGTGTTTGTTGACGTCGAGAAGAAAGGTTTGATCCTTCTAACGTCTTCGAATATGACCATAACGTGTTGGTAGCGCTATGATCTGGGCCGGTATTTCTTATAACGGCAAGACAGAACTCAAAACAATGGAGAGTATCTTAAATGCCGCCCATTATTGTGCAGAAATCCTTCTCCCTGTCATTGTTCCTTACATAGTGTAAGGCAATGCTAACGTTCTACAGCAGGATAATTCACGCCGCCACAACGCGCGTGATACACGGAACGTTCTTGTTGTAAGCAACATAAACATACCCGAATGACAATTAAATCACCTGATCTCTCCCCTATTCAACACATGTGCGACTATCTTGGAAGAAAGCTGCTGACGGGAATGACGTCAACAACGTAAATGGTCTGAAACGGTTATTGCACAAGGAATTGGCCTAAACCCCTATACACATCATTCAAACACTCGTAAACAGCATACGAAAGGCGTTTTCTGGCTATTATTCAAGCTAGAAGCTGTCAAACAAAATACTGAGTGTAATGTAAATTTTGATTTTGACCCCTGACTTAAATCTTAATCAAATTGAATGGCTTTTCATTACTGTGTTCAGTTAATATTGTTGAAATTCAATGGGTATTATATGATTTTAGTGGTGAAAGATGCTTTTGTCTCTAATTTTAAGGTTAAACAATTTTATCGTATGAAGTATTCTTACTGACTAAACTTTTTCCTCTCAGCATATATTTGAGCTTGTTGGGACGTCTGCACACTTATAACATAGAATTAAAAAAAACCAAGAAGTCATCGTGATTTTGCTGATGAACCAGGGGCTATGGTCTCAGAAAGGCTATTAAGTTTCTTCCATTTTGTTAGACAATGCTATTAGTTTCTTATGTTTTAAATGTTTATTTGCTTTTGCATGCAACAGTGTTGAGTTGATAGGTCGATGAGAGCTTATTCACCAAGTGAACTTGTATTTGTTTGTTCATATGAGAACCTGTTGAGGAAAGTGTGAGGTGGGTGCACCCTAAAACTTGGTTTAATCCCCCCCCCCCCCTGTGGCAACTCGTTATTCCACTGACCTTTCAAGGTGGAAACCCTTCGGATTATCATTTTCGTTAATTGTTTTCGGTGTCTGATCATTTTATTACCCATGCTCTCTATTCCTCTCTATTGTTGGCTGTGTGGGGAGTCTGCGTCATCTAGATGTGGCCAATCCTCTTAAACATTTTTCACTGTTTTTTTTTCTTTTCTAGAAATATCTTTTTTTTTCACATTGTTTGTACTAAATAATGTTATATAACAATGGCACGGTGCCATCGATATCACAATATTATTCTGTTAAATTTTTATCTTTGTGTCTGAAATTTCATTCTCTTCCTTAGTGCAATGTTTCATACAGAAAAAAGCGGGCGCTTTGTTATTGTAAAGGAATTTTTAAACTTTTTGGAAAGTAAAGGAATGGTTTACAGAGCAATTTAGACACCATACCAAGCCATACGTCTATCCTGATGTCTTCATCGTTTTTGTAAGTGCAACATCCATTGTTTTGGTAGTGTATAACGTGTTTTTGTGTCACTACAACTGCCGAATTTTCTGTTTGTTTGTTTGTTTGTTTGTTTGTTTCAGTGGTAATAAGAGAAAAGAATAAGGCAATACGTTGCTTTGAGAGCTTGGTACGGCTAGTAGTGGTATTTATATGTTCATCCTATTTGTAAATCATATGTTTTCACGAATGCATTCTTGAGCAATAACATATCATCTAACAAGAAATAAATAGCTAAATCTTAAATGGTACGTGTAGTAGAAAAACTGAACAGTATACATTTGTACTATATTGTTATCAACTTGTTTTAAAGATTTTTGTGCAATTAATTTTACTAAAAGCATGCAGAATCATGACAGCCGCTGCACAACAAAAAAGATATACATTTTACACAAGTTTAATCTCAGAATAAGTTTTGTGTTTTTATAACTGAAGAAAGGTTAAAATAAATTATGTAGTTGTGCTACAAAGCGTGATTTGTTGTTGTGAATAATACTTGAACAAATTCCAACGTAAGCGTGGGTGCTAATAGTTAGAAAAGATAAATCAGTTTAATATCAGAACACAAGATTGTCGTATGAATAATCACAGGAACCTGACTTTCTTTCAGAAATCACCCATATCCCACATATATGATGTTTGACCCTTTATTCATATATAATAAACACAAGGAATGCAACGGATTCGTACCCCACCCACTAACTCGTTATAAGAATTTTCCAGCTGCAGCATTGACACGGAGTTTTCGCTGGTCAAACATTTGAACAAATTGAAAATCGATTATTAGCAATCATAGCACCTTAATAATAGTAATTCTTAATAGTTATAACGGGTTAGTGGGCTGGGTACGAATCCGTTGCATTCCTAGTGTTTATTATATATGTATATAAGGTCAAAAGTCATATATTTGGGATCGGGGTGATTATTGAACGAAATTCAGGTTCCTGTGGAATAATCTAAAAACGTCACAATCGACAACAAACGAGTGCGAGAACAAGGGTTTTAGTGCCCTTAAACGAAATAACATACCTACCAATGGGCTTCAAACGGGTTATGTGGTTAACGATCTAACACATGCCCCGCCAGGTTCTCGTATCAACAAAGATGTACAAAAAGACGCAGCGAACCCAGCCACCTTCACGAAAAGGTTGCATCCGTAAGCATAACAATAATCGAGCTTCTGTCAAGGAACATTTATAGATACTCGGTGCCCTATCTGAGATCAGAGCATCCAAACTGAAATCATCAAGGCCATGATTAAATCACATTAACCTGAATTTCCATCAGAAAATATCCAGATACCAAACGCATTCATACCCCACCCACTATCCCTAAACAAGAACTTTCCAGTTACACCGCTGACAAAGTTTTTCGCTGCTAAACAATCTCCGTTATCCGGGTACCTACTGTGTACATATTCAGATCTTTTACAGGAAACACTGTACGATCATTTTGAATAAAAACTTCTTTTTGTCTCATAAGTACACTATCTCTGTATTCCAGTCGGTTTGCTTCGTCACGCGTTTTTACCTAGCCCTCTCCGTTACCCACAAAGGACCCAACCTATCCAATTATTTCATGTCCTTTCAAAACTATGCGTTGTCGGCAGGATTTGAACCTGCGCGGGAAGATCCCAAAGTCCATCGCCTTTACCTCTCGGCCACGACAACTTGCGTTTTATTCGGATTGTATATAATGCAAGTCACGTACGTGTTTATAAAATCAGTATTGGCAATTAAATGTAGTCGGTTAAGGCATAACAGGTATATTCGAACTCTCTGAAAAGGCATGTACATGTATATTTTTGACCTCGCTATTTTAACATTTGTTTGCTTATAGCTTTCCCATTTCTTACTATTTATGGAAAACTAAGAGACAAGAAACATCGAAAACAAAGTGGTTTCATCATATATAACCAGATATTGTTCAATTTTCCCAGTTATTTTTCCTGAAATCGTATTGTAACCAAGATCATGTGGAAAGGAACTCACTTAACACGACTTGAAACACTATTCCTGCATTTTATTGAGTTAAAAAGCCGTTTTGTCCATTAAGTACACTCAAATGATATTTTTCGTCTCGCTGCTTTGACAATTTCTTTATACCTTTCTGATTTCTCCGCTATTTCGAAAAAACAACAACAAACCGATTATAATACCGAAGAAAGATCATTCACCATACATATTCAGTTCTTTTACAGGAAACACTGTACGAGCATTTGACTTAAACATCCGTTTTGTCGCAAAAGTACGCTTACACGGTATTCCAATCGGTTTGCTTTGTCACGCGTTTTCACCTAGCCCAGCCCGTAACCTACAAAGGACCCTACCTTTCCAATTATTACATATCCTTTCAAAACTACGCGTTGTCGGCAGGATTGGAACCTGCGCGGGAAGATCCCAATGGATTTTTAGTCAATCGTCTTAACCACTCGGCCACGACAACATGCGCTATCTTCAGATTGGATATAACGCAACTTACTTACGTGTTTATAAAAGCAATATTGGCAATTTAATGTAGTTGGTTAAGGCATAAAAAGACGTTTTGTCCATTAACTACACTCAGATGATATTTTTCGTCTAGCTGTTTTGACAAGTTATTTTAAATTTCTCATTTCTGCACTGTTTCGGAAAAAAAACAAGAATCCAAAAGGAAGATCATTCACCATATATATTATGATCTTTTACAGCAAACACTGTACGAGCATTTGACTTAAAAATCCGTTTTGTCGCATAAGTACGCATACACAGTATTCCAATCGGTTTGCTTTGTCACGCGTTTTCACCTAACCCAGCCACTTACATACAAAGGACCCTCCCTATCCAAATATTTCATCTATCCTTTCAAAACTATGCGTTGTCGGCAGGATTCGAACCTGCGCGGGAAGATCCCAATGGATTTCTAGTCCATCGCCTTAACCACTCGGCCACGACAACTTGCGTTTTATTCAAATTGTAAATAACGCAACTTACTTACGTGTTTATAAACTCAATTTTGGCAATTTAATGTAGTTGGTTAAGGCATAACAGGATTATTCGAATTTTCTGAAAGGCATGTACATGTATATTTTTAATCTCGCTATTTTTACATTTGTTTGTTTATAGCTTTCTCATTTCTCACTATTCGTGAAAATCTAAAATGCATGTACATGTATATTTTTGATCTCGCTATTTTTACATTTGTTTGTTTATAGCTTTCCCATTTCTCACTATTTATGAAAATCTTAAATGCAAGAAACATCGGAAACAAAGTGGTTTCATCATACATAGCCAGATATATTGTTAGATTTTCCCAGTTTTTTTTTTCCTTCAATCGTATTGTAACCAGGAACACACAAAAAGGAACTCACTTAACACGATTTGAAACACTATTCGTGCATTTTATTGAGTTAAAAGCCGTTTTGTCCATTAAGTACATTCAGATGATATTTTTCGTCTAGCTGTTTTGACAAGTTATTTTAAATTTCTCATTTCTGCACTGTTTCGGAAAAAAAACAAGAATCCAAAAGGAAGATCATTCACCATATATATTATGATCTTTTACAGCAAACACTGTACGAGCATTTGACTTAAAAATCCGTTTTGTCGCATAAGTACGCATACACAGTATTCCAATCGGTTTGCTTTGTCACGCGTTTTCACCTAACCCAGCCACTTACATACAAAGGACCCTCCCTATCCTGATATTTCATCTATCCTTTCACAACTATGCGTTGTCGGCAGGATTCGAACCTGCGCGGGAAGATCCCAATGGATTTCTAGTCCATCGCCTTAACCACTCGGCCACGACAACTTGCGTTATATTCAAACTGTAAATAACGCAACTTACTTACGTGTTTATAAACTCAATTTTGGCAATTTAATGTAGTTGGTTAAGGCATTTTGACTTAAAAATCCGTTTTGTCGCATAAGTACGCATACACGGTATTCCAATCGGTTTGCTTTGTCACGCGTTATTCCCTAGCCCAGCCACCTACCTATCCAATTATTTCACCTATCCTTTCCAGGGGGTTCAGCGTAAATGGTGGCTGACGTACTTTAAGGTAGGAATTTGGTGGCTGATTTCCAATATGGCGTAAAAAATCGGGAAGGTTTGATACCTGTTGGAATATTTTCATACGGTAAGCACACTATGGCTCAGTGGTAGCGCATCGGACTACCAATCGAGAGGGCGCTCATTTTCTTCCACATTGTTTGTCGGAAAATCAGATATTTCTGGTGTTTCTTCAACCACGGGAAAATGCAAAACAACAACAACATAATAAAAATGCATTCGCGGTCGAACTGCATTCAGATATTTTCGTAATATAAAAAAAAAAGAAAACAGAGAAAACTAAAAACATAGCTCAACTCGCTCATCTATATTTGTCAATATCTAGCCTGGTACACCTAAAAGGTGAGGCCGAGTACATGATAGATAAATACATTAAGCCCAGCATTTTTGTGCAAAAATGCACCAAAGAGCCTAGTTTTGTCTCGACAAAATACGTTTTTCGTTTTGTGTAAGCGGGAGTACGGAACGGTATGGCTCTGTGTAGGAGATTACTAAACATCAGCCACCAAAAATGACTTAATAGTACATCAGCCACAAGAATTGAGCTTAAACCTTAATTTTTTGGCGAAAGAACGTTTTCTCATGAACATATTTTTCCAGAAAATTAAAACAATCCATTTTGGACATATTTTGGCGAAAACATGCTTCATATGGAAATGTGTCTAGCAGATTTTGAAGAAAACAAAAGATTTTCGCGAGGGAAAACAAAAAAAACCACAACAAACCTTGCAAGGTTTAGTTTCAAAAACTTTTTTGTTAGGACAGTTAGGAAGCTCAAATAAAAAACCGAGTCAAGCGTTAACATTGCATATCCGAATGGGATATGTCATTAAAGGAAATATTTGAATATAGTGTGCTTACCGTGTGAAAATATTCCAACAGGTATCAAACTTTCCCGATTTTTTCCGCCATATTGGAAATCAGCCACCAAATTCCTACCTTAAAGTACGGCAGCCACCATTTAGGCCGAACCCCCTTTCAAAACTATGCGTTGTCGGCAGGATTCGAACCTGCGCGGGAAGATCCCAATGGATTTCTAGTCCATCGCCTTAACCACTCGGCCACGACAACTTGAGTAATATTCAAACTGTAAATAACGCAACTGACTTACGTGTTTATAAAATCAATAATGGCAATTTAATGTAGTTGGTTAAGGCATAACAGGATTATTCGAATTTTCTGAAAAGGCATGTACATGTATATTTTTGATCTCGCTATTTTTACATCTGTTTGTTTATAGCTTTCCCATTTCTCACTACTCAGAAAAAACTGAAATGCAAGAAATATCGGAAACAAAGATGTTTCATCATACATAACTAGATATTGTTAGACTTTCCCATTTTTTTTCCTTAAATCGTATTATAACCAAGAACACACGTAAAGGAAAACACTTAACACACTATGTCATCATGATGTTAGTTAAAAAGCGACAATAATAGCAGTATAGAAACAGTTCGGCATTAAGGGGTGTACAATTAATACCCATAGGGATGCTTATTACTTGTTTGCAAAGAGATGTACAAATATAGCATAAATGTTAATCAATAAAAGTGCTGGAGAGACTCGATCAGGTTTTGAAAATTCCATCACATAAAGTTTAAATAAGAACTGTCTGCAAAACATTATTGTATATATTTATTATCATTGGTAAGGATTTTGTTTTCTGTTGTAAACGATTTAAATGAACCTACTAATGGATCTTAACTCTTACTTAATCATGAGAAAGTGAAGTGTTCTATGTGAGAAAATCATAAGTTGACAACAGCATCTACTGACATACACCTTTTTCACATACAATGTATAAAACCATCAAATACATACACTCAACAAAAGTTCTAATAAGTCACTTTTTAGCCATAATTTTTTATTAGAAAGACATTGAATTCACTCTTTATTTATGATCATATGCCAACATCAGTCTTCAACTTAAGCTTGCTTTAATCTTGTAATAATTGACTTTGGAACAGTCTGGCAAGAGTTATCCTTAATTTTGCTAAAAATGCATTTCTTGCATAAAAAGGTCAAGCACACAGTAATTTGCTCTTAATTTCTTATTTTGTTTAAATAGGACCCCTCATTAGTAGGAAAAACAGAAAACATGATTAATCAATAGCACATTTGTTTAAATAAACTCCTTTCAAAGTATCAAATTTTAAAATTACCTCCCTTTTAATTAAAGACTGTTCAAATTTTGATCCTGCGCTGTAAGTAAATGGTATTGGATTTGTTTAAGAAAACAATCAATAAAGATTAAAAAGACATTAGATAATCGATTTCTAGACAAAAGAGTTCTTTCCACAACCCCCTTGACGTAGGGAAGAAATAAAACTATCATACATTGTAAATAAATAAAATGAATGACCAATTAGAACTTTTGTTGAGTGTATGTTCTAATATTGGACACTTGAAATACATAATAATTTTGTTTATGCTACATGTTCTCTCGTGTACGGTCCTCGCCATCTGCATGATAACTTATCTAAACTATCGAAATGCAGTTATCAGAACTTATGAAATACAAAAGAAGAAAGCCTAAAAAAAAGAAAAGCATCTTAGTGTATTATGTTTCCATGACGTTGCCTTGATGTCATTTGGATTTTACAGCGTTCGTTTTAGTTAATTTTAACAAAAATCTGACACGCGTTGACATATCATTCAAAATATATTCCTCAATATATTTTTCTTAATTAATAAACTTCAATTACCATTTTGCACATATTAACATATGCATAGAGTCAAGATGTTAGTTTTATATGTTTACTTACCAGTCTGGCTGAGTAAATCAAAATTAAATATTCCACAAGGTATTGACACATTGTTGTTCTCAATGGGTAAATTCCAGAATTTACAATATTTAAATTTTTCAAGTGCGCATAAACATTTGATGGCATAGTCACATGGTTGTTTGGGAGGATCGACAGTCCTGTAGTTCAACTTGTTAACTACACGCGTCAATTTTTTTCCACCCTTATCCTATTTTAAACACAGATTGTTTCCATCCCGTCAATTTTAATACATTCCAAGATGTTAATCGTGGTAATAACTGCTTAATAGATGTTGCATTAACTTCGGGTCAAAAACAGCTCTTCAAAGTACACACACTGTTTTGTTTGATAGTAAAAGGAAACAGATGAAAGGTCAAATTACTTAACAGGCTGGTAAAGATGTAGTTACTTTTCGCATATAAAAGGAGTTCATTCAATTTCGGCTGGCCGACAGCTACATGGATTTATTTACTGTAAACCGTGAACAACCTACATTAAAACAGAACGTAATACCCTTTAAGTTTTCAAAATTTGTGTCTCGCATGTTAAATGTTTTACTATCTGCTTTTTTATTTTAAAAGCTGTGATTTTTTTCAACTCCTTCAAAAATAAAACAACAAATTTATTTACTGTTTCCGTTCCTATCAAATTGTGATACATGTCTGAATAGAGAAAAACTTGTTTCAATGTATTCATTACACTCTAAGAAGTTTTTTAAACAGAATTGCAGGCACGATCGAACCCTATCCAACTTTCAGAGATATATAGTAAATAATTTTTTTTTAAAAATGTGGATAATATAGGTGCTTATATATCAATGCCTTCAATAAATATTTCCGATATTAGTTTATCAACACCGGCATTTTTTTCAAGTGTGAAATAGCCTTTTTAACTTCGTCCAAACTAAAATCAGAATCTAATTGTTCTATATTGATATCATTAATTTTTTTTTAGAAAAATCTTCTTCTACACCATGATTTTTAAAAAAATTTCACTATCGGAAAATAACTTTTAAATATTTTTTTAATTTATAGTTATATTTGATCTATTCGGATTTTTTTTACCTCATTCCAAAACTTTTGCGGATCATTTTAGCCAAATCGTGCAGTTTTATCTTTTGTTATTATTTACGTGTTTAAGGTTTTTTCTTCTAGTGTTTATATTTTCTCTACAGTTAATCATTACATGTCTATTTGTGAATGTTTTTTATATTAAAATCTTTTTTGCAGAACAAAATTCGCGCCTGGCGCGTTCACAATTATTTTTAAACCAAGGGCTTTTAAATTTTCTTTTGTAGCTATGTTAGATATTTTCCGAAAAAAATTTAATGCAATATCATATCATGACAAAACGCACATTTTCATTGCTGTTTAAATGTTTCTTAATAAATGTAACAATGGATTTTAAATTTACATTCGCTTGTAAACTCATACTCTATTACGCTTAAGATTTGGCAGTCGGGCCTCAATTGCAACAATTCTGAGAATACGCTAACAGCTGTTTAACAGTTACTCGTCTTATGATTCACTGGCCGTCAACTAAAATCACCAATGTCTTTAAGGTATCGCAAACATTGCAAATGGCGAAGACAGGCTAAAATTTCAAAAAATGAATTTTGGGGGAAATACTTATTGCCACCTAGATTTTAGTAAAGAAATGTATTTAGCTATGGCTGTAGTAAATGTTTGCAAGCTCAGATTAGTCTAATTCATGTTCT